>CAUYUJ010002526.1:24020-86520 GCA_963575745.1 Prorocentrum cordatum
ACCCATTTCGGCACACCCCTCACACGTTTCGTGGGCCCATAGGGAGCTCCACCGAAGGCCCCAGTGGCAGGGTCGCATGCCTCCCCACCACCTTTTCGGCACACCCCTCACACGTTTCGTGGCCCCATAGGGAGCTCCACCGAAGGCCCCAGTGGCTGCGTTCGCATGCCTCCCCACCACCCATTTCGGCACAACCCTCACACGTTTCGTGGCCCCATAGGGAGCTCCACCGAAGGCCCCAGTGGCAGGGTTCGCATGCCTCCCCACCACCCAACTCGGCACACCCCTCACACGTTTCGTGGCCCCATAGGGAGCTCCACCGAAGGCCCCAGTGGCAGGGTTCGCATGCCTCCCCACCACCCATTCGGCACACCCCTCACACGTTTCGTGGCCCCATAGGGAGCTCCACCGAAGGCCCCAGTGGCAGGGTTCGCATGCCTCCCCACCACCCATCTCGGCACACCCTCACACGTTTCGTGGCCCCATAGGGAGCTCCACCCCCCAGTGGCAGGGTTCGCATGCCTCCCCACCACCCATTCGGCACACCCCTCACACGTTTCGTGGCCCCATAGGGAGCTCCACCGAAGGCCCCAGTGGCAGGGTTCGCATGCCTCCCCACCACCCATTTCGGCACACCCCAACACCAATTTCGGCACACCCCTCACACGTTTCGTGGCCCCATAGGGATCTCCACCGAAGGTCGGGGGGAGCTTGACACTGGTATCCTTGCGGTACTCGCAGCTGCATATGGTTGGGTCCTTCGCCAGGCCAATTTTTTTTTGCTCGTCCTCCTCCTCCTCCTTCTAATTGGTTGCACCGCGCTTTCGCGAGCACGCGCGGGGGAGCGCTGTCGCCTCGTTCGCCGCTGGACGCCAGAACAAAAAAAAAACGATGTTTGGGTCGGCGCTGGAACTCCCTCGTGGCACGCGCCAGGGAGGGGAGGTCCAGCGCTCATCCAAGAGACCTGCGCGGAGTTTCGAACGTCGGAGGTCGATGGATCTCCTATACCCTGACACGCCGATCAGCGACTTGGTCTTGTTCGGTTCGCGAGAGGGCGTCGCTGCCGTCATTTCTGCGGGTCCAGGTCCGTCAGCTTCGGTCCCAGGCCGTTTTCACTAAAGGGTGGTTTACTAAAGGGAGGTTTGTCCACCGCCGAGAAAGTTTTTGCCGGGGAAACATACACATACATATTCTTTTGGACGTCTGCGCGGAATTCTTGGCTCGGCGCTTGACCGCCCTCCTTGGTGCGCGGAGCGCGCCAGAAAAGTGGCGCCAGAGGCTCCGCCAGGGAGCTCGGGCGCCGGTTCGGGAACTCCACGCGGAACTACAAGTGTTTGTATTTATGCTATTGTGAAGTCGGGCGTGCCCCTCTGAAGAGGAATATTTAAAAAACGGTCAACAAATAGTCCGGGAACGATTTTTCGACTACTTCTTGACAAATTGTGAACATTTATGGACTATTTTTTTATTTTTCGTCCAAATTCTGCCTGTAGGGGGACATTCCCGACCTGATGCTACTGTTCGTGTGTCCGAGTCTGCTTATGCATGTGTTTTGTCCCTCTAGGACCCCGGCTTCGCCTGCTTCACCAAGAACGACACGTTTGCGAGGTGCATGCCGCAGTGCGCCCCCGGCCCCCAGTACTTCGACCTCGACAACGGCGACCCGTGGAGTTGCCACCAGGTCGGTGCCGCGGCGCTCTCCACCGTCGGCAACTGGACGAAGGCGAACTGCTCTGGGGACGCGGACGACTGCCGCGAGAGCAGGTGCTGCGCCACCAGCGGCCTCCAGTGCTACGAGGTGGGCGGCAAGTCGGCCCGTTGCCTGGCGAGCTGCCCGGAGGGCGGCGGCCCGTGCACGGAGCTGGGCTACCGGACCCCGCCGCCCCCGACCGAGCTGCCCAGCGGGCCCCTCGGCGGGAAGGTCGGTGGGTGGGTCAAGGACTCGTGCTCCCAGGACTCGTGAAGGAAATCAGACATAAGCATACCCTTTTGGGGCTTCGCCCAGGGTTCTTGCATCTGCGCAGGGCTCTCTCTCTCTCTCTCTCTATCTCTTCCTCTCGAAGACGGAAGAAGACAAATGATAAGAAGAAGAGACGTACAGGTAAAAATATCAATAATAATGAGAAGAAGAAGGCGACGTGAACATACAGCCGTGGCGCTGAAGAAGGAACCCTTTTCGTTGGGGAGGGGCTCAGAGTTTCTTGATTGCTTTACCATTTGTTTAGGTTTCCCTCAGGTTTTCTATGGGAAGTCGAAGCTCAATTGATGGCAAGGGGCCTCGTTCCTGAGTTGGGGTTCCTTATGACAGCGCTTCGACTGTCAATTTCTGGGGTTCGCACGGATTTATCGCATCTGCGCTGGGGCCCACCCGGCGGCGCCTCCAGTGCCACCCCTGGCGCGCGCCCCGCGCGGACCCCGGACAACTCTGCGCGGGCCTCGGAAAGCGTACAGTTGTGCCATGGTTTTTTTTCTCCTCCGAGGACGGCGCAGATTGCAGCGGCACCTCGTGCTGCGTTGGCAGGGGGATGCAGTGTTACGAGAAGGACCTCGGATGAGGAATAGGTTACCGATGCCGCTGCCCTGCCCTCGTTCTCTTCCCTTCTTGGGCCTCCTGGGAGGTCTTCGTCGTCACCGCTGGATTCGCCTCGAAGTTCTGGTCAGAGCGCACCCCGGGAGAGGCTCGGGGAGCCGAGGTGGGAGATCTTTTGGCTTCCCCAGGACAGCGCTCACGCGACGTGCGCGGACAAGTGCCATGCGAACAGCACCTGGAGTTGCAAGAAACTCGGCACCCGGAGCTGGGGTCTTGCGCTGGTGGGCTATCCTTCGCTGTTCTGCGTCACGTTCCTCAGGATAGACTCCTACGAGCCTGCGTTGGTGGAGTATCAGTGGAAGGAGCGCACTGGTATTTTTGCGTGCGACAGCTTTAGAATTTTCGCTGACAACGTGACCACCATCGCTGGCAGGGAGACTCTCAAGACTCCCAAGATGGAGGTCGAGGTGATCAAGGACGGCACCGCAGGGAACGCAGGGATCTTCATGAAGGCATGGGAAATGATCTTCGCGGAAGGCTCCATCTGGGATCACGACTGGACGGTGAAAGCAGACCCCGATGCCGTCTTCTTGCCCGACAGGTTGCGGTGGCGGTTGGAGCCGCATACAGATAATCGGGCGCTGCCGGAGGTGCAGCCCGGTCCTGGAACGGCCGCGGCGCCCGATACCCGACGGGATGCGTCCTTAAGAACCGCTGGATCCCATAGATTTCTGAGCCACAAATGCGAATTCTTGATCCTGTCAGTACTCGTTCCCCAGGAGTCCCGACCAGTTCCCCGGGGCAAGTGCTCTCCTCCCGAGTAGTCTGTGGACGGTACTGGGGGCTCGGCGAGGGCCCTCGGAGGCCAGCAAGGGCCGAGCTCTTCCCAGCGTGATGGTTCCACGACGCGAGCACGCCTTGGGATCGATGCCGATTTGATTGTGCCCCGTTCTTGACTTCGTCTCGTCACCTCTGGCAGCACCCAGCATAGTCACGGGAACCACGGCGGCCTCTTCGTAATGAATTGCAACGCTTGGCCAGATTTGGCCGTGTACCCCTTGATGTACGGCTCGGTGGAGGTCTTCTCTCGGGCGGCCATGCGGCAGTATTCGAGGCACAGCGAGAAGTGTAGGAAGCGGGTCCCGCTCGAAGAAGAACACATGCCGTACACATTTTTTTGGTCGGGGTTCTCCGCGGACTTCCTGGATTGCCGCCAGGACCTCATGGTGACGCCTCCGTCGCCGCCCCTGACTGGCCCCGCGCGCCAGGGACGGGGTCCAGCGCAAGTCCAGGACACATGCGCGGAGCGTCGAGAGTTTGCGCAGCCTGTCGCTTCTCCACCCTCGAGAAATCCTTGGGCCCCCAGACGGTGCGGTGCTCACGCCGTGTGCTGTGTCGGTGGGGCCTCTTGGGGTGGCCACGGCGAATCGCCACGGTTTGGGGATCTGGCTCGCTCTCCCTGGGACAGGGCTCGACCGACGCGGTGCTTTTCCGCGATCTCGTGGGTCGTGTTCGTTTTGATCTCGCTCCGCAGCGAGAGGCGGAACGAAGACAGCTCGAGGGGACAACGAAAACAGAACGAGTACGGAAAGTGATCTTTTTCATTCATTGCTTTGCCGATCGGCGCGGGCCCTCGGACCCCCCCTCCCCCCCTGGATCTTGGCTGTTGTTTTGGTCTTTTTCGAGTAGGTGGAGCCTCCCCCAGAGGCAGCACTCTTGCAGTCGCACTACGCAGAAATTTGGAGCCAGACCCCTCTCCCCCCCTTTCCGCCCAATGTCGAAACGGCGAATAAAACAACGCTCACCAAACACCGTTTAGGTCGAGCCCCGTCCCAGGATGTCTCTCGGGCGAGATCGGGGCCTCCAATGGGTCCCCCAACATACCGGGTGCCGACAGACAGTGCCGCGAGAGGCTTTCTTTTGGTGAGGGATTTTCGAGGTCACCGGACGGCGCACGGTCGGTCGCCGCACCTCTTGCAGATGCCCCTAGTGAGCGTTTTGTGATTCCTTGTTCTGCCGATCGGCGCGGGCCCAGTCGCACTGATCAGAGGTCCAGAGCCAGACCCCCCTTCCCCCCACTCTTCTCTCAATGTCGAAACGCCGAATAAGAAAACGCTCATCCAAGAATGGGGAGGGGTATTGGAGGCTTGGAAATTGGCGCCAACACCTGCACAGGGGGGTGGTTAAACCGAGGAAGATGATCCCAGATTCTGGTGTTGGCGGTGAGGTATCTGCCGCCTGAGGAGCCCGAGTATTGCCACCACCACCGAGATCGGGATCATCTTCCCTCGGTGGATGCAAACGCCCGATCGTTTGATTTCTGGCTCAAGCGCTTTTGGCCCAGTGTGCCCGCGGCCAGCTTGGCTTGAGCAACATTCGTTTGTGCCCGAGTGTGCCCGCGGTGCAGCCTTCGCGCAGTCCTCTTGGCCGCCACGCGAGGAGGGGTACAGAGCGCGGGGCAGTCACGGCGCCGTGGAGGCCGCCCAGCCGCCTCTGGAGTTTGAGTCAGCGGAGGCTCGCGACGCTTTCCTCTTTCGAACTCGAGCGCTGCCTCCAGCGAGCCCCGGAGCACGCTGTAGGCGGCCAGCCGCCGCGGGGTCGCACTTTGAAGGCCGAGCTCTCCGGATGCCTCGCCTTGTGGATTGCTGGTTCAGAAAAGGAGCTGCTCGCACGGGCCGAGGAGGCGGCCGCTGCGCGAGGCCCTTGGTATGTGAACCAGAAAACAGCTCGAGCGCGGCGGGCGCGGCACTTGGCCCGCGAAGGAGCTCACCCTACGGCCGCGGGTTCTGTCCACACCGAGGTGGCCGCGCCGGCGCCAGAGGAGCAGGCTTCCTGGGGGGGGAGGGTTTCTCAGGAGTGCTTAGGCGACCCGTCCTCCTCCTCTCTCTCTCCTCCTCCTCTCTCTCTCCTCCTCCTCCTCCTCCTCCTCCTCCTCCTCCTCCTCCTCCTCCTCCTCTCCTCCTCCTCCTCCTCCTCCTCCTCCTCCTCCTCCTCCTCCTCCTCCTCCTCCTCCTCCTCCTCCTCCTCCTTCTCCTCCTCCTTCCTCCTCCTCCTCTCCTCCTTCCTCCTCCTCCTCCCTCCTCCTCCTCCTCCTCCTCCTCTCCTTCTCCGCTCTCTCTTCCTTCTCTCCTCCTCCTCCTCCTCCTCCTCCTGTTTCTCTTTCTCCTCCTCCTCCTCCTCCTCCGCCCTCCTCCTCTTTCTCTCCTCCTCCTCCTTTTCCTTTTCCTCCTCCTCCTTCTCCTCTCCTCTTCCTCCTCTTTCTCCTCCTCTTCTTCTCCTCCTCCTTTTCCTCTTCCCCCTCCCCCTCCTTCTCTCCCCCTCTCCCCTCCTCTTCGTCCTCCTCCTCCTCCTCCTCCTCCTCCTCCTCCTCCTCCTCTTCGGGTCGCCTGCGGCCCCAAGTGAAACCGCGCACCTGGGGCCGCGAACTCCTCCCCCCAGCTCCGAGCCCGACGCGGCCCCAAGCACGCCGGATGGCTTCGCCCCGCAGCCGGTCCCCGAGGACAGAGGCCGCTTGCCCTGACAAGGGGCGTTCGCTAGCGTGCGCTTCAGCAAGCACGGGTTCCAGGTTTCTTGACATGACTAGGTGGCGCGAAAGTTGACCTTATCCCGGGGCTGCCGGTGCAAGCGCAGGCTACCACCTACCAGGCGGTTGCCTACGAGCTTGCCTTGACCATCAAGCGCGCGCGCTTCGCCATCGCGCAATTTTTTGGAGCTTCGCCCTCCTGGACTTTGACATCGGGGGCAACCTCATATTCAACCGAGGTGCGCCACCCAAGGTCGTCAAGACCTCAAATTTCTTCTACACAAATATCACATGCTGCTGGAAGGCATCAGGGTTTTTTTTTTTCCGGAGTGGACGCGAAGAAATGATCATCTGCAGGGGGCCTCCTGGAATCCGCGACGGGCCGTATGTAATTGAGGACGCAACCGCAGTCACAGCTTTCACATCCATCGACGTAGGCAGCTAACTGGCGACGAAGGCGTCTGTTGTCTTTAACGCGCTTAAAGGCACGCAGACGCACGAGACGAATCGAATTATTGTTTCGCGAAGACTGTTGCCGGCGAGCGCGAGCTGGTGACGCGCGCAACTAGCGGAGGTCGTGCCCGATTTCAAAAACTTCAGCCCGCGCGGCATGTTATCTTAATTGGCGGAGAATTGCACCCGCGCTACATGTCCACCGATTTACCGCGACAGGAGCATCACCGGCGCCCTCAGAGTGGGCAGGCGCGCCGAGGTGCCCCCTGTGGGCCTGGAAGGGGAAGCGACGTATTCTTGCGCTGCAGCTCTTCCGCGCCTAGCACCTGGAAAAGACCTGCAGGGTCTTGGCGTCGTGAGTGAGCGAAAGTTCAGGTCGCGCGTTCCCCGCTCGTCCTCGACAGATCTCACCTTTCTCCGGGGCCCTGCGATCGCCGTGGTACTTATATTGAAAGGGCATGATATACCCTGGACAGCTATCTCGTGGCTAGCCCATTCACGTCGTGCGACGCCCGTGCGCCTTTTGCACCTCGCCTAGGCTGAAGCCCTGGACCAGGACAGATCTGGATGATATGCCGCGAGACTGTTGGACGACTCTGCTCAGCACCTAAAGTTTTGGCGTGGATCTGGGCTCGATTTTTTGACACTCTCACCCAGGCTTCGAATCAGATTATCTCGACGGCGGACCACCTTCAGGCTGGTGGATGCACGCTGCGCGCGAGGACCCGCGCAGACTGATCGTCAAGAGCAACGAGCTGCGGTCCGAGAGAAAGGATATTCAAGGCTTTTCGCAGCTGGGCTACCGCGCGACGGCTGAGAAGAGGGAAGTGTCGAGCGCGCGCAGGCCGAGAAGAGGGCAGAGTTCGAAGGCGACTTGAGCGACGAACGACGTCAGCGGCCCTTGGCGCGCGAATCCATCTCCACGCGCGCCATGGGAAGTCCGACCCCGAAGATCATTCATGCGGAGATTCCATTTCTTCATTGTCACCTCCAGGTTTCCACGTCGTTGGCCTTCTATAGAGTGGTGCGCGCTCCAAAAACAGGGGACTCATGGATCTGCCCTTCTGCGAGGCCAGGGTAGCAAGCGGGCTACGTCTTCTCCCAGTGTCGGATCTCGGCTCACGAGCGCGCGCGCGTGATTCACCACTAGCCCAGCCACCGCGCACGAAGCATTGCGGGATGATGTTGGACCGATCCGCGCACGATGATTTCTGTGCTCTCCTGCGCCCAGCAGCCTCTCCGTTGCCGCCTCCACCGCGCCGCGGAGACTGCGACGAGAACGCCCCCGTTGAAGATGGTGGCATGGTTGTGCGCGGGGGCGGCGCCTGTCCTGGACAGCCCGGCGACCTCCGATTTCGACGCGGCGGCGAGGCCGCGCGCCGCGGCCCCGACCGCGCCGCGATAGCCAGCGTCCAATTTGCGTCGGTTGACCAAGGCGCCCAACGCTCGCAAGCGGCGGCAATTCGTCTCGAGGCAAGCTGGGCCTAGGGCCTGGTGCCCACAGATGCAATGCGCTGACTCTGCGTCGCACGCGAAACTCATGTCGGCCGCGCTGCTGGGCGAGGACATCGGGCCCAGGGATCGCCGGGGCCCTTGGCAAGACGCCGGCAGTAGCATCACAGCCAACGGAGTTGGGCATTTCGCAATGCAGTAGAGCGCCCATTCTTGGCATGCGACCGCCCTGCGGACGAGGGGGCTGTGGTTGCGTCCGGATGGCCCGCCCTGCCGGCGCTGGTCCTATTGCGGCGTCCACGAGGTCGGCAGCTGCGCGACCTCGCGCAGGCCGCGGCCGCGAATGTCGCATCGGCGCGAGCCGCTGCGCTCAAGGGCCCAGGGCGAGAAGCGCGTCGCGCCCGCGTTCAAGCCCAGAGTCGGCGATGACGTCGCTGAACCATTGCACGGCGGTGCCGACGAAGGAGGCCCTCGGGCGCAGCTTGGCCTGGATGGCGAGGGCAGCGCTGCTCCAGACGTCTGCGATCATGCGCGAGCCTCTGGGCGCTCGGGGGCCCGTGGGCCACCGAGTGAGCGCGTTGCCTGTGCCGTCGAGGGCCCGGACATCCAGCGCGCCGCCTGCGACTGCGACAGTGCTTCGGCGTCTGCGGGGCACGCGACCTGGCTCAGCGACGACGGTTGCATTGTCTTCTCCCACTTCGCCCCCGGCCCCGCCCGCCCCTGACCCCTCGGTCAACCGGGCGGGCGCAGAGGGGGATTTCTCGGGTGCGAAGGGGGCCCCTTAGCACCAAGTGCGAAATTGATGCCGCGTCTGCATTCCCAGAACATACGGGGGCAGATAATTGAAGATGCCAGCTGCTCAGCGCTGGCGCTGTTATTTTCAACATTGGAACGGAATCGCGACGGCGCAGAGATCTCCCCGCAGAGCGTGACATGAATGGAGTTCTCCATCGACCTTGCGATTGCCTTTGGATTGCTACCCTGCCTGCCGAGCGAAGGTTTGCCATCTTAGTGGAGCGGGCTACCCGCCTCCGTCGACGGCTCCCCGACGGCGGCCGCGTCTGGCCGGGGTCAGAGAGAGAGAGAGAGAGAGTGGCGTTAGCTGCGAGGCCCCAGGCGCCAACGCGCCTGCGAAAAGTCATTTTCAGCGCGCGAGCCGAGTGGGCGCGCGGAGGGGCGCGGGGCAAGCCCGACCTCTCCATTCGTTCCAGCTTCCCGCGATGGAGATGCCGGAGGATCGTTGGCGACGATTTCGCTTGCCTGCAGACGGGGGGACTCGGCGATGGAGTGCATGGCGGCGGTTTGCTTCCGAGGTTTGCATGCGCGTTCGCGCCGATGATCGCTATAGTGCCTGCCGGGAGCTCGAGACCTTGATTTGTCATTGCCAACTCTAGCTTGCCTTCGTGCGACGCGCTGGAAGGGGCTTGGCGCCATCTTGAAAATGGCGGCGCTCATCGAGTTCATGGGGCTGGCCAACTTTCTGCGCTGTTGGTTCCTTCGTCGCGAATGTGTCCAACGTGACATGCACCAGATCATCCCCAGCTTGCGCGCGCGCGTCATGGCATGCTCCGCCCCCGGGCGTTCCGGCGCCCGCTGCGGCTGCGACGTGACGAGCCATCGCTTTCTTCTCCGAGGAGGCGGCCGGCGGCCGCCTCTGCGCAGAGGCGCGCTGGATTTTGGAGAGCCGCGCGGCGTTCCTCCGCCTGCATAGCGGCGCCACTCCACGCCCCATCAGGGCTGGTGGCCCAGGCGCAAAGCTGATCCGCGCGCGCCGTAAACCCGCCCAGGCGCGACGTCCTGCTGCGCGACAGTTCGGGGCCGGCGCGCTGGATGGCACAGAGGCGCTCGTCCACTGGCGCAGCGCGCTGGAGGAGCTCCTGCAGGAGGGATGCGGCCATTGCGAAGACGATCCGTTGGCAGTGGCCGACGCGCGTCCGCAGAATGTGTTCCCTTCCAGTCAGTGAGCTCGCATCCGCGACGTCGTTGTCGCGGAGCTACCCGCCCTCCTGCGCCCGATCTCGTGGATGCATCGCGAACCTGCCGCCGTTTTGTCCGCGCGAGCAATAATTGCTCGTGGGCCGAGGCGCCGATCGGGGCGACCCGGAGGGGGGCGCTGCCGCGCGCGTAGGGTCTCGCGCGGGTCGCGGCCCGCAGCGGGGCCCAGGGCAGTCTTCAGCAGTTCGCCAGCTTTTGGTTCGTGAACAATGGCCAGATCGTCGCCCGCAGCTCCAGCGCGGACCCATGATTGCGGGCGTTCCATGCCAAGCCTGTCGCGGCAGTTGTCGTTCCGCCGGGCGTCGCCACCGCGGCGCGCCCTCGTTGGGCCGCGGACCGCGTCCTCGCGCGCGTGGCCCTCTCGGCCAAAGAGCCGCCCCGCCGCGCGATCGGCGTTCGCTCGGCGGCGGCACGGTCGCCGCCCAGTTCGAACAGTGGCGAGGCGTCCCTGCGTGCCCACTGAACAATTGTCCATGCATTTTTTGTTTTTTTGGCCACGTTCTTGGAACGCATCTGGCTGCGACTGTTTGTTTTGTCTTGCGACTCCGGGCCACGTTATAAGAACATTGTTTCTTGCTGTCAGAGCATGCCGTTGTGGGCGCATGGGAGCGCCGGGACGGTCAGCTCCTTCTCAGCCAGTTCCCCGCAGCGGCGGGCATGGCGACAGCCGCGCGCGCCGCGCTGGGCTTGCTGGAGGACGCGCGCGTCGGCCGAGCTCGCGCCGATGCGGGGCGCTGCGCAGGCGTCTGAAAGGTGGCCCACTTGCCCCGGGCAGCTGGTCCGAGACTCGGCGAGGAGACGTTGCTTCGGCGCCGCGTAACGACGCGCCTGCTCGGCGGACCGCTCGACGAGGCGTCGTTGGCCCTGTGTTCTGATCGACGTCTGCAGTGCCGGCGACGTGGCGTTTCCAGCCTTCTTCGCTTCCCGCGCTGAGTCGCGGGCCCGCGTGGCCGGCCCGCTCGAGGCCCTCGCCGCGGCGGGGTTGGAGGAGCCCCATTGCCGGGGCGTTTCGACGCGTGGGGCGCCCCCGCTCTGCAGGCGGACCTTCAAAGCCAGGCTGCCCGCGGCTGCCGCGGAGGACCCGCGGCTGCCGCGGAGGAGACCCAATCAGCGGTCGGGTCGACCATTGGGCCGCGAGCGGCGAGCGCCAAAGGCGCCGCACGGAGGGCGCGCCGCTGGTCGGGGGCGACCTCATCCTGCTGGCAGGCGGGGAGGACCCCGAGCGGACCCCGGACGGCCGTCTGCTGTCTCGCTCGCGCGCCGCGGCCGATGGCCTCCCCGCCGACCTTTCCGCGACTAGCCAGGATGCTGATTGCCGCCGTCTCAAAGGGGCTTCAGATCATGCCGTGATCCACGATTGGCCTTGGGCTCTCAATCCCGCGCGCGGCCCGACCTTCGGCCCTGCGGGGTACCTCGCCGCGGTGCGCGCGCGGGTAGGCGCCTCCGCTCCACTTGCCGAAGCCTTCCACGGCTATGGGAGGAAGACTCAACAATTGTCAAAAATAGTGGGGCGACCTGTTCGATTATATTATTATGTATGTGTGGGTCTTTTTGACAATGTTTTACTTGTCGCTCAAAATCCGCCTGTAGGGGGACATGCTCGACCTAAGATTCGACGGATGAATCAGGAGGGAGAGGGCGAGCAACATTCCAGAAACCTCTCGGGTGCTCCACGGACGCTCTTCGGATGCGTCATGAAAACTTAGTGTAGGCGTCCTGGGGTCTCTCGGGGGCCTCGTGGCGGTCCCGTTGGCGTCTCGATGCGTCTTGGGTGCCTCTGGGAAGCCTTTCTGTTCTTCGTTTTAATGTGTTTGGATTTCCTTTAAAATACGCACTCCATCTTGGGGGCATCTTGGAGCCTCGGTTTCCGTTTTGGGGCCATATAGGAAGAGACCGATCAAACGAGGGGCCGTTCAAAAGTCCCCCCCCCCGGGAGGCCAACGTGTGGCCAAAACCGTGGTGAAGTTATTGTGCCTTCCCGCCGAGGCCGTTTTTGGACGCTCTGACCGCTCGCCGCCCCCCCATCCAGACCTGTGAGGAGGGGTCGTGGGAGGGGTAAGCCCCTCCGTGAAATGGGAAAACAGGGCGTTACAAGAGGAAGCGTTCCAAACCACTCACGCCCAGAGCGCTGGTGTGATTAGCCCTTCCCTTTTCTTTCCACCACCTGGCCAACATGTGGCCAACACTTTGGTTAAGGCAATGAATTTGGCCGTCTCGCCAAGGGCTTTTGGGGCGTGTCATTTGTGCATCTGGCGGGCTTCTTGGGGGTATCTTGGGGGCTTCTTGGGGCCTTCTGGGCACCTCTTGGGGCCGTTTTGGGGCACCATTGCAAGCCACGGGGGCCACGGTGGGGACATCATCGAGGAAATCGATCACAAAGGATGGGTCGTAGCAGATTTGCGCTGCCCCTTCAGAACACCAAAGTGCGGCCAAATTCGTTCACTTTGGACTCTCTCACTGCTCGCGACCCCCCGTCCTGGGTTGGGGGCAAGGGGAGGGGCAACCCCCTCCCAGAATGGGAAGACGGGGGGCTCGAAGAGGAAACGCCCTCAACAACTCGCGTCACCAGGGCTGGTGGCGTTATTGCCAGTCTGTGATCGTCGAGAAACAACAACCCGAAACCGAATCTCGCGATGAAGTCGTGGCCTCACTTAGGCCCCCGTGCTTGCATTAGGGACGATCGCTCTAGGCGGCTTGGCCTGATACCTCTGCAGAAAAGACCCCTTTTTATCCTTAATGTGACGTGATCTTCCTGGCTCAGGTCCCCTCCCGAAGGATTCGAGGTGCTACTGTTGCTTGTCGCTTAAGCCTTTCAGGACTTGGGGAGGGGGGGGGTCGACGAAGAGCATGGCACAGGCACCGTGTTTCGGAGGGCTGTGCGGATGTTTGATGGGGCGGCGCTGGGGCCAAAAGGTTTCTTCCGTTGGACCGAACTATGAGATCGAGGGCGTCTCGGTGAGGGTACCATCGTGTTCTTCGTGTTTGTCTCATGTTCTTGTGCCTCCTGGGGAAAGGTGCCCTCGGTGATCTCATAGTTCGGTGTGCTCAGGCCGGCGCAGGGTCCCGTGCTCTTGGAGCATGTTCTTCTGTCCTTCCTCCGGCTGTATGCGCTGTTGACTTCTCAGCTGGCTTTGTCTTCGCCGCCAGGCACTTTCCTCGACACCGCGGCGCCTCCAGCGCCAGGAGGCGCCAGGAAGATCAGCGCGAGCTGATTCGCGAACCCCTGCTTTGCTGCCCTCCCTCCTCGGTCGTCCGACCCGGTGGATTGGAGGAGTAGACTAAGCATGACCATAAACTTGTGGAGCTCCGCTGGCGCACCTTGGCGCCGCTCCTGGCGCCGCCCATGGCACCGCCCCGCCCCCAGCGCGCTGCGCGCGCCAGGGAGTCCAGCGACGATCATAAACTCCGCGTGGATTTCCGAGCGTTTATGTTTATGCCGTTTTCCTTCTTCCAAGAGGAAGTCTTTGCCGTGGCAGGAGTGGGGGGAGGATTTCTTCATGACCCGCTGCATGGACCACATCGGCGTTGGCAGCGTCGAGGACTTCGGCCTGGTTGGCGACGACGTGTGCGTGGGTCCTGGCCAGAAGGGCGCGGGCGAGTGCGACGATTCGAACAGGGCGGCGTTCCACCCCTTCAAGGACCTCGAGTCCTGGAAGCGATGCTACAAAAACGCTATCAAGTGAGCCGGCCGACCTCACGTTGCCGCGGACGACATGTGTGCACCGTACCGCGTTGGCGCTCCTCGAGGTGTCGTCGAACCTCGACCAAGGAACGGAACGGTGCATAGTTTTCCAGTCCCCAAAACAACAAAGATTCGCACCGTACCGCGCGGGGGCGGGGCCTGTAGGGAGTCCAGACATGGTACGATGCATGTGCGCCGTTCTCGTAGTTTTAAGTCGGTCCTGTCACTCTACAGGAGGAATATGCAAACATAGTCACAAATACTCAGGGGACGATTGTTTGAGTATTTTTGGTTAATGCTAAGGCCTTACGGCGGGTGCCGCCGATTCTGAAGACGACGACGACGAATACGAGGAGGAGGAGGAGGAAGAGGAGGAAGAGGGGGATTAAGATGGAAGGGGAGAGAGAAGGCGAAGGAGATGTTCCACATGTGGGCCGAGGGAGTCGTAGTAGAGACAGACACGGAGCCTGGTGGCCTGCGGCCCTTCCCGCCACCGTGTTGGGGTTGTGGTTGAAATGCCTTTTGGATGCTTTCGGGCCTGTTGGGGCCCCGGTTGGGCCTCTTGGGGGTCTCTTGGGGGCTTTTTCGGTCCCCTTGCGGGGCTCTTTGGGCCTTCAGGGGCCTATTGGAACGGGAAGCTCGAAATGATGGTTCGTGGTCCCCTTTTTGGGCCTGCTTGGGGCCATCTTGGGGCATTCTTGGGCTGTTATGAGGTTTTCATGGGACGTGTTGGGGCCCTCTTGGGCTGTTTCGGTTTTTTCTTGGGGGGCCTCTTGGGCACTCTTGGACCTTCTTGGGGGCCTCTTACCTTGAGGGTTCAATCTGCTCTAATTAGCCATGCTGATTTTTAATTCATCCGCGCAACCCCTGTGTCTTTGATTAGCGACGACAGCCTTTCCCAAGATGTGAATAGTTTGGGGTAAAGCTGACAACATTGCTCACTGTGGGCACGTCATCCCTCCTGTACAAGAGGGGACGGAACAACGAGCAACCACACAACATATCCCGATCCGAAACCGTTTGCGCTCAAATTGTGTTTTGTACATATGGCCTGTCGGGGAAAGAACACCGTTATGGATGATAATTTGGAGAACTTGGCGAAGTCTTGCCAGGCGGAAATCATGCAGAGGAGAACTTACCAGTCCGACATGGACGATTCCGTCGGCAACAGCATGGGTCTCTTGGGCGACGTCATCCAATGCGCACGTCGGACTGCTGAGCCTCAATTGCGAGAGGCGCTCATCAAAAAGCTCGGCGTTGCCAAGGACGACGCCAACATGTACGCGCGGCAGCTGTCGGTTGCTCTTTAACACCTCCTCCTCAAGTGGAGAACGGCCATGGGCGGATCGAAGTCGCGCCCCGCAGCGAAGCGCGTCGGCGAGGTTGGAAGGCTGGAACCAGGCAGCGGGCCCGCGATGGGCCCAGGGTCGATCAACAAGGCGCGCCGCGTGAAGGCTCCCACGGGCATCCCCGCTGGGCAAGGGGGCGAGGATCTTGGCGCCGCACGGCACTGACCCCGTCAGCATCGCGCCTTCGCCAGGCGGCGCCGCCGCTGCCGCCGCCGCCCCCGATGGGGGGCCAGCGCGAGAAGTGCGACGAGGAGAAGGGCGACGCGGAGATCCTTGCCGTCGACTAGGAGCGCGCGCCCCTGATCGGGCGAAGCGGCGCGGGGACCGTGGAGCGCAAGTTGGCGCCGGGGCCCGGGGGCGCGCGCGCGGCCAGGGCGCGCGGCAGCGACGAGGAAACGCAGGCGCCGGATGCAACGCGCTAGACTCGTCTCGAGAAGAAGCCGCCGAGCCATGGCGCGCCGAGCAAGAGGCCCACGGCCTCGAAGGTGCCCGCGGGGGCACGGCGCGAGGAGGGGCGCGCCCCTTCCGCGCAGGAAGACAGCAAGGGGGAATGGGGGGGGGGGTGGGCAGCCCTATCCCGACGAGGTCGAGGGCCTCGAGGCCCCCGCGGCCGCGTTTAAACCCGCCGCAGCGACGCCCCCGAGAGGAAGCGCGTCGCGATGTAGCACAGGGGGGGGGGGGGGGGGGGGGGGGGGCGCATTGCGGCGCCGCGCGGGGACCTTTCGGCAACGAGCACCAGGCGTGCGCAATCGGGGAGAAGGCGCTGACTCTACAGAATTCCGCCGACATATAACTCGCGACATTGCAAAACGTGACAGGGCGCGACAGAACAATTTAGCTGCTCGCGCAGAATTCCGCCGACATATAACTCGCGACATTGCAAAACGTGACAGGGCGCGACAGAACGCGCGGCCCCCCTGGAATCAGAAAAACACGGTGGCCCCACATGGCGGGGCGCGCGTCTCTGCGGGTTCAACGGCGCCCTCTGCAAGCGCTGGGGCAACGTGATCTCGGAGTCCCTGTGAGGCGTTGGTTCCGCGCGGCGGATGTGCGAGGGCCCGGGCAGAACGGTGCTGGCGCCGTTCCCGCGCGGCGGTTGGCGCGGCGGACCGACTGCGAGCAAATTGTTTCGGGGCGGCATTTGCGCGTGCGTATGCATTCGCACGCGCGCGCAATGCATGCGAATGTCGGCGGCGGGGGGCGACGAGCGCGCGTTGGCGGCGGCGACGGCGACTGCTGCGCGCGGACAGCCGCGCGCGCTCTCAGGCGCGCGCGCGCATGCACCCGCGCGCGCGCATTGCCGCGCGCATTCAGGCGCAATGCGTATCACTCAACATGTATATCTGCGTTTATATATGCATGTCCAATTCAGTTTGCAATCGACAGTTTGTTCAGTTTTCCAAGCTCGCTCAACAATTTCGCTCGGTTTGCTATTCAGCGGAAGCGTCGCGACAGCTTGCCCCGACCTCCTGCGCGCGGGGGGCGCGGGGGGGGGCAGGGGGCAGGGCGGGGCAGTTGCCCACGTTGCAGGCGCCTCAGGCTCGAGAGGCCGCGCAGCCTCGCTGCCGCGAAGGGCGAGGGCGCGCGCGCGCCGCAGCGCCGCGCGGGGGCAGCGCGCGCTCGTCGCTGCGCCGCCGGCTCTGCAGACTGGCAATGCGACGGCGCGCGCGGCAGCACGGGGATTGAAGGGGGGGGGCGAGGGCAGCGCGAGCAGAGCTAGGGGGCGGCGGGGCGGGGGGGGGGGGGCGCAAGGAGCGGGGGGGGAGGGGGGGGGGGAGGGCGGAGGCGGGGGGGGGGAAGGGGGGCGAGGCGGAGAGAGGGAGGAGGGGAAGGAGGAGGAGGAGGAGGAGGAGGAGGAGGGAGGAGGAGGAGGAAGGATGAGGGGCGGTCGAGAGAGATTCGCCCGGCGATGGACGTCGGCCTGCGCGCGGCTCCAGGCGGAGCGGGTGGGCCCGCCAGGGGGCGGCGGCGGCGGCGGGCGCAGGCGCGGGGGCGACGCGATGGAGGGGGCGCCACGGGCGATGACGGAGGAGGGGGGGCGGAGGGAGAGGAGGGGGGCGTGCGGGGGGGGGGGGGGGGGGGGGGGGGGGGCGACGCCCCGAAAGGACTGCGCAAGGCCCCCTTCGGCGCGCGCGCGCGCCGCCCGCCGTCGGAGCGCAGGCGCCGCGGCGAGGGGGAATGCATCGACGGCGGCTCGCGCCCCTCGAGCAAGCGCCAGGTCTGGGCAGGGCAGACCGCCGCCGCGCGGCAGCCTTCGGCCATCGCGAGCTGCAGAGACAGACGCAGGGCGCGAATGAGAAGAACAAGGGCAGGGAGCGGGGGCAGCGCGGCACCGAGAAGCCGCGAGGCGCGATCGATTATCGATTCGGTAATTTGCTGCCGCTCTGTGCCGGGGCGCCCCTCCTGCGCAGGGGGGGCGCCCTTCCTGCGCCGGATGGCAGCGCCTAGGTGGTGGAAGGACACCGAAGAGCGCGAGGGGTAGGAGATCGCAGAGCGCGGGCGCGCCCTCGCGCCCCCCAGACCCAAGCCGACGGGGCCCCAGACTGGCCCGATGCGACCTCTCATTTCGCACGTCGACGTCGAGGTGATTTCTTCGCGCGCCTCCAGCCCCAGCAACTCCGCGCCCCCGAGTTCCCCAGGGCCAGCGCCGAAGAGCGCGCCAGCGATGCTGCCGCCAACGCTGAAGCCGCAGCCTTGCCCGCCAGCCAGCCCGCCGCTCAACGACGTCCTACTCGCGCGCGCAAAGGTGGGCCATGGGCGCGAGACTGCCCCCATGTCGCAAGCAGGCCCGTCGGAAGCGCCGAGGCAAGCAGCGGCGCCGCCCGCGGCGTCGCAGGCGGCGCTGGAGGTCGCGCAGCAGCTGCAGAACGCGGGGGCGATCCAGCAACGGCCAGTGATCGCGACGCCGCAGTTGCCTACGTGGCAGTCGCGCCCCCAGATGCCCGCAGCGCGCCTGCAGCCGCTGCCGCCCCCCAGTATTCTGCAGTCGCCGCCCCCGCCGCCGAGCGCGCCGCCCCCGACCGGGCCCCGGTTGGCCCCTGCAGCGAAGACGCAGCGACGCTCCTTCCCTCCGCAGCAGCCCGTCGTTGCAGAGGCAGCCGCGGCGCCGGCCACTGCGCCGGCCACGGCGCCGGCAGGAGAAGAAGCCGCGCGCTTGCCAGCAGCAGAGGCACGCAGCAGCCCAAGCCAGATGTCCAGCCTCGCGGAGGAAGAGGTGGAAGAGGGGGGGCCGGCTCGCCGCTGACGCCCGCCGACGCGACCGCGCAGCCCAAGGGCCTGCTGCCAGCGAAGCCCGAGGGAACGAGTGCAGACGACAGTTCCGATTCCGAGTGCGAGATCTCCTCATGGCAGTTCCCTACTGCGCAGGCGCGCAAGGCCGTGAAAAGAATGCACGGGGGCCGCCATCAGCAGCGCCGGCGGCTTGGCAGAGCCCGTGGCGCCAGACGCCCCGCCGCTGGACACCGCCGCAGGCCGCCGCCGCAGCCGTGGCCGCGCCGGAGCCGCAGGCGGCAGCGGCAGCAGCTGCGGCAGCAGCAGGCCCTCCGCCCACGAAGCCGCAGACGCCCGAGACGGCAGCGCCGCGCATGCGCCAGCATGAGACCGCGGAGAAGCACAAGGGGGTTCCGCCGAGGGGGGCCGCGCCGACAGAGCGGGGGCCGATTCGGAAGCCGTTTCCCTACCAGACGAACCCATAGCTCGGCGCGCGAGCCCCGGAGACGCCAAGGAAAAAGGGAACCCGCGGGGCAGCGGCAGCAGCTGCAGGAGCAGAAAAGCTAGCGCACGGGGCAGCAGCCCCAGGAGCAGAGCAGAATGACAAGGACACGGCTGTTGCAGGAGCAGATCAGGAGGGCGAGAACGAGAGCAAGAAACGCCAACCCGACGGAGAGGGCGCCCACGAGCCCAACAACAGGAATAATAAGCCCGACGGTGACGGCAACGGCGGCGACGCGGCCTAGGCCACAACGCGCCGACAGGGATGGCCGCGAGCCATGAGAGCAGCTCGACAGCGCGCCCTGCAGAGCCGCGCGCGCCTCGATGCAAGGTGCGGCTCGCCGCGCTTCCTTAGAGAAAACATCGCCATTCGTCGCGTCCGCCCCCTCCGCAGGAGGGCGCGCCTCGAGGGGGGGAAGGGGCGGGGGGGGGCGCGCAGGATGGGCGCAGGAGGCGGCAGCAGATGAGAGGGCGCAATCAGGCGTCAACGCCGCTTTCGCGACCGCGCGCAGGCAGCGGGGACAGGCAAGCCTCACCAGCAGTGGAGACGAGCGTTTACGTGGAGATAGGTGCCCTGCCAAAGTCGGGGCCGCGCTGGTCGCGTGCCGCAGCTGATCTGCGCGAGAACTAGAAAGGCATTTCTTGCACGACAAATGTTTCTGAACATTTGTTCCGCATGTCCTTTTGTTCATGGAATGTTGCAGAAGAGTGCTCATCGGGGAAAACGTTCGGAACAAAATGGTGAATGAGAGTTGCGGAGTGATTTCTCTTGCGAAGTCCACCTTCAAAGGCCTGATCTGTTCAGGCGCGACTTCCCGCTGGCAGGCCGTCGCAACGTTCCCGCGTTCTGAAACAGCGCTCTCTGTAGCATTCGGAATGTCTGCATTATGTGGCGAATCTCATTTGCACGCGCGCAGCGTGGATGCTCGTAGTGCGCCGCGCGCAACGCGCGCGGGCGTCGGCGTCGGCAGTGGCGGATGCTTGAAATTCGTCGCAATAGGGCGCGCGCATAGCACGCGCGCGGATGTCTTCCCAAGAACATGTCCCGAGCAATTGCAGTCGGCGGGCCGCCCAAACGCACCGCGCGAGGTGCTGGTGCTGCTCCAGCAGTGCCCCGAGCAATATTTTTATTGTAGTTCGCTGTGCCAGGCAAGTTTTACAACATTATTTCAGTTCTGATGATGCGTCATGATGAGCCATCTGATTCTTGCAGTTCGTAGAATATCCGTGGCGTTCGCTAACTTTTCTTGAGCGCCCGCATGCCCGAAGGCCGAAATCGGCGCGCGCATTCCGTCTGAGGTGCAAACGCCATCGGAACATCTTCAGCCCCCCCGCGCATGAGGGCACCCGAGGAGGGGGGTGCAGGGGGCAGAGGATGAGGGGAGGGACAGGAAGGATCAGGATTCACATCTCGCCATCTTTGCATTTTTTGCCATCCGATCGCAGAACTTGACGACTCGAAACGCCGCGGCCCTCCATCCGACACTTTTGTTGCCTTTTCGGCTCCAGCGCTTCAGTTGTCTAGATTTTCGGATCGAGCCCCCTCCGCGCTGGTCTTGCGAGCGGCGATGCATTCGCAATTCCTCGCCCTCCAGGCGCGCGCGCCGCACTGCGTGCCGGCGGCTTCAATCGGCGTCGCCATCGCCGCTTGCGCCCGCAAGAAGGGCGATGGCCCGGCCCAAGTGCGCCGCCATCGACCACGGGGGCTGAATCGGGTGCTCACTTCCTCGCGGCACCAGAGCAGCAACAGATGCAGCGACGACGGCAGAAAGGAAGCCGCCAAGGAATGCCAGGCGCAGTGGAACAAGCTCGTGAACCAAGAGGATAAGAAACGCTTCTTGAAACTGTGGGAGGAAAACGGACGCGGCAAGGCGGTGGATAATTTGAAGTTCGCCGCGCACTTCGAACAGTCTCGAGACCGCGCTCAAGAGGATGTCTCATCGAGCAAGGACAGGTGCCTTTTCCCAGCGCGGACTCTCAAGCTGAATGGCTGCGCAATCTCTGCTTTCGACGCGCGCAAGGAATCGACCAACTTCGCAGTCGACTTTTACGATGGGCGCGCGAAACATTTCCACGCCGAGGAGGCGCGCCCCCCCGCAACTCACGACACGAACGACGAGTTGACCAGGCATTTCTTCGTCGCGGATGGAAGGGCACGCAAAGACTTGGGCGCAGGAGCAATCCAAGGATATCTGGCGACGCCGATGCGAAGAGCGGCTTGCACCTCGCGAGCGCGCGCGGCGCAATGGGTGCGCCATCCGGACTGCCAGCCTCTCCGCCCGAGTCGAAAATGGAGATTGAGGGCGAGCGCCCGCTGATCTCCGATGTTAAGGGGGCGGCGAAGAATCTTGAGACCGAATGGGGGGGAAGACCATCGCCCCCGTCCCCCCACTCCGCCGCCCCCTGGGCCAGACGTGGCGGCAGGGAGCGGCGGGGGGGGGGGGGGGGCGGTGGCCGGGTGCTTGTTATTCCGTTCTGGGAATGAATTGTCTGGGCTGCGCGCGCCCCTCATGTCACTGCGCGAGTGCAAGAGCCATCTGACCTCAAAGGGCAAGGCTTCCAGGGATGACAATAAGAAGAGGCCGCGGTCGGATTACTCGCAGGAGATGGAGGGCAGCATCAGCGCCCTGGGTCACTTTGTGGACGAGTGCTACAGCAATATCGCCGCGGCAGAGCAGGCGCGCGCCACGGGTGCGAAGGAGCTGCCCGCTCTCCAGAGGCAGCTTGCCGACGCGAAGGAAATGCTCGAACGCCACCTGACAGGGTCGAAATCACGCAGGCGCTAGTATTCAGAGCTCCTCGAGCACGCGCGAGGCTCTGGCGCGCGCAGATAGGGGGGAAGGGGGGGAAGGGGGGAGAAGGGGCATGAAGGGGGAGGAACAACAGGAGGGCGATGATATATCAAGGAGGCGTTGTCCATATAATTTCGTGCCATTACATATCTTGGAGGCCCTCGCTGGCTTTACTGATGCAGCCGCATGCCTGAACGGCGAGTTCGCTGCCGCTGCGCTCTTGAAAAGAAACGCGCGCACGCGCGCGCGCTATCGCATTCTCGTTTGCCCTCCTGTGCAGGAGGGCCACCGATGTCGGCCCGTCGTCCGCGATGTCTTCCGCATTGGCTGCGCGGCTCGAGGTCGCCAGATTTTCCGAGGGCAGGGATGCCCGGCAAACGCAAGCGCTTTCATGATGCTGCGTCTCTTCCTCGCGAGAGGTTGCGGGCGAAGGCGGGCGCGCGAGTGGCGACCAACGCGCTCGCCCGCTCCCGGGCCCAGTCGCTCCCCGGCGACGCCCGCGCTGGAGGCCGCCGAGGAGTGGGCGACTCGACCAGCCGCCAAGGAGCGGACAATAATAACGTCAGCTAGCGGGCAAACGTCGGCGGCAATGCATCCAGGAGGCCGCGGGGGCGATTTCTTCGATGCAGTTCGCGGCCCAGGACGCGCTTCGCAGAGGTCCGTTGTTGGGGCGAGAGACGCAGCTGCGTGCCGAAGGAGCGGGTCGCTTACGCCGCGCGAGTATATTGCCCAACCGGCGCAATACGGCAAGTTGGAAGAATTGGAGGACACCGGCGGTCTTGATGAAGTTGGGAAGAGCCACGTGCAACGCTGCCCCTCGGCAACGCAAGCCCATTCGACGATTCCTGCAGGTCTGTGGGCCCGCGGCGCCCCGCGCCAGTGGGGCCGCGACCAGTCAGTAGAGACCTTGTGCTTAAATTTGCCAGCGCTGACCAAACCGATGGAGGCGCACGAGCTACGCGCGCCCGTCGCTGGGCTGATGAAGGCTTCCATGGACACGCGCGCGTGGCGCGACATTTTCAGAGCGGTTTCTTATAGTTTTCTGCCCACGGGTGCAGGCAAAATGCCCAGCAGGCCGTCGCGGCGGCAGAGCCTGGTTGAAGTCTGATTTTCGCGGGAGCAAGAAGGCAGGTGCTGATCTAGGCAACGGGCGTGCGCTGGCGCAGATGTGCGCATATTGGGAACGCTGGAAACAAGCGCCCGGGCTACTGCGATCCAACGCGAGGGCGGGGCGCTGCTGGAGGTGCCGCGCGACGCCGCGGCAGGCCTTTCATTCCTCGTCTCTTTCTCCCACGTCTCCCGCCCCCCCCCCCCCTCGCCCGCGCAGGTCTGCCGGCCGGGGCCCGCCGGCAGCGCGGCGCCGCGGCGGAGCAACGGGCGCGCGGAGACACAGCTGACCCAACACTTAATCGAACAGGGTGCTACTTTTTCGCCAATCATGTCAATCCCACGGGCAGGCCAGCCGGTCTGGAGAATCGATCGGTTACCCGCAGTTGATCTGGGCGCGGCCGCAGACTGGCCGGGGCAAATGTTCCTCAGATTAACAGTTGAAAACAAGATTGCGGGCGCCGCGTGCGACCGACAGTGCAAAGCGTCATGGGAACGCCTGAGTGTTTGGTGCGAGCGGGCGCCAGAAGCAGATCGAGCCCACGCTTTGACCGCGAAGACCACCAGACGCAACGACAGAAAACACTGCGCCTCTCAGGGCAAGCTGCCGTCATCCGACACATGGTGGCCCCCGGGGAAACGCTCGCCGACTAGCTGCGCGACCCGAGCGCCGTTGAGGAGGCAGCCATGAGACTCGATATGTTCCACTTGTCTCAGTGTTACCTTTCCTTGCGAAGTGGTAGCATGCAATTGGGAATTCTACATGGCCAGTCGCTCGAGTTCAGCTTGCAATGCGCCGCCCTGCGCGGCGTGCGCCCCAGAGCGCATCAAATGAGACCGAAGATCCACCAATTGCACGAGGTGGGCACAGACGCCTTTCGGGGGCATCGGCCGGGGGCGCCCTGGACTTGCAGAGACGAGGGCTTCGCGGGCACGGGCGCTCATTTCGCCGAGCGTCGCGGCAGCGTCGCATTGATGGCCAGATGTGTTCTCGCAGCCTTTCGCGCGGAACTCGTGGCGGGGTCGCTTCGGCTTTCTCAAGCAACAGAGGTCGTCTTCCCTCTTCCCTCCTGCGCAGGAGGGGCATGTCGATTTGCCTCGGGGCCGCCCTCCATCGCGCCGTCCGAGTTCCAATCGTGCTACTCATTTCTTCATCCGTTATTTGCCGCGGCCGTTTTTGGCCTGCAGGTTTTTCTTGCAAGCTGCCCACGGATTCGCTATTGTGCAGATGGCTGCCCGGGGCGCTTGATGCTCCGCGGGGCCCTTGCGCTTCGCGCAGCTGCAGGGCGCCTCTTGGCGGCATCGCTGCTGCCCGCGGCGCGCCCTGAATTGCTGCTCGAGCCCCATTGCGGAGCTGCGGGGCGTCGACGCGCCCGCGGCCAAGAGGGCGGTCGAGGAGCGCCCGGCGATCGCGGCGGAGGCGCGCGCGGCCCGGGGCGGCGGGGGGGGGCGGGGAGGCGAACCAGCGGCGACGGCTTCACTGGGCGAAGCCAAGCGCCCTCCGCGCGCCCAGGATCGGGAGCGCACTCCACTTCGCGCTCTTCGCGCCCGCTGAGGCAGACAATCGCGGCGCGGGGGGCGGCGTCTCCTGTCGAGGATGCGCCGCAAGGCAGGAGGGGGGGAGGGGGGGGGAATAATGGGGGAAGAAGGAAGCATCAAACTTTATATGCTTTAACTACAGATGCTAGATATGCTTTCAACTACAAGCTTTCTATGCTAGATGTGCAAGTGAAGCATCAAACTTTATATGCTCTAACTACAGATGGTAGATAATTAGAGCAGATGGGACCCTCGGGATGGGCTTCGGGATGCCCGGGGGCGGATGCATATCTGACCCCCCTCCCCCCCCTTAGGAATCCCCCCGGGGCCCCCCCCCGAATTCCCCCCGGGGCCCCTGGGACCCCCCCTGGGACCCCCCCCCCTTCCCCGGGACCCCCGACCCCGTCGGCGGGGGAGGAGTCAAAGGGAAAGGGCTTCCCTTCGACTTCAGCACGACGTTGCTACGGTTTTCTTTCGCTGACAGGCTTGGCGAGGAAGGTGTAGGGAAAGGGGGCGGCGGAGACGCAGGGGAACATGACGACGGATGCGGCGACTGAGCGCGCGTCGACGGGTTCCACACGCCGACAGGGTCGGCGGATTTTGGAGTATTTTTTGACTATTGTTTGATTTTCCTCCAAGAGTCCCGTGTAAAAAGGACATGCCCGATTTAATCGTAGCTGACGACGGCACAGCAACGCAAACACGCACTTTGTTGGGGTGCTTCGCGCGGCTGTCGGGGCGAGGTCGGCGCGCCCGGGGCTTCTCCCTGGCGGCGCGCGCCCGTGGCCGGGAGGGCGGGCCGGCGCCGATCCAAACCGAGATCTTCGCGGAGCTGAAGTCGAGCAACAGCGAAGCGTCTTGGATTGAGGTTTTCAGACGCCTTGTTCCTCCTCCTCCTCCTCTTCCTCTTCTTTTTGTTCCTCCTTTTTCCTCCTCCTCCTCCCCCCCCCCCCCCCCCTCCTCCTCCTCCTCCTCCTCCTCCTCCTCCTCCTCCTCCTCCTCCTCCTCCTCCTCCTCCTCCTCCTCCTCTCAGGAGGGGAAAAAACACACAGACACAATTAATCGGCGATCCCCAGAAAATATGGGAAAATATGGGAAGTGGGGGGGAAGACAAAAACCCAGAAAATATGAGAAAATATGGGGGATTATTTTATTTGTGTGTATTTATTTGTGTGTCCTGGGGCCCCTTCATCCTCCTCCTCTTCCCTCTCCCTTTATTCGTCCTCCTCCTCCTTCTCCTCCTCCTTCTCCTCCTCTTCCTCCGTCCTCCTCCCCGATATGCGACGTCTTGGTATTCCAGTGCGGGTATTCGTAAGCCCCGACCCTTGCCCCACGACAGATTTCTCATTCCGCCTCATTTTTGGACGGCCCCGCACCTAAAGGCCCACCAAAGAATGTTCTAAGAACTTTTTTGCGGTATTCGCGAAATGTTCTTGGAACATTTCTAGCTGAGGCTGTCCTGTTTCACCACATCGGGCCTGGGTTGTGAGAACACTGGCTCGTTCTTAGAACAGTCCCGGGTTCTGAGAACATGTCGCGGTAGGCCTGTAGGAATGCCGGGGCGGTCGGCACAGCTCAAGAAAGGGTGTTTCTGGCTAGTTTCTTTCACCACTTTCGTTTTGATCTCGTTCTGCGGCAGAGGCGGGACCAAGACAGAACGGGGGAAGCTCGAGAACAGATCGAAGGTGGAAGGCACGGCTCAGCTCGCGCCCTGGTTCATGCTTGTGCTGTTGTTCGGCTCGTCTACTGCCCGGGGCGTCCTCCGCCGGGGTCTCCTTGCGGTCGGCCTCGATGTGGCGGGCTCTCCAAGGTTGAGGGCGCTCCATGGCTGAGGGGGCCACCGACGGCATGCCATGAGCCAATATTTGATGGCGGATTTCGCTCACAGATTGGTCGATCCACTGCACGGCTCACGGTCTGATCGATCCGGTTCGACATCAATTCGCGCCGGCCCGATCCGAATGGAATCCGATACTTCCGCGATCCGATGCGTCCCGATGCTTGCACGGTGCCGTTGTGCGATGCTGACTGATCCTGCGCTGTCAGTCGGCGGCGAGCCCAGGGGGGAAATGAGAGGGGGCAGGTCTTCTCAGAAGGCCTCAGAAGAAGCCCCACCGCGTTCTGAGGAGCCTTGCAGGCCTTCTCTGAAGCCGCAGACGGTTTCTCAGAAGGCGCCAGGGCTTTCGAGAAGCCGTGCCGCCTTCTGCGAATGCCTGCCCCCCTAAAAGCAGACGTTGTGAGCAAATTGCGACACTGAAAAATTATCCCAGTGCGACCCTACCTAGGAGTTGGAGCCCCTAGGAAAGCAGCATTAGTAGTAACAGTAAAGCTAAGCTAATGCTAAGCGAAAGCTCAGCTAAAGCTAAGCTAAATCTAAGCTAAAGCTAAGCTAAAGCTAAGCTAAAGCTAAGCTAAAGCTAAGCTAAAGCTAAGCTAAAGCTGAGCTGAAGCTGAGCTGAAGCTAAGCTACAGCTAAGCTAAACATAAGCTGAATCGAAGCTAAAGCTAAGTTAAATATAAGCTAAAGCTAAGCTAAAACTAAGCTAAAGCTAAGCTAAAGCTAAGCTAAAGCTAAGCTAAAGCTAAGCTAAAGCTAAGCTAAAGCTAAGCTAAAGCTAAGCTAACGCTAAGCTAAAGCTAAAGCTAACGTTAAGCTAACGTTACGCTAAAGCTAAAGCTAAGCTAAAGCTAAGCTAAAGCTAAACTAGATGTAGGCTAAAGCTAACGCTAAAGTTAAAGTTAAAGCTAAAGCTCCCAGGGGACTGGGGGAACCGCGGGGCGGATGCCGGGGGAACCGCCCGGGGCGATTTGCACTGCCCCGCCCCTTAAACTTACAGGGTAAGAACCCTTCTAGGCAGAGCCTAGGTAGGGAATCATAGAAAAGGCCTAGATCCCATCTTTCTTGTTCATTTCTTGAGCCGGACTGATATGTGAGATGTGAGGGGGCCCTGGGGCAGGAGATTGTGCGAATCCGACCTGCGCGAAAACATTTTGAGACGCCAGGAGCTGAGGGCCCCCCTGGGCTCTCCGGCGGGAGGAGGAGGAGGAGGAGGAGGAGGAGGAGGAGGAGGAGGAGGAGGAGGAGGAGGAGGAGGAGGAGGGAGGAGGAGCAGAGGAGGAGGAGGAGAGGAGGAGGGTGGAGGAGGAGAGGAGGAGGAGGAGGAGGAGGAGGAGGAGAGCCCACGCAATCGCGGCGGGAGCCCGACGCAGGCGCGTGCACGCGACCCCTGGGCACCCAAGCGGGTGCCCGCCATTGTCCTCGCGAGCCAGGCCGGCGGCGATCTCTGCTCCTTGCCGCGGACCTGCATGGGTGGCAGGCCCCAGACATGCTCGCGCCGCGCCAGAAATCATCATGGGGTTGCCAGGTTTTCGAGTCTCGAGGTTCGAGTGTGCAGCAGGCTGTCGTTTTCGCCGGTCCTCGGCGGTCTTCCAGCCTCCGGATGCGTTCCAGCAGGTGCGCCTCACCGAGGACGGTCCAGGGATGCCCGGATCGTCCCGAAGGTCCGCCAGAGGGACTGTGATGCGCACACTTAGATATGGTAGTTGTGGGGAAGTTGTGGATCTTAACTTGATATTAACTTGATCATGTTAAGTTGATCTTCCAGATTTTATCTTGATCCTCCAGATCTTAACTTGATCTGCCATACCTTGCACCGTGCAAGTTGTGGAAGATCCGGGAGTTAGTTTTTTGTTTTAAAAAACTGTTTGCTACAGCGTGTAAGTTACGGTGAAGTTAGTTTCTGAAGTGATTCTAGTTGCGGAAGTTGCGTTCTAGCTATTTTGTATGATTTCTCAATTTGTTGTAGAAAAATCATGCGTTGCGAACATAGATGTTCTACAATTCCCGTTTTAAATAGAAAAATGCGTTATGTCTGCCCCCCATAGCGCTGTATTGATGTTGATTTTTTCTCGAGCGCTTTGCGCTGCCATCGTTTCAGGTGTTTTTGGCACTATCCAGCGCTTTGCGCTGCTCCGCTTTGCGCTGCTCCTATCCCCCCAGCGTTTGCGCTGTTCCCCCACCGGCGCTTTTGGTGCTATCCAGCGCTTTGCTCTGCTCCTCCCCCCCATCCAGCGCTTTGCGCTGCTCCGCCCCCAAGCGCTTGCGCTGTTCCCCAACCGGCGCTTGCGCTGCTCCTCCCCCCATCCAGCGTTTTGCGCTGCTCCTCCCCCCCCTCCGGCGCTTTGCGGTGCCCCTCTCCCCTCCGGCGCTTGCGCTTTTCCCCCACCAGCGCTTGCGCTGCTCCTCCCTCCTCCAGCGCTTGGCGCTGCTTCTCCCCCCATCCAGCGTTTTGCGCCGCTCCTCCCCCCTCCAGCGCTTGCGTTGTTCCCCCACCAGCGCTTGCGGTGCCCCTCCCTCCTCCAGCGCTTTGCGCTGCTCCTCCAGCGTTTGGGTTGTTCCTCCCCCACCCAGCGCTTGCGTTGCTGTCCCGTCCGTGGCCGTTCGAAGGGCGCAGCGGCATGGCCTTCCAGCGCCGCAGCGTTTGCGCTCCAGCGGCATGGCGCCGAAGGGATATCGCCGTCGCTCTCGAGCGAGGCCCCGTCCTCCTCCTCCTCCTCCTCCTCCTCCTCCTCCTCCTCCTCCTCCTCCTCCTCCTCCTCCTCCTCCTCCTCCCTCCTCTCCTCCTCCTCCTCCTCCCCCCCCCTCCTCCTCCTCCCCTCCTCCTCCTCCTCCTCCTCCTCCTCCTCCTCCTCCTCCTCCTCCTCCTCCCCCTCCTCCACCTCCTGCCTCCTCCTCCTGCTCCTCCTCCTTCTCCTCCTCCTCCTCCTCATCATCTCCTGCTCCTCCTCCTCCTCCTCCTCCTCCTCCTCCTCCTTCTCCTCCTCCTCCTCCTCCTCCGCCTCCTCCCCCTCCTCCCCCCCCGCCCCCATCCCCCCATCCCCGCCCCCCTCCTGAGGTTCGTCGGGGGCGAGATGCGTTGCAACAACTGTCCATCGCGGACGCGCGACGCAGGATGGGCTCGCGAAGGTGTTGGGGACGATTCGCGAGGTGGCGGTGGACTTACCCGCCAAAAATTAAGATCACGAGGCATGAGACCAACGGGGCGAACCATGAACGGTTCGAGCGCGTCCGCCACGAGTTGAACATGCCGCCGGTGAGCGGCGGAAGTTAAAACTGGCCCCTGGCGGAGCCCAACGGGCTACTCTCCATGATAGTATCAGAGAGCGGAGCGCTGCAAGGATTGTTCGCGGCCGCGCTGCGGCGATGCGGCGCTCCGAGCCAGGGGCGCCCGTGGACGCCGGTTATCGGGCATGAGGAGTTCAGCCCTGGCGGCGCGTTCAGCGCCGGCGGCGACAGCAAGAGCATTAACTCATCATCCACGTTCCTGGAGCTTGGGGTGCACGACGTTCGCAGTGACAACGCGTCGTTCACACCTGTGGTTGTTCGCAGCAGCGGGTTCAAGCAGGTCCAGGGCGGCCGGGGCGCCGCGTTCGGCAAGCACCTGAAGCTGCGCCTGCTGTCTCCGACTGTCCTTGCCGCGGCAGGCGCCCCGATTGCTGTCTTCGGCGCGGACATTCTCATCGTCGCGCGCGTCGGGTTCGCGATCGCCGATCTCGATGGCCACCGCATGTCGTTGAACAGCGATGGTGCCAACGGCTTCAGGCCGCGCCTGCGACGTCGCAACGTGCTCAAGAAAAACTCAGGCACGGCTGAGTTGGACCCGGCAAGATTCGTTGAAATTTCTTGTGCAGATGCGACGCGGCTCCGATTGCGCACCAGTGAAGATGTGTTTGATGCTGCTGACTTTGTCAGCGCGGCGCGCGCCCGGTGGGCTGCAGGGGCAGTGGCAGAGGGCCGCTTCGAGAAACTGCAAATAACGCGCGGGCTCAAGTTCGCGCCCCACGGCGTCCTGCTGGACCCTGAATTGCGCCGCCACGTGGGCGTAGTGGACAGCGCTGTCATCGATTGGGTCCACGCGGCATTGCAAGATGGAGCATCCACCACAGAAGTTGTCTTGCGGACGCAGGCGCGCGGGGAGGAGCTGTGCGTCAAATTCGAGGATCTCCGAGAGTGCATGAAGGACGGGCGGCTGCCCCCTGCATACGGGGGAGCGAAGACGAAAGGGTTGCGCGAGATATTCGACAAGCGCCGTTCCCCGGAGGAGGACAAGATGCGGGCCTCTGCGCCGGGGCTCCTTGGCATGTATGCGCTTCTCAGGCTAACTGCTCATCCTCCCCCCCCCCTCTCCTCCTCTGCCCCTCCTCCTCCTCCGCCTCCCCCTCCTCCTCCCCCCCCATTCCCCCTCCTCTCTCGTGCTCTCTCCCTCTCGACGTGGCGCTCGACAAGCAGGCGGCCTCGTTCCAAGCTGCGCGCGCGACGCTGGACTTGATGCGCGCGGTGAAGCAGGGGCGCGCTGGCTTGCGCGAAGGGGCGGCGCAGTTGCGGCGGGCCCTCGCCGAGCACATTCGACTGCATAAATTGGCGCGCGGAGCAGCGAACGCCCTGCCGAAGCGCCACCCGATGTTTGACGCGGCCGACCAGTGGGAACGCAGGGGGGGGGGCGCCGCTGGGATAGATGCATATGTGGTCGAGCGGATGCGCGCCAGGATAAAGTATTGCATAGGCCCGATCGACAACGCCAGGAATTTTGAAGTATCATGCTTGGCGTCTTCGACTAATGTCCACCTGATGGTCTTGGAGGACCGCGTGTTCGGCGATGGCCCCCTGGGGGAGACGTCGTTTCTTGATGCGGCGCGGGTGCCCATGGCAGATCGAATGTCTGTGTCTGGCTTACCATCGAGGTTGGCGACGTCGTTCTGCTCGAAGGAGTTGGTGGCAGAGTGCGCGCTTGCGCCGTTGATGATGTCAATCACTTGGCATTGGTGGAGGCGTTCGAGCACGTGGTCAGGCTGTCAGCGCACTCCGACCGATGGAAGGTTGGAGGCGCCATCCAGGCGCGGCGCGCGGACGCCGTGCTCTCGGCGCCTGCGCGGTGCGCGCGCGGCGATGACGTCGCAGCGTTGCGATTGATATAGCGCCATGCGCTGAAAACGGCCCCCTCCCCCATGCTGCTATCGCAGCGCTGCGCGCCCCATCCGGCCTTCGCGCCGTCGATCGACCTCGCTGTTGTTCCCGCCCTTTCCTTTCCAAGCGTAAGCGCTCTTCCCCTTTCCCCCCCCCCCCCCCCCCTTCCGTTAGCGCGGCCTGCCCGCCGCCCTTCATAGCGCATGCGCTGCCGCAGCCATTTGAAATCTCTGACCCTTGATGTTTTGGCACCGGCGCGGGAAAAACCCAGGGTTCGCAACTTCGGGCCAAGGGGTCCGCGGGAGAAGGCGGAGGATGGCTAGGAGGGGGGCGAGGAGGAAGAGGGGTGTTTAGTCATAGCGCACGCGCTCGATCTCCGGCCGCCCGCGCAGCGCTCGCCGCTCAATCCGATTCAATCCGAATCGCTGACTCCGCCTCCGAAGACGTAGAGGCGTTCACAACGCCCCCGAAAGCGGCAATCGCGCGGTCCGTCTCAAGGAGATCCGAGCTCGCCGGCTCGAATTCCGACGCCGCTGCCCCCATCTTCCGACTGCGCTCCTGGGCCTGGCGACGGAGGCCCACGTGAGTCCCAGGGCCCCGCTCGCGCATGACGCCCTGCATCTTGACCGGGCGCGCATGCGCGGAGCGCAAGTAGCCCGCTGCCATGAAGGTCATCTCGTCGTCGCCTGTGCCGCTCTCAGGGAGCTCGGACCCGTCGCCGCGGCCGCGGCTGCGACTCTTGCTGGGGTTGCTCTCATCGGGCCCGCCGCCGCGGCTGCGGCTGCGACCCCTGCTGCCCGCCTCCGGGCTTTCGTTTTTGGCGGGGGCCGTCGCCGCGGAGGCCGCCGAGCCGCGGCGTTGGCCAGAACGACAAGGTCAGAGCCAAAACGGCCATGGTCACTACCTCGGCGAAGGTCGCCCCATCGAGCCCCCGGCGCGCGCGCGTTTCCATTTATGGCGAAGAACGCCCGAGGTGCCGAAAAGGCCTAGCCAAACTTGGACCAGCATACAAACAAACGATGGGGAACGGACGATGGGGCCCGCAGCGCGCCAGCTAGCGCGCTTGCGAACATAGATTTCATCAGCGCGAGCGCTTGCAGGTGAAGATCGCAGAAACAGCGCGAAGCGCTGGAAGGGGAGCGGTGATCAAAGGAGCGCTTTGCGTTGCAATTGACACATGGGTGGACATACATACATGCATGTATGCATGCATACATACATACTTGTATATGTATATAGCGCATGCACTTCATTGCTCAGCGCGCGCGCTTGGGCGTTTTCCTTTCTCCCCCATACAGCGCTCAAGCGCTTGGACGCGCTTCGGTTCGCTCGATTGTAGTTCGCCCAATATCAAGCCCGCGCAGCTCAGCAACCGCCCCAACAGCCTGTTCATACCCGAAAGCTGCATCGGCTTGCCCGACTGCATCAAGTAGTTCACTGCTGCAGCTGCCTGAACTGCACGTTCAAGGGGGCCGCGCGCTTCTTTGTTTGGTCCCCAAGGCTCACTGCGCCCCCTGGCCCCCCGGACGACCCCCCCCCCCCCCCCGTCGCCCACCTTCTAGGGGGGGGGGGGGGCAGGGGCGAAGATTGCACTTGCGCCCAGGTCCTTGAGCTCAGGCACGTCGCCCTTCAGCGACAGCTTCGCCCTTGGCGCTTTGATGTGCATGGCCTCGATCTCGCTCTTCTTGTCTTCGGCTTGACTTGCGAGCACATCCTTCAGCGACTTCAGCGCTGGGTCCAGCTTGGCGTAGAGTTTCGCGCATTAGTTATTCCTTTTTTTTTCTGGAGCTCTATCTCCTCTGTGTTGGCCTTCTCCTTTTTCGCCTTATCCCTCTTCGCCTTCTTATTCGCTTCCTTATCTGCCTTCTTCGTCTTATTTTCTTCGTCTTGGCCTTCTTACTTTTCTTGTCCGAATCTGATGAGGAAGAGCTCGGGCTCGAATCGTCATCGCTATTCCCGTCCTTATCCTCGGGCTCTTCTGACGGTTCTGGCTGTTCTGGCTCTTCGGGAATATTGGCTGGCGGCTTGAACCTCTTCTGCCCGACCGACAGCTCGGCCCTGGGTGCAGGATTCTTCCTTCTGCTCATTTTGTCCGCGCTCGCCTGCGGTCGTCGGGCGAAGCCTGTAGCAAAGTCAGGACGTCGCAGTGCTGCTTACCAGACCCCCTTGATTTCGCCTGGATGGCATCCGTGTCGCAGCCCTGCTGCTTCCAATAGCCCGGCGGCTGAAACGCGCCACCGTTTTCGAAGTGCTCTTCGGTCACCTCGAACTTAGAGATAACCGCTTGAGCAGCAGTCTCTACCTCCGTCTGAGCCCCCCCCCCCCCAGCAGCCACGTCGTGGAACAACTGCGTTGCACGGGGCGAATTGCCGTTGACGCATGTCAGGATCTGCCCAAAGGCTCGGCTAAGCTTCACTCTTGTGGCGTTGCACAGGGTGCATTTGAACGCGCCTTGCCCTTTGCCCCTGATGACGGCCGTGCTGCGCTGCGCTCGGGGGCCGCTTTTTTTGGCAAAACACCGCTGCAGTCTTGATGTATTCGTCATGTTTTGGCCAAATTGAGACCTCGATGTCATCGTTGTTCTTGCCCTTGCCCTTGCCCTCAGGCGCGTCGGGCCCCGTGGCCGCAGGTGTCATTTCTGTATCGGTCGCGTCGTTGCCCTTGTTCTTGCCTTTGCCTTTGCCTTTGCCGCCGCGGCCCTTGCCTTTGCCCTTGCCCTTGCCGTTGTCGCCTGCGTCTTCAGGCCCCGCGGGTTCCGCTGGCTCAGTGGCCTCCGCGGGCCCCGCGGGCCTTTCAGACGCGCTATGCTGAGCAGTTGCCTCCTCGTCTGATGACGGGCAGCCCAGCGCGCGGTCGCCAAGGAGCCCCCCTCCCCTCTGTAGCAAGTCGCGGGCGTCCAGCTTACGCTGCGGGCACTGCGCCTCCTCGGGCGTTGCGACGTTCCCGGCCTCTTGGTATTTCTTGATGCAGTACTCGTGGAACTTGTGAGCGCGTCCAAGATGGATGATGTCGTCGGCGACGCCCTCCAAGCCCGCCTGGCAGATGGCGCAGAGATTGTCTGCCATTGCTGATAGCGCGCTGCGCTGCCCCAAAGCCGCCAGTAGCGACAGTTGAGCCGACGCGGCTGCAGCGACAGCGCATTGCGCTCACCCTCATTGAGCGCGTTGCGCTGTATCCGAATATACATGCAGACTCTCAGGGCGCATTGCGCTGCCTTTAGAACGCATTGCGCTGTGTTCTCACGGGGAACCATTTTTCTAGCGACCAGAGCGCCATGCAAATCGCGCTGCCAACCCGCGCGGGCCGCGCCCTGAGTTTGCCGCGGGCTTCTTCTAGGCCAGTAGTGTGTCAGCCCAGTAGGCCAAGGGCTTTCTCTGGGCAGTAGCCCAAACTTGCGTGTCCGAATACTGCGCATCCAAACCGACTGCACCATCCACGCGCATCAGGTTGGCTGGATTGATCGCCGGGCATCGAGAAGACGCTTTAGCCAATGGGCCCCCTGTCGTAAAACAACTTGCACTGGCAACCGTTCATGAATAAATCGTTATTGTGCTCCGCCCGCTTCTTTCGGCGACTCCACGGGGTCGAACTTCTGCTTGCGCATCGTGCGCATGTGCATGTAGGTCTTCGTCGTCGGCCCCCGCGGCCTGCCGCCTTCTCCCAAAGGTTTCCCGACGAATGAAATGTTGATCTTGTGGTTGAAATGTACGCGGCCAAGTTTGGGCGTCTCCGTTGAACAGACCCCCCAAGCAATCGGGGCAAGAATCCGAGGGTGGCGCCCGCCACTTGGCCGTCGGTGCCCCCCGAACCTTCCGCGGCAAAGACCCCCCCGCGCCCGACCCCGTGACCAACTCCATGGGCTCAGCGCCTGAGGTCAGCAGCCGTGACATCCTGTCGCAGCAGCTGAGAACGTGCTGCGCTACCCCAAAGCCGCCAGTAGCGGCCATTGAGCCGACGCGGCTGCAGCGACAGCGCATTTCACCCTCATTGAGCGCATTGCGCTGTATCCTAATATACACTCAGACTCTTAGAGCGCATTGCGCTGCCTGTAGAGCGCATTGCGCTGTATTCTCATTGGTTTGCCTTTATCGCGCATTGCGCTGTATTCTCGCTGGTTGGTTTTCATGCATCGCACCTGCGTGCTTCGAGAATGGGGCCATCCCCGCGGAATCCCCGACGCAGTTGCTCCAGGCGTCAGGGGTGATCCCGCGTGGCGGAGGCAGAAAAGGGGGCGATGGTTCGCGACGTTGCGCGGCCACCACCACAAGTGAAACACGATTGTCCGTGACACTGCGCGGCCGCACCAGACTGCGAAACGGCGAGGGCAGCAGAAGTTCTATAGTCATGTATTCATATGTATGCACGCCATCCGAGAGAAGCACATTGGCCTGGAGCTCCCCCCCCCCCGCCGTTCTCATGTATAATCAGTGGCCATCTAGGCTCGAAGAGGCACCGAGCGACCCGGCGCTTGCCCCCCCCCCGCCCCGACGCTCGGCCCGACGCCCATGCCCAGCGGCGGCCCGATCAGCAAGGACGCGGGCCTCGACGAGAAGATGAAGGGCGCCACCCACCAGAATACATTTGCGAGCACAAGCGTTTGACAACGACTTGCGCGGACGATGGTTGGCCAGGGGCGTTGGTCGCCCTTGAGTGGAGCGCGCGCGACGGCCATGTCGGGGGGGCGCGGAAGTGGGCGCCGCTGCCCGCGCCAGGGCCAAAGCGCAAGGCGCTCAAGGAGCAGAACGAGCTGGCAAAGCGGCGGGACGTGGCATTCGAGACGGCGGGAATCCTCGCTATCGACCCCGAGGGGCAGCAGGACAGCGATCAGGTCAAGTGCAAGGGCAAGATCACGCGCAAGCCAGCCAAGAGCCAGCAGAACCAGCGCAAGGCCAAGGCCAAAGCCAAGGCCAAGTCCAAGGGCTAGGTACGCGGCGGCAGCTGAGTAGGGCGAGCTCATGTGCCATTCAATTTTAGTAAGGCGATGAATGTGGGCGGCTTGCATCACGGAGAACCGCAAATTCTCGGGCGCCTGACCCAGGCGGCGGCGAAGTGGATTTCGCCGGGGGGGAACGAGCCGGGACCTGTGCCTGTCAGACTGCCCCCCCTGGGTGCGGACTAAGATGCGACTTGACTACCCTGCGCCGCGCCTGACCGCCTCCACTGCTCGCGCAACCACCCCACCCACCCGCAGCTTGGTCGCGAGACTTCCTAGGGCAAGACCGCGACGGCAGGTGCCACGTGGCGCTCGGCCACGACACCGACGACGACAGCGACAACGACGACGACGGCGGCGCCGCCGACGCCGACTGCGACGACGCCGCCGACGTCGACGTCGACGCGACGTCGACGACGACGACGAAGACGAAGACGACGACGACGTCGCCAACGAAGACGACGACGAGGGGGGAGGGGGGACGACGACGGCGACAACAGCGACTTCGACGATGGACGAGGGAAGACGTTGACGACGCGAACGACGAAGAAGGACGAAGGACGGCGACGCCGACAACGACAACGACGTGGAAGGGGGGGAGACGACGACGACGACGACATCGACGACGAAGACGACGACGGCGACGACGTAGGAGGGGCGACGACGAGACGCCGACGACGGACGACGACGAGGGATGAGGACAACGACGAGGGAGGAGTAAAACGACGACGACGACGACGACGACGACGGCGACGAAATAGGAGGGACAACGACGAAACGCCGACGAAGACGACGAGGGAGGAAAGACGACCACGGCGACAACGACGACTGAAGCAACGACGACGCCAAGACAACGACGACGACGACGAGGAAAGACAGACGACGACGACGACGACGACGAGGGAAGAGGGAGGTTGACGACGACGACGACGCAAGAAACTCCGCGTTGCGAAGCCGTTTGTTTTTTATGTTTTTTGGAGAGACACGATTTTGAATTCCCTCCGAAACCGATGGGTTTTGAAGGTTTCCGGCGCACGCGCGCGACGGCGCGCGCGCCTGCACTTCGCCCCATTTTTTGAAGAGGGTTCTGGCGACGGCACGCGCGCAGGGGCGTTCGACAGATTTCGACATGCGCGCGCGCGACGCCCGTTTAATAGCATTTTGCGGAACACTTGAAAATTCATGGTTTTCTTAAGACTTCGCAAGAGTTTGCGCGGAAGCTTTTTTAGCAAAGCAGCGTTCCGAAACCTTGAGTTGTTGTGTGTTTTGTTTTTGGAAACTCGATTTCGAGTTCCTTCCGGCACCGAGGGTTTTCGATGGATTTCGGCATGCGCGTGCGACGGCGCGCGCGCGTGCACTTCGCCCCAGTTTTTTTGCAAGGGATCCGCGAACAAGTGTTATGTTAGAACAACACATGCAACCGCATAGTGTTTGTTCCCAACCATCCTGTGGTGTTGGGCCCTCGTTTTGATGAGACAGCGCGCCGCGTCTCCTCCCGCTGCCCCCATCCCCCCTCCCCCTCATCCCTGCGTCTCGCCCACCCAGTGCAGCGCTTCGTAGCCCCATAGGGAGCTTCACCGAAGGCCCCACTGGCAGGGTTCGCATGGCGGCCTCGGGCCATTTCGGCACACCCCTCACAAGGATCGTGGCCACATAGTGAGCTCCACCGAAGGCTCCAGTGGCAGGGTTCGCATGGCGGCCTCGGGCCATTTCGGCGGGCCCCTCTCGAGGATCGTGGCCCCATAGGGAGCTCCACCGAAGGCGCCAGCGGCAGGGCTCGCGCGGCGGCTTCGGGCCATTTCGGCACACCCCTCACGAGGACCGTGGCCCAAAAGGGAGCCCCGCCGAAGGCGCCAGTGGCAGGGTTCGCCTGGCGGCCGCGGGCCATTGCGGCACATCCCCCACGAGGATCGTGGCCACATAGGGAGCTCCACCGAAGGCCCCAGAGGCAGGGTTCGCCTGGCGGCCTCGGGCCATGTCGGCACACCCCTCACGAGGATCGTGGCTCCATAGGGAGCTCCACCGAAGGCCCCCAATGGCAGGGCGTGCATGGCGGCCTCGGGCCATTTCGGCACGCCCTTCTCGAGGGTCGTGGCCCCATGGGGAGCTCCACCGAAGGCCCCCAGTGGCAGGGTTCGCATGGCGGCCTCGGACCATGTCGGCACACCCCTCACGAGAACCGTGGCCCCACTGGAGCTCCAGCGAAGGCGCCGGTGGCAGGGTTCGCACGGCGGCCCCGGGTCATTGCAGCGCATCCCTCACGAGGACCGTGGCCATATAGTTGTGCTGCTTCAACAACCGCGCCTGGGCGTCGTGCAACGCCACCTCCTCCCTCATGGCTCTCAAGGCCCTCTCCTGTTTTGCTCCTCGGTGAGAGGGGCGCCGTCCTTGTCGTTGTCGGCGCCCGCGAAGACGGCCGCGAACGTGTCCCTGAGCACGTCGGGCTCCGGCGGGAAGCCGCGGCCACAGGGTGCGCGGGCGAAGATGGCATTCACAATTGCGGCATTCACAACTGCATATGGTTGGGCCCTTCGCCAGGGCAATTTACCAGGGAACCTCGGGGGGGATGCCGGTTGGCATTTGACATTGTGATTTTATATTTAGGATGGACATGTGGTCAGAATCATGCACGATTCACATATCCGAACGGTGAAGTGATAACTCCGAAGGGGGGGGGTAGGTTTTTTTTGTTTGAATTAAGGGGCCCTCACTGCCGGTGCGGCGCGCCTTGAGGTTTTCCTTGAGGCTCAGTTGGCCGCGATCATTGCGGCGCGCATTGCGCAAAAATCCACAGCAACCGTCGTCGTCGATCGTCGTCGCTGTCGTCGTCACCCAGAAGCGCAGCGCTTGTTCTCCTCGCCTCCAAGCCCTTGCCGCCCTCACCCGCATCCCCCGCATTCAACCTCGCCCAAGCGCGTTGCGCTGCAAAAGGGCGTTGCAATATACATGGCGAGGGTCGGATGGGCGAGGGCAGCTGCAACCGCCGGACCGCCCGATCACACCCCGATAACACCTCGACCGCCCCGAAAACACCCCGAGAACACCCCGATACCACCCCGCGCGACCGCCTGATAACACCCCGAAAACACTTCGATTACTGCCCATAACACCCCGATAACACTCGATACCAATTTTACCGAACATTTTATCGAGGTGTTATCGAGGTGTCACCGAGTGTTATCGAGTGTCACCGAGTGCTATCGAGTGTTATCGAGCTCGCTAACATTCGATGGTCATGTTATCGAGGTTTCATCGATGTGTTATCGAGGTGTTATCGAGTGGTATCGAGCTCTCTAACATTCGATAGCACTCGATAACACTTCGGCAACACACCGATAACATTTCGATAACATTGCTATCGAGTGGCATCGGGGTGCTATCGGGGGTGTCATCGAGGTGTTATCGGGGTGTTATCGGGCGGTCGCGCCTCGTTTGTTTAGCGTCCAAGCTGTCGCCGAGCTGTCGCTGCGACGCCGCTGCACTGCCGCGGTAGCGCGCGAGCGTTTATTTCACGCGGCCGTCGCATCAGAGGCCGCTGCTGCGCAGCTGTCGCATCAGAGGCCCCGTGGGAGGCCGTCCGCGAAATGCTGCATGGCCCGTTTAACGACGTCTCCCGCAGCGCAAACGACATTGTACTTGGCCCTGGACTTGTTCGCGACCCCCTCGGCTGCCATCTGGCAGCTCTGACACGCTTCGGCCGCTCGGTCCATGCTTCCACACAGCGCAAGCAGCATGTTTATCTCCAATTTGGCAGCGTTCCTCAGCCGCCGAGCACCGATGATGGGTTGCAGCGCTCCGTCATCTCGGCCGACCTGCAGGCTCGGAACGGGGTTGTTTCTCATTGTCTCGACGGTGCTGGCTATCTCACCGACCGCAGAGGTCGGCCGCTGGATCTGATCGTTCATCCCAGCATTATCCGTACTCTTGTCCTTGTCCTTGCAGCCCTTGCCGAAGCCTTTGCCATTGTCCTTGTCCTTGTCCTTGCCCCCGCCCCGAACGCCTTGGCGATGGTCGCTGGCCATGCTGCTTGACCTGCGCCGACGTGTGGACCTGGGGGTCTGCTGCCCCGCGCGCCCTGGGGACCTGCTTCTTGACGGCGGGGGAATGCTTGGCGGCCTTGGGACAGGGTTGGCCTTCTCACGCTGCTTTCTGCATGCCTCTCTGTCATTGCAATTCACAAGCTCCACTTCTGGCTCCACCTCATCCAGGACCTGGCTCGCCAATCCGTCGGACATGTTAGGGAAAGTGCTGTGCGTCAAGTGATGCTTGACGTAGCGCTGCACCTGGCCTCAACTCTCGCACGAACAAGCTTTCACCTTGCTCCTCGAAGCTGCCTTGCATCCATCAGGCCTCGGGCATGCAGCGACTCTCCGCCAGGGGCGCACGTTCGCAGCGTCGTCTTCACGGTTCGACCAGGGATTCTCAGCATTCTTCTCGGGGAGAAGATCACGGGCCATGGCGCTTGCTGCCGCGGTCGCCTCGGCCGCCGCTCGAGCGGCGCCAACTTCTGCCCCTGCGGGCGGATTGCTTGAAGCATTCATGCGGCTAAAGCGCAAAGCGCCTTGGGGGGCGCACCGTGAATCGCTTTGGACTGCACGCATTGTTTTGGGTAGGCGTTGATATATTCGGCACAAATATGTATCATGTGGTGAATTATACGTTGGCAACGTGATACATATGCAGCGCGGGGCGCTGTCCGGTCTAAACGGTAACCACAGTCTAACGCGCGGGCTGCTTCAGCCCCTGCCCCACGCGCGCGCTGCGCTGCCGCAAGATTTATCCACCCCCGCAGCACTGGCCCCCAAGCGCGCTGTGTCGCCGCAGTTGCCGCAAGGCTAGGCCACGCTCTCAAGCGCACTGCGCTGTCCAGCAAGGCCATGGGCCACCCCAAAGCGCGCTGCGCTCGCTGCGCAGCGAGCACTGTCACCGCACGCGCTCGCGCTGTTAGTTTCTTTCCGTATAGCCATTTTGGTGCAAGGATCGCAGCGCGCCCCACTTCGTTGCAGTATTTATGGTTCGCCCTTTCCATATCGCTTGGCGGATGGCTGATGCCGCTGATCAGCGCGGGGCTCGACTCGCTGCCATGGTCGCTGCGCAGATGCAGACTATCGAGGAGCTGAAGGCCACGATCAGAAGGCCAGGGCGCATGATCAATCGCATCGCGGACATGGCGGGGGGGCATAGGGCCGCGGAACGGCGCGGGGCAGAGGCGCGCGAGCAATCGCGGCAGCGGGCAGAGGCCAACGCTCTGCAGCAGGAGCGTTAGAGGCAGGAGTGCGGCGGCAGGAGTGCTCGAGGATGAGGGCGGCTGAGCAGAGGCAATGGGCCGCAGAGGCGCGCGAGAGGAGGGGGCGCCTCCTTTTCGCAATTGCGGGGCGACCGATGAACCGACTATTGCTCCCGGCCTCCATCCGGCGACTGCTGCGGGCGATGGCGACCGCCAAGGAGATGGCGACCGTCGAGACGACGGCGACGGCCAAGCCGATGAGGCGCTTGCTGCGGGCGATGGCGACCGCCGAGGAAGCGATCTCGATCCATATCTCTGAGTAGGCCGCCGCGGCGGCGGCGCCGACGACGACGCAATGTCGGCGAGGACGAGGACGACGGCGGCGACGCAACTTCAACGAGGTCGGTGACGACCGCGACGACGACGACGCTGAATGTTGCAGCTTGAATGTTCTGTGTGTAGTTCCGTGCCCCCCCCGAGCGGACGGCGGTCAGTTGCGTCGCGACGCAGACCTCGCGGCTCCGTCGCGGCTAGGGGCGCCCCATTGGAGCACAGAGCTACGCGCTTGAAAAACGCATGGTCTGACGCAGCGCTATGCGCTTTAACTGTGCAGCGGCATGCGCTTCAAATGTATGGTCTGGAATCTGGAGTGCGGGCGCAGCGCTATGAGCTTAAAATGCACAGTCTGACGTTGCGCTATGCGCTTAATATGTACAGAGCTATGCGCTTCAAGCGTATGCTCTGGAATTTGGGGATCGGGCGCAGCGCTATGTGCTTAACATGTATAGTCTGAAATCTGGGGCAGTGCGACAGCGCAGTGCGCTTGAGTGATTTTTCCCGGAAAGGGCTTAAGCCCAGGGTTCTCTTTTAGTTTGTAAACTTAGTCCCCCGGTGCCTGCTTGAAGGAGGCCGGCGAATTTTTTCCCTGATAAATAACGAGGTCGAAGGAGGCCGGCGAATTTTTCCCTGATAAATAACGAGCCCGAGAATTAAAATTAGAGGATGTCTCGAGCGAAACGCTTGTTTTTGAGGCCGGCGAATTAAAATTTGAGGATGTCTCGAGCGAAACGCTTGTTTTTGAAATCCCGACCTCACCACACCCCAGCACGCACGACCACGCCCCAGCACAACCACCCCCCAGCACGACCACCCCCCCAGCACGACCACACCCCAGCACGACCACCCCCCAGCACGACCACACCCCAGCACGACCACTCCCTAGCACGACCACACCCCAGCACGACCCCACCCCAGCACGACCCCACCCTAGCACGACCACACCCCAGCACGATCACACCCCAGAACGACCACACCCCAGCACGACCCCACCCCAGCACGACCCCACCCCAGCACGACCACACCCCAGCACGACCACACCCCAGCAGGACCCCACCCCAGCACGACCCCACCCCAGCACGGCCCCACCCCAGCAAGACCACACCCCAGCACGACCACACCCCAGCACGACCTCACCACAGCACGACCACTCCCCAGCACGACCCCACCCAGCACGACCACACCCCAGCACGATCACACCCCAGAACGACCACACCCCAGCACGACCCCACCCAAGCACGACCCCACCCCAGCACGACCACACCCCAGCACGACCACACCCCAGCAGGACCCCACCCCAGCACGACCCCACCCCAGCACGGCCCCACCCCAGCAAGACCACACCCCAGCACGACCACACTCCAGCACGACCTCACCACAGCACGACCACTCCCCAGCACGATCACGCCCCAGCACGACCACGCCCCAGCACGACCACTCCCCAGCACGACCACCTCCCAGCACGACCCCCCCCCCAGCACGACCACCCCCCAGCACGACCACCCCCCCAGCACGACCACACCCCAGCACGACCACACCCCAGCACGACCACACCCAGTCGCACCCCCGTGGAATGTTTCGTGGGGTGTCTCGTGGAATGTTTCGTGGGGTGTCTCGTGGAATGTTTCGTGGGGTGTCTCGTGGAATGTTTCGCGGGATGTCTCGTGGAACGTTTCGCGAGGTGTCTCGTGGAATGTTTCGCGAGGTGTCTCGTGGGATGTTTCGCGGAGTGTCTCGTGGGATGTTTTGTGAGATGTCGCCCAGTTGGGTATCGTGAAAACGTGACCATGCTGCGCATGTCTATATCCCTTTCCGGGTTCGTGGGTCCATCATGTTTTCTTGACAGCGGCAATGCGCTAACGGCCCGATTCGCGGGCAAGAGTAACGACCCGATTCGCGGGCAAGAGCGATTATACAGTGCATCAGGCGGCTGATCTACTTCTTCCAGCTGGATTTCCAGCCGCTCGCTTTGACGCCATGCCCCTCCTCCCAGTCTCTCCGCTGCGCGGTCCACTCGGTCCCCCCATCCGACTGCGCAGGGTCCTCGGCGTGGCCAGCGCCGCTCGATGCCGCCGTCGCCACATTGCTGCCCAGCCGGGGCTTTTCGAGCTTTTCCAGGGCGGGCCCCAGCTTGCCCATGACGGACTCCAGCCTATCCAGCTTTTCATTCTTCTTCGTCAAGACCTGGTCCATCTTCACCTCCAGCTTGCCCAGGTTTGCCGTCTTCTGCAAGACCTGGCCCAGCTTCTTATCCAGCTCGCGCACTAGGGCCGTCACGGCCCCGACATGGTCCATCCCATTCATCAAGGCAAAAGCCCTGGGGTCATTCAAAGCCTCGCCCACTTTCTTCAGCACGAGCCCCGTCTACTCCTCGTTATGGGTGAAACTGGCGAGTAAGCTCCTTGTCGCGTCGCCATTTTGCGCAATTATCGAGTTCACAGAGAATGCGAGGTCAATGTTGTTGATCGGCCCCGCCGCCGCCGCCGCCGCCGCGTTCAAGCCAAAGGGCGCCCCCGACGGGGCGCCTAGCTTGCCCCCCCCCCCCCCCCCCCCCCCCCCCCCCCGCTGCGGCATTATAGGTGGGCCATGCATTTCCTGATGGCGACCCTGACGAAAGGGCGGCCGTTGCGAGCCCCCCGCTTCTTTTTGCCGCCTCTGCGGAAGCGTCGGCCGCTGGGGCTGCCGCTGCCGCCGCCCCCGCTTGCCGCCGCCCCCGCCTCCGAAGATCCTGCTGCCGCCGCCGCCGCCGCGTTTGCTGGCGCCTCCTCCGTCGGCGCTGCGCCATCCCACCCTGCGCCGCCGAGGCCATCGTCTTCGGGAGAGGTCGGCCCCCCATGCATGTCGGACCTTGCAACTATCTCGATGACGACATGTAACATTTTCCCAGCACTCTGGATGCTTTCTCTGCGCTGCCATTTTCCTTTTCCAAGTTTGCCTTGGTGCGCAGCAGGATCCAAGTTCTCCTTTGTAGCCGTCTTACAATTGCCTCTCTTCCTCGTGGACGGCGCGCGCGTCCAATGTGCCGAAACAGAGCCCGAGCTGACCGCGCGCTTGCGCCGCGGCGCGTTTCGCTTCGAGCCATCTTTGAGCACCAATATCTCAGGGCAGTCCGCCTCCGATACCTCGTTGTACTCCCCGGCCCACGCCTGAGCTCCACTCGGCTCGCTAGCGGCAGCGGCCACCATCGCTGGCTGGTTCTGGTTCGCTGGGCGAATTTTTAAGGCTCCAAATGCTCGAGCCTAGGTTGCCGAAGGGAGTGCGGGGAGGTTCATGCATGAATCAGCTCAGCCTGGGCCCTTTTTGAGGGCGGTGGCTCGGGGGGAGGAGGGGATCCCCATCAGCATCATCATCACCATCGTCATCATCATCATCATCATCATCGCCATCACCGCCACTCATCTGTTTACTCGCTACACAGCCATGTGCATTGCGAGGACGTCTCAGGCGGGTGCCCCCCCCGCCCCCCTATGGGACACGCGGGTCATGTTATTAATCTCGCGAATTATCCTTCCAAGCGCAGTGCGCTTCCCCCTACTCGTGGGCAAGGTTGCATTTCTTCCGCGGCTGTCGCGCGCGGTCCAGCCCGTCGACCGCGATTGGCTCAGCGCGCGCCCTCTGCAGCGATTTTCGCTGCAGCGATGGAGGCCATCACGGCCCATTCTGGTCAAGGTGGAAAAAGCTTCGCAGAGCTGATATCATCGCTCGGCGGCTTACCCACCTCTGCCGCAGGCCCCGAAGCAGGGCCAGGCCCCCCACCCCTACCGAGGCCGGTGGGCGCCCCCATGACGCTCGGACCAGCACCCGAGAGCACGCAAAGCCTGCAGAACAGGAAACCAGAGAATCCGATGGCGAACGATGCGCTGCACAAAATCGCAGCCATGATGTCAGAGAGGGGGGGGTCCATGACTCGAGTCAATCAGCTGAAGGGGAAGGAGATGAAGCAGAAGGACTTTGCGCCTACAACCCTGCAGCAGAAGCTGGTCGAGCCACTTGCCAGGCACGTACCAGAGGCAAAGGCTGCGCATGCATGGCAGGAGCCGTTGAAGCAGGACCAGGTCTCGGAGCGGAAGTGGGTCCACGAGGGCCAGGCGCGCCACCGTGAACAGTGGGCGCAGGACGACGAGGCGCAGGGCTGGAAGTGGGGCGAGCGGCGGGGCGAGGCGCAGGGCGAGGGGCGAGCAGTGGGGCGAGGCGCAGGACGAGAAGTGGGACGACCAGCGGGACAAGGCGCAGGACGAGAAGTGGGACGAGCAGCGGGGCGAGGCGCAGGACGAGAAGTGGGGCGAGCAGCGGGGCGAGGCGCAGGGCGAGACGCGCAGGCAGCAGCGTCATCAGCGGCGCGAGGCGGTGCACCAGCGCCAGCAGGCTGACATGCAGAAGTGGCTCGCGGACGAGAAGGAGCAGTGGCTCAGCTGGAAGTGGGGCGAGGAGCAGCAGGCGCAGAAGCAGAAGTGGCCCGCGGACGAGTGGAAGCAAAATCAGCAGTGGTTCCGCTCGGGGCGGGGCCGAGAGCAGCAGGCGCAGGAGGCGAAGCGGCCCGCGGACCGCGCGGAGGGTGAGTGGAAGGAGCACGCCAATGAGCACTTGCAGGGGTCCGTGGGCAAGGCCCAGTACTATGCCTGCGACGCAGGAAAAAGCATATGGCAAGCCAGGCCGTCAACTTTGAATGTATCCGGGTGGCAGCGCTGGCACCAGGGGCAGTCCAAGGTGTTTGAGGCTGCAGCCACATGGCATTCATTGCCAGGCCTGTCAGGCGACTGGGCAGTCCGACGTGGAGTAGGTGAGACAACGGGTTCCTCCAGACCAGTGGGGGGCATTGCAGGGAGGACCTCGTCAGGGCGATGCCGAGACATGGACGCGTGCGCATCAGCTGATGCGTAGGTTATGGACGACGTTTTCGGAGGAAGGCCATGAGGCTGCACAGCTGCCGATGATGCCACCACAATACCGCGGAGAAGAAGGCGGTGCATGAGGCGGCGGAGGACGCGATGGTGGAGAACAAGTCCAATAACCACGTCAGAAGGGGCGGAGGCAGCAGCGCGACGACAGGTTCAAGGATTGGCAAACTGTCAAGCACGCCGCGGAGCGTTAAGGATGGTGGACTCAGTTCCTGGCAGAGAACCCCGACCCGCGGTGGCGCAACTAGATGAGGCGCAGCCGTAGGCCTGCCAATGACTTAGCGCGCGCGCTGTATATCTACTGCTTAGCGCCTGCGCTTCAATGCGCTTGCTGCGCTGCACTGTAAGCGCGCAGAAAAGCAACGTGGCCTTCCCAAGCGCTTTGCGGTGTAATCCTAACCTCCCCCCTCCCGAGCGCACTGCGCTATGCTCTTAAGCTCGTGGCACCTGGCGGCAGCGACGAGACGAGGGAAGCGGGGGAGCGAAGGGGTTGATGTTATTGAGGAGAGGCCAGGCGTGAGGAAGAGCTGGAGCTGGGAGGACAGCGCAACGCGCTCGGGATCAGAGGATCGGATATGAAGGGCCCAGGCTAAGCGCTAAACGCTAAGCGCCAAGCGCTACGGGGGGGTGGGATGAATCATTTTCCCTGCTGGCGAAAAGCAGCGCTAACGCTATACGTGCGCAACGCAGCGCAGGCCACCAGCGGCCCGATCGCTCCGCCAGCATCGCTGAATTTCCGCATCACTTGCACCCGTCTGGGACCCATTTCCTCGCCGCCGACATCGCCGCGGCCATCGTCTTGAACTCGCGGCCCTCCGCCCCCCCCCATCGGAAGCCCTTGTGCAACAATGCGCTTGGTTGGATGGGGCGCGAAGCGCATGCAGCGCAACGCGCTTGGCAAGCGCTTGGCAAACAAACGACAAACAAAACGCTATGGGGGGGCAGACATAACGCAACAACATAAAAAGACGTGGCTGACCAAAAAAAACATCTGCATTCGCAGCGCGATTTATTCTAAATGGCAAACTTACGGGAATGAGAATGGTTGAAGATAGGGGGAATTTAGGGAATAGAGTGGTTTCAGATAGGGGGAAAGTAGTTTTCAAAAACAAATCATTGAAAACACGATGAAAAACGATCTTCGACAACTTCAACCTACTTCCACAATCTCAACATAACTACCGTAACTGAGTTGTGCACATCTCAGGACGAGTCATGGGCCAAACTTTAGTGGGCCCTGTAAACGACAAGACAGGGCAATTTTTGTTGCCAGTAACGTTTTGCGTTTTTTCCACGGTTCCGATGCCGTTGTTTTGCTGGTTCCATCGCCGCCTTTTTACCGGTTCCGGCTCCGGTTCCAATCCTGGAGCCGTTTTTGTTGCCGTTTCCAGTCGCCGTTTTTTCCCGGAAAGGGCTTAAGCCCAGGGTTCTCTTTTAGTTTGTAAACAAGTCCCCCGGTGCCTGCTTGAAGGAGGCCGGCGAATTTTTTCCCTGATAAATAACGAGGTCGAAGGAGGCCGGCGAATTTTTCCCTGATAAATAACGAGCCCGAGAATTAAAATTAGAGGATGTCTCGAGCGAAACGCTTGTTTTTGAGGCCGGCGAATTAAAATTTGAGGATGTCTCGAGCGAAACGCTTGTTTTTGAAATCCCGACCTCACCACACCCCAGCACGCACGACCACGCCCCAGCACAACCACCCCCCAGCACGACCACCCCCCCAGCACGACCACACCCCAGCACGACCACCCCCCAGCACGACCACACCCCAGCACGACCACTCCCTAGCACGACCACACCCCAGCACGACCCCACCCCAGCACGACCCCACCCTAGCACGACCACACCCCAGCACGATCACACCCCAGAACGACCACACCCCAGCACGACCCCACCCAAGCACGACCCCACCCCAGCACGACCACACCCCAGCACGACCACACCCCAGCAGGACCCCACCCCAGCACGACCCCACCCCAGCACGGCCCCACCCCAGCAAGACCACACCCCAGCACGACCACACCCCAGCACGACCTCACCACAGCACGACCACTCCCCACACGACCCACCCAGCACGACCACGCCCCAGCACGACCACACCCCAACGCACACCCCAGAACGACCACACCCCAGCACGACCCCACCCAAGCACGACCCCACCCCAGCACGATCACACCTCAGCACGACCACACCCCAGCAGGACCCCACCCCAGCACGACCCCACCCCAGCACGGCCCCACCCCAGCAAGACCACACCCCAGCACGACCACACTCCAGCACGACCTCACCACAGCACGACCACTCCCCAGCACGATCACGCCCCAGCACGACCACGCCCCAGCACGACCACTCCCCAGCACGACCACCTCCCAGCACGACCCCCCCCCCAGCACGACCACCCCCCAGCACGACCACCCCCCAGCACGACCACCCCCAGCACGACCACACCCCAGCACGACCACACCCCAGCACGACCACACCCCAGCACGACCACACCCCAGCACGACCCGATCGATAAATCACAGGGTGCGGACACCCCAGCACGAACCCACCCCAGCACGACCCCACCCCAGCACGACCCCACCCCAGCACGACCACGCCCCAGCACGACCACACCCCAGCACGACCACACCCCAGCACGACCACACCCCAGCACGACCCCACCCCAGCACGAGCCCACCCCAGCACGACCACACCCCAGCACGACCACACCCCAGCACGACCCACCCAAGCACGACCACACCCCAGCACGACCACGCCCCAGCACGACCACTCCCCAGCACGACCCCGCCCCAGCACGAGCCCACCCCAGCACGACCACACCCCAGCACGACCTCACCACAGCGCGACCCCACCCAAGCACGACCCCACCCCAGCAAGACCACACCCCAGCACGACCACACCCCAGCACGACCTCACCACAGCGCGACCTCACCACAGCACGACCACACCCCAGCACGACCACGCCCCAGCACGACCACGCCCCAGCACGACCACCCCCCAGCACGGCCACCCCATCAGCACGACCACCCCCCAGCACGACCACCCCCCAGCACGACCACACCCCAGCACGACCACACCCCAGCACGACCACTCCTCAGCACGACCACACCCCAGCACGACCACACCACAGCACGACCACACCCAGTCGCACTCCCGTGGAATGTTTCGTGGGGTGTCTCGTGGAATGCCGTCGTCGTCCTCGTCCGCGATGTGCTTTGGTTGAGTGGTTGCCTGTTCGTGGGGTGTCTCGTGGAATGTTTCGCGGGGTGTCGCGTGGAATGTTTCGTGAGGTGTCTCGTGGAATGTTTCGTGAGGTGTCTCGTGGGATGTTTCGCGGGGTGTCTCGTGAGATGTTTCTTGAGGTGTCGCCCAGTTGGGTATCGTGAAAACGTGACCGTGCTCCACATGTCTATATCCCTTTCCGGGTTCGTGGGTCCATCATGTTTTGCCCTTCTCATATTCAAGATTTGTTCCGGAAGCGGGAAAAAGAACTGCCCTGCCGTTTCCAGGGCCCACTATCAACCACGCGCAGAAGGGGGTGAGGAGAGGGGGGCGGGCATCTTCGAAGCACCCCTGCTTCTTAAGAGGCGCGGGCCGGATCTATAGATCGAAGGCCGGCGCTTTCTAAGAAGCAGCCTCCTTCTAAGAAGCCCTCCCCCCTCCCTCCACCCTTTTGTGCGCGCCGCCAGAAAGGGTTCGGGATGAACATCCTGCCCATTTGGAAAGGGTCGGGGCCTCAAGGGGCTGCACAGGGCTCGATCCAAGCGGTGTTTTGGCGATCTCGTGGTCCGTTTTGTTCGTTTTGTTTCCTTCTGCAGCAACGGCGAAGCGAAGACCGAACGATGGAAAGGAACAGAAATCGAAGACGGGCAACACTGTTCGGGTCGAGCCCTGGGGCAACGTATTGCAGAGATCAAGACGTCGCATGTCTGGGACGGATGCTGTGCACCCCCGTCCTTGGTGCCCAAAGCCGGCTGGCCAGTGGACCTGTAATTGATGCATCTTGTTTTCTTACGCTCAGTGCCATCGAGTCAGGTGTTCCGACTTGTTGAATAAGCGTGGCAGGGACGGATTGCGCGGGGGTATGAGTGAGCTGTCCTTCGTGGGCGTGGGGGGCCTGGGTCGCGCTAGGGAGGGGGCTCGGTGTGCGTGGGGGTGGGGGGCGGGATGGGCCGTCGGGCGGGGTGGCGTTGGGGGGGCCGCTTATTGAGCAATGCGGAATACCACGTGCCGCTTCCGCGCTGGACAGATTTGCGCGAGAGATAAGCTGGCGAGCGCCACCTTTCTGCTCTGATTCGAGCCTAGGTCTTCCTGAGTGTACTCGTCAGTTTAGCGCAATTCGACTAGACCTGGGCGTGGTAGCAAAGTTGCTGCCGTCCACTGTAGATCGGCCCTCGCCGGCTGCATGATGTTTTGTTCGGCCGTCCATGCATGTCGTAATTAGGTTTAGCAGTTCGCCTACGCCAGGCTGTGCGTGACCAGCGGCGCACATGAAGTTGTGCCTTCGTCCGTTCTCTGCGGTATCCGCGCTCGTCTTCACACATTGGCAAAGTGCAGAATTTGCAAGCGTGGATAAAATGTTCATGTTGATAGACCCATCGGTCTACAAATTTGTGGGCCGTTTTCTCGGGCGCAGGGAGCCCCCCTGCAGGCGACGTTGGCTCGCATTACCGGCGCGCGACTCGCAAGGAAAAGGCGTTTCACAAGCTTGGCAGTGTCTGCGACGGATGGGGAGACCACAGCCATCCGTCCAGAAAACGGGTGCAGGGAGCCCCCCTGTAGGCGGCGCTGGCTCGCATTACGGGAGCGCGTTTCGCGAGGTCAAGGTGTCTCACAAGTTTGGCAGTGTTTGCGACGGATGGGGAGAGCACAGCCATCCGTCCCGTCCCTCCCTGTCCCGGTCCCTCTGCTTCCTAGCCGCCTACCTCGCCCCCCCTTCCTGTTCCCCCCTCCCTGGCCGCCCTCTGGGGCCCACTTGACGAGCTCGGCGCAGTGATCGCGCCACGTTTCAACCAACTACCACACCTCTGCATCCCAACGGCTTCTTTGATGGGAGGCACAGGGGCCGCGAACCGTCAGGCTGCGGTGGTGTACTTCTTCACGGTGTTGTGACTTCATGCGTGCGATGTTGGTTGGTTAGCATTGGTTAGCTACAAACCCGTGCAGCCTCGCCCAGACGGGGCACCCGATGGCGATCAGTCAGGCCATGAGGTTTCCAGCGTTCAGTGCGATGGCAGGTATTCGACTACGTGCAACGGCAAGCTCATCGATCCGGTGTCGAATTCAGGGTGTGATCCACTTCATACATGTTAATTATCGCCGTGGTCCGTTCAGAAATCGTTGTTCTGGTGTGCCCATCGGAATGTTTAAACATTGGACTTCGCAGGCTAAGATGTATTTGGCGTAGACGCCACCTGACGTTGCGATGGGCCGTGGCGGCCTTATCAGATTGACTCTACGCATATCGACGTCACGATCATCTGTATCTACTCCCCGCTTACCGCTGTTGGCCGTGCAGCTCCAGCCTAGAAAAGTGTTATCGGCATCCTGCGTTCGTGGCTCGACGAGAAGCTTAGTTCGCGACCTTGCTGCTCCGCACCGCTGATCGTCACTGACTTCGACGAGACTTTCTCCTCCGAAGACGGGGCTTCTCATCGCAGTATCGTGCAGCAGATTCGAGACTGTACGGGGTAAGCTAGTCGTGCCTTTCGTGAAATGTTGAAACCGCACTACCCACGCTGCCCTGACGGTCTTCAGCATCGCTCCACGCATTACAACAGCGGCCACTCCAGCTACATCGATCATGCTGCCATTCACTCGGCCTTCGCACCAGCATCCGCATATGTTGTACGATGACAAGGCTGGGCCGACGGCTACACCCGTGCCCGTCGAAGGGCTCTCTGTGACACCGCGCCAGGATCTTAGTGGCGTTCGGCGGTGCCCTTTTTTATCACTCCCCGTAAGCATGTGCGATTGGACCGAGGTCTTGTGTGTCTTTCTTTGCAGACCCATGGGCCGAGACAGAACCACCGACGCGATGTCGAACATGCATTGCAGTCAGCCAAGCCCACCCTGGGCGAACGATGCCGAGCCTCACGAGACGCCGTCTCCCATATTGCTGCCAAGCAGTGCGCCAACCCCCCAGGTGCTCACGACCCAGAGACGGCAGCACCTCTTTGCGAGGCGCGTCGGTTCATCAACATTCGAGGGCGTTCCTGCACAACCGGCTCGCATGACGCCTACCACGAAAGCCAGACCCGCCATCTCAGTGTCCGCATGAAGGGCGCAGTTCGGAAATAGCGACGGGCGCTCAGATCCTCCTGGAACAACGATCGCAGGCGAATTCTCGCTCCCAACCCCCCACTCCTCAACGAAAAACGAAGCCGCTGGCGACTGGGACGCCGCCTCTGGCCACTGCGGCGCCCGCGCCCACGCGGCCGACGAGGACGACGCCCCCGAGCTGTCCGTTCCTCGAAGGAGCCGTGGCCTGGAGCGCCCGGCTCGGATGCCGAGGCCGTGGCCTCGAGCGCCCAGCCTCGCTGCGGGAGGGGCGGGGCCCGGGGTGCCCGACCCCGCCGCTGCTGGAAGGGCACCGCGGCTCGGAGCGCCCGGCTCGGGTGCTGAAAAGCGGAGGGCCACTGTCGCCGACGAGACGACCTGTCGGGTGGGCCCCACCGGGGCCGCTGTCACCGCGGCCCCCGCGGGGTGGGAGGGAGGCTGACCGAGGTGGGGCCGATCGCAGCGCGCGGCCGGCTGCAGCCGCGGCGCCAGCGAGCGAGCTGCACCGTGCCGCGTGGTTCGGGCGGCCCCGCAAGGCCGCGGGGGGCAGGGGCAGGTCGCTGGGGGCCCTGTGCGATGTCGTGGGGCGCCCAGGAGGTCCTCCCTGATGGTGGTGATGATCGATTCTTCCAGATTCTTCCGAATTGTCCCAGATTCTTCCAGATTCGCCCAAATTCTTCCGAATTCTCCCAGACGCCATCAGGTTCTCCCCAAACGTCAAGCGCCGGCAAGATCTTAATGAGAGGAGGCCATCCAAGGCCCCCAATTCGAAGCTCAAGACGGGGGCCAGCGCAAACGGGGGTCAGTCAGAGCGCCGGATCGTGCAGGATCCTGCAGGGCCAGGGGTGCACTGACCTGGGCTTGGGTGCAGGATCCTGTTGGACTCTGCAGGATCCTGCAAGGCCTGACTGATGACGGTTTGGATTGACCCAGGTCAGTGGGTCCCCGACCGACGAGGACACCCGACGTCCGGGTGGCCGCCAGAACCTTCGCGGACTACACGGTGGTGGGCCGAATTAGCCCTTGCATCGCTCCTCCACGGCCTCTTGTTCTTCGGCACCTTCGACAGCGGCTTCGAAACTTGAGGTTGCCGCTTGCTGCCGCCGCTGTTATTCCTCTTCCTCCTCCGCCTCGTGCGTTCGTCTCCCCGACTCTGATTCCCACCTCCACGGATGCAGATTTTTCAACACCGGCGCCAAACACATTGAACAAATGAGGCTGAGATTTTCACAGACGACGAACGCGCTTCCGATTCCTGCTCTGAATGCCTGTGCTGAAAGCTTTGGCCCCCCCGCGTCGCCCTCGTAGGGCCAGTCCCGTCGGACCGACATCCCGTGCTCGCCTCGCCTGCTTCTTCTCCTCCTCGTTTGGAGGGCACCAAATACACACCTGCATTGATCCTGGCAAGGCCGATCCTAGGCCCAGGATCGGTGTGTGTATATATATATATATATATATACACGCCTTCCTGCCCAGGGCAGCAGGCGTATGCACTGGCCCTGGGCCCAGGGTGACCCTAGGCCCAGGATCGGTGTTGGTGTATAGTTGGCGTTTTCCCTTCAATGCTTCACCGAGCGCCTTCCACTACTCGCAAACCTCGGAAAGCACACACATTCGCCCCGATACCAAGGATTGCAGGAGTCTCCGCGGCGGATCCAGGCCGCGTGCGACGAGCTGCTTTGCGCGAGTCGTGGGACGCGCTTGTCTAGCTCTTTTGCCACGCGGCCTTCTTCTGTCCGGTCCTGAAGTTCGTCGAGCCAGCGCCTGGGTTTTCTGACACCGGGCGGCCGCTCGCGAGAGCGGGGCGGCCCGCACCGACGGCGCGCGGCCGGTCTCCAGACCCATCGCCCGCGTGGGACCTGCCTACGGCTATGACGTTTTAACCTACTGCAGCCTTCATCACCAGAAAGGATTTCGAGCACCAAAAAAGTACCGGAACTCCAGGGTTTTGACCTGTCGGGCCCTGGGAGACGCTCGTCCGACACTGTTTCGACACTGTTTCGATACTCTTTCGAGACTTTTCTGGGCGCTTGAAATTATTTCTGGGATGCGGTCCTTCAATACGATGGGAGCAACATAAGCCTACGGTAGGTTCGCGTCGTGTCGACTGGCGTCGAACCCGCCGCCGGCATTCAACGTTGAACGCCGCCGGCGACCCGGAATCGAGGGATGTCGAACGATCCGACGTTCCGGAAACGGCCGATCGTTCAAGGTCGAACGATCCCCGCGAGGTCAGAAACCAGCGCCGCAGTCAGCACGACACGAACCTGCCGTGTAGCCTCATCGAGAGCAAAAGAGCCCGTGACATTAACAACACGGTGAAGACGTGGCCTCAGCAAAAGAGACCGTGACGTGTCCGTCTTCGCATTGGGGATAATAGATTTGGCTGGTTTTGTTCGACGCATCTGCAGAGAGGGCCCCTCATCCCTATTATTGTTTGGCCCTCCTGACTTCGATCCCCTCTTTTATCATAGCCCCCCCCGCTGGTTCCCTCGGATCCTCGTCCCGTTTCGGCTGGTGGCGGTGCTCTGGGCCTCCCAGACTTTCTCCACGCCGACGGCGGCGCCGATGCATCGCCGACGTCGCCGGTGCATCGCCAATGCATCGGCGATGCATCGCCGCTGCATCGCCGATGCGGCGCAATCCTCCGATCCCATCTAACTTCGAAAGGGTCTTTACTTATGATCCCCCATCGTTGTCTCGGCGAGGAAGAGACTCGATCCTCCTTCTCCTCCTGCTCCTCCTCCGCCTCCTCCTCCTCCTCCACCTTCCCCCTCTCCTGCTCCTGCTCATTCTCCTCCTCCTCCTCCTCCTCATCCTCCTGTTCCTCCCCCTCCTCATCGTCCTCCTGCTCCTCCTCGTTGTCAGTATGGTAGTCTTAGCTGTAGTCGTCGTCGCGGCGGAAATTATTTTCCCTCTATTGTTGGGCGGGTTGGATATTGACCGGGGTGTCTTTCTCCTTGTCCACTGTGGGCTACCTTACACGCCAGAGGATGTGTGATGATATTCTCATGAAGATTATAAGAGAAATCAGTGATTGTGGTTGTAGTCGTGGTTGCAATCGTGATTGTAATCGTGATTGTAGTGGTGATTGTAGTCGTAATCGCAGTTGCGATTGTAGTCGTAAGCTTAGTCGTGGTTGTAGTCGTAATCGTAGCCGTGATAGTTGTCGTATCGTGGTCGTAGTCGTAATCGTAGTCGCAGTCGTCGTCGTCGTCGTCGTCGTTGTTTCACAACGGGGTGCGGCGGAGGAATAGCCATTTTCTGCCAGTGGTGGGGCTCCAGTCCGTCAAGAAGGGCGTCGAAATGATAACTGGTTTCCACTGCTGGAGGGGCTCTAAAGACCCTTCCCGGTTACTCTGTCCCCATGTGCGCCGCTCTTCAGGTTTGAAGTCGTACTGAGTGCTCGCGAGTTGCCTCGTATACCTCAGAACGCTCAGCGTGTTGCGCGTGTGATAGGTAGTGAATGACCCTGCTGTGGTCCCCTCGCACGCCTGCACCGCAGTCGAACCACACGGCGCGCTTCCATGCCGTTCTGTCAGTAATGCTCCTCCCCCTGGGTGCCTTTCGATCCGGTCGATCCGGATCAGCGTTGATTCTGCCCTGTTCGATCGGACAAGGTTCCGACGTCCCGACCGTCCTTCGGGGGCGGAAAAAAGGGGGGTGGTGACTAGGGGGGGGGGATATCATGGCGTGGGCCATGATATTTCCCCAGATCTCATGGCGCCTCTTCTTGTTTCATGACGTCCCTGGCCCCCCCGCTGGGCCGCGCACATGCCGCCGGTCATGATTTGCACCCACCCCTCTTGGACACCCCCCTCTTGGCCGCTCCCGAGTCCGACGCGACCCGATGCTTGCATGGCGTTATTGTGCGTCGTGGCGCAGCCGAGTCGACTCGATTCCGACTTCGTGCCGATGCAGCCCGATCCGCACATCCCTAATCCGATCCAACACATTTCTGTCGGTGTGCGTTTGGTGCTGCTTTCCCACCCCAGGCAGGAGAGTCAGCATCGGATCGGGACGTCGGATCGAATCGGAATGTGCTTCGGATCGGTCCGCATCGATACGGAGACGGAATCGAAGCCGGTTTGGCCGCGCAAGGCAACGCCATGCAGGCATGGAACCGCATCGGATTCGATCGTCGGAAAATGGACATCGAGTCGGACTGGGCCGACCAAATACGACATCGAATCGGATCGATCGATGGGCCTTGCCCAGGAGGATTAGGAGGAGCAGGAAGAGGAGGAGGAGGAGGAGGAGGAGGAGGAGGAACACCAAACACAGGGCAGGAGGAGGAGGAGAGGAGGAGGAGGAGGAGGAGGAGGAGGAGGAGGAGGAGGAGGCGGTAGGAACAGAACACCAAACACAGAGGACCAGCAACATCCGCACCCTTCGCAGGCTCCGTGGTGGCCACTGGCGCCGCGCGCAGGCGCCCGCTGCCCCGCCGACCGGCGGCCGCGAGCGCTGGGGAGGGGCCTCTCGCGGCGTCGGGCACCCTGACCTTGCAGGAGGGCTAAGAAATAGCACCCTGACCTAAAAACCTATCCCAGAGAGCTATTCTACGTCTTCGTTTTGGGCTGCTCCGTTCCGCCTTTTAGGCTTTCAGGCCAGGCCTCCGGTGCTGAGAGATAACTCTCTCGAGGGTCAGGGCAGGAGAGCGCACGCGGAAAGGGAAGCAGCGACGCAAACGTGGCGTGCCGGAGCCTCGCGCGGCTTGGAGCGGCGCGCGGCCCCCCTGCGCCCGCGCCTGCGGCGCAGGCACTGCCGCGCCTCGCGCGCCAGGGGGGGGGGGGGACAGCAGCAAGCGCCGACCCGGGAAGCCCGCGCGGGGCTGCGGCAGTGTCTGCTCGTGCCGTCAACTGGACCTCCTGGTACCAAGTCGGGCGTGTCCCTCCACAGGAGGAGTGTTCGAAAGTAGTTTTGAAATAGTCTGGGGACGATTGTTCGATCATTTTTTGGTATTGTTCACAACATGTTTTGAGTGTGTTTCGTTTTTCGTCCCAAAAAATCCGCCTGCGGGGGGGCAGGACCGACCTAATCCTAGCACGAAGAGAAGATCAGAAAGAGCGCGTTCTGTGGTCGCTTGGAGGGGGGGGGGCTGGAACCGGACCCCCCCTCCCTGGATGGAGGTGGGGGGGTTCGAACCCACCCCCCCCTCCCGTGACGGAAGGGGGGGAGTTCAACCCCCCCCCCCGTTCCCCTCCCGTGACGGGGGGCCCTCCCGTGACGGGGGGGGGGTTCAAACTCTTTTTCCCCCCCATTCCCCCCTTGCTTCCCCTCTCCTCGGGCCGGCGCTTGCGTCGGCGGCGGATGGCGATGTCGGCGGGGACGACGATTTCCATTTCTGGGCCGGCGCCGGCCGGCGCCTGCGGCGGAGGGCGGCGGTGGCGGGGAGCGTATTCGAAGACGACGGTGGTGGTGGTGGTGGTGGTAGCGGTGGTGGTGGTTGTGGTGGTTGGTGGTGGTGGTGTGGTGGTTTGTTGTGGTGGTGGTGGTTGTGGAGGATGGTGGTGGTGGTGGTTTGGTTGTGGTGTGGCGGTGGCTTGTGGTGGTGGTGCTGTTGGTGGTGGTGGCGGTGGTGGTGGTGTGGTGGTTTGTGGTGGTGGTGCTGGGTTGTGCTGCTGGTAGTGGCGGTGGTTGTGGCGGTGGTGGTGGTAGTGGTGTGGTAGATTGTGGTGGTGGTGGTGGTGGTGGCTTGTGGCTTGTGGTGGTGGTGGTTTGGTGGTGGTGTGGTGGTGGTTTGTCGTGGTGGTGATGGGTTGTGGTTGTGGCGGTGGCTTGTGGAGGTGGTGCTGGTGGTGGTTGTGGCGGCGGCGGTGGTGGTGTGGTGGTTTGTGGTGGTGGTGGTGGTGGGTTGCGCTGCTGGTAGTGGTGGTGGTTGTGGCGGTGGTGGTGGTGGTGGTGGTGTGGTAGATTGTGGTGGTGGTGGTGGTAGTGGTGGTGGGTTTTTGTGGTGGTGGTGGTGGTGGTGGTGATGGTGAGTTGCGGTGGTGGTGGTGGTTTGGTGGTGGTTGTGTGGTGGTGGTTTGTGGTGGTGGTGGTGGGTAGTGGTGGTGGCGGTGGTTTGTGGACGTAAGTTGTTGTGGTGGTGGTGGTGGTGGCGGTGGTGGTGGTGGTGCGGTTGTTTGTGGTGGTGGCAGTGGGTTGTGCTGCTGGTAGTGGTGGTGGCGGTGGTGGTGGTGATGGTGGTGTGGTAGATTGTGGTGGTTGTGGTAGTGGTTGTGGGTTTTTCCCGGAAAGGGCATCGGCCCAGGGTTCTCTTTTAGTAGGTAAACCTGTCCCCCGGTGCCTGCTTGAGGGAGGCCGGCGAATTTTTTCCCTGATAAATAACGAGGTCGAAGGAGGCCGGCGAATTAAAATTTGAGGATGTCTCGAGCGAAACGCTTGTTTTTCAGAATTTGTTGAGGATGTCTCGAGCGAAACGCTGGTTTTGCAGAGTTGGGGATGTCTCGAGCGAAACGCTTGCTCCAGAATTTGCCGAGGATGTCTCGAGCGAAACGCTTGTTTTGCAGAGCCGACCGCGACGCGGAAAAGCGCCCCGCGCGAAGGAATTTCGATGATGTCTCGACTAATTCCTTTGTTTTTTGTACGATTTCCTGGAATTTTGGCAGGATGTCTCGAGCGAAATGCACGACCCCACCCTAGCACGACCATACCCCAGCACGACCACACCCCAGCACGACCAGACCCCAGCACGACCCCACCCCAGCACGACCCCACCCCAGCACGACCATACCCAGCACGACCACACCCCAGCACGACCCGACCCCAGCACGACCCTACCCCAGCAAGACCACACCCCAGCACGACCACACCCCAGCACGACCTCACCACAGCACGACCACACCCCAGCACGACCACGCCCCAGCACGACCACGCCCCAGCACGACCACGCCCCAGCACGACCACCCCCTAGCACGACCACCCCCCCAGCACGACCACCCCCCAGCACGACCACCCCCCAGCACGACCACACCCCAGCACGACCACTCCCCAGCACGACCACACCCCAGCACGACCACACCCCAGCACGACCACACCCCAGCACGACCCGATCGATAAATCACAGGGTGCGGAGCACCCCAGCACGAACCCACCCCAGCACGACCCCACCCCAGCACGACCCCACCCCAGCACGACCACGCCCCAGCATGACCACACCCCAGCACGACCACACCCCAGCACGACCACTCCCCAGCACGACCCCACCCCAGCACGACCCCACCCTAGCACGACCACACCCCAGCACGACCACACCCCAGCACGACCCCACCCCAGCACGATCACACCCCAGCACGACCCCACCCCAGCAAGACCACACCCCAGCACGACCGCACCCCAGCACGACCTTACCACAGCACGACCACACCCCAGCACGACCACGCCCCAGCACGACCACGCCCCAGCACGACCACGCCCCAGCACGACCACGCCCCAGCACGACCACCACGTAGCCCCAGCAGACCACCCCGCAGCACGAAAAAAACCACCCCCCCAGCACGACCACCCCCCAGCACGACCACCCCCAAGCACGACCACCCCCCAGCACGACCACTCCCCAGCACGACCACACCGCCTTGGTTGAGTGGTTGCCTGTCGTCGTGGAATGTTTCGTGGGGTGTCTCGTGGAATGTTTCGCGGGGTGTCTCGTGAAATGTTTCGTGAGGTGTCTCGTGGAATGTTTCGTGAGGTGTCTCGTGGGCTGTTTCGTGAGGTGTCTCGTGGGATGTTTCCTGAGGTGTTGCCCAGTTGGGTATCATGAAAACGTGTCCATGCTCCACATGTCTATATCCCTTTCCGGGTTCGTGGGTCCATCATGTTGTGGTGGTGGTGGTGATGGTGAGTTGTGGTGGTGGTGACTGTGGTGGTGGTGGTTGTGCGGTGCTGTTGGTGATGGTGGCTTGGTGGTGGGTTGAGGCGGTGGTGGTGGTGGTATTGGTAGTGGTGGTAGATTGTGGTAATCGTCGCTGCGTCCCCGCCGTCGCCAGCGCCAGCGTCGGCGCTGCTGGCCGGCGCCAGCGCCCTCGCCGGCGCGAGGGGGGGGGTTTGAACCCCCCCCTCCCCTTGAGCTGCCTCTGGTCATCGTCGCTGCGTCCCCGCCGTGGGCGCTGCTGGCAGCCGCCAGCGCCAGCACCGGCGCCGAGGGGGGGTGTGGGGGGTTGAAACCTCTCCCCCCCCCCTGGGAGGGGCGGAGGGGGGGGGGGGTCGGGAGGGGAGGGGTTGGGGGGGAGGGGACTCTCCCTGGTTTTGGTCGCCGGCGCCGAGTGCTGGGGGGGCCCACCCCCCGGTTTGAAACGCGCCGCCGAATGTTCCCGAGTCAAGCGCCCGTGGAACGCGTTCTCTCGAAGGTCCTGAGAGACGGCCCCTGAGGTTTTCGGCTGGTCTTGTAGGCTCCTCCGGGGCTCCGAGGCCGTCCAAGAGTCCAGCAGCGCAGAGGTCCGCGCGGGAGAGCGCAGAGGTCCGCGCGGGGCCCAGGGCCCGTCTTTCTTTTTGTGGGCCAAGAATTAAGCCAGGCCTGTCCCTCTATAAGCGACCTGCCTCCTCTTCGTCGCCGCCACCCTCGTGGCCGTTATCCTCCACCATTCCTCGATGGGCTGAAGGGGAAGGGAAGTAGGAGGGGGAGGAGGAGGATGAGCTCTTGACTAGGACGAGGGATGATCAAGAAGAGGAGTATTGGAGTGGGGTGTAGTGGAGTGGGGTGGAGCGGACGCCATCACAATGCAATGCAGCATGTGACCACCTCGCGGCGCTTGCTCCCTGCTGGCGGCGGGTTCTAGTTTTTGGCCATGACCCTTCGCAACTCTCCGAAGATACTCATGTCGGGTGTCAGAGGCCAGCCTGAGCCAGCCTTTTGACAGGCTCCTTGAACTGTCCATTCGACATCCCTCTGATATGGCACCCGAAACTGCTGCAAAACCATAAGTTGAGGGGTCCATGGTACTCCAGGGCATGGGAACCGCGCGCCACCACCCTACACACCTGTAGGTGCCGACCCCTGGGACAGTGGAAACCGTGAGCATCCCCAGGGGCGCGCTGAAAGCAGGGGCATTCACGCCGCTCGAGCAGAGTGGCCGCGGTGTGGCAGACCTCCCCGCAGACCAGACGTATGCTAGCTCCGGTGCCCACCGCGTGGACTGCACTGAACATAGAGAGGAAGGTGGGGGCAGGATCGGGCGGGGCCAGGACGAGGACAATTCACCTCCGTAGTGTTCCAGAACGCTCTCGGAGCGTTCCGGAACGCTCTGAGAGGGCCGCGGCGCCTGAGACATCCTCGTGAGCCGCGGGATCTCAGAGATTCCCAGTCTAGCCTCACCCGATTCTGTCCTCGTGCTGGCGTGGTCTTGAGGTGGGGGTTGAGAGGAGGAGCGAGGAGGAGGAGGAGGAGCGAGGAGGATTAGGAGGATTAGGAGGAGGAGGAGGAGGAGGAGGAGGAGGATGTGGGGGAGTGGATTGGGGGTGCGGGGGGGTGAACGGAGGGCGGCCCCGCTCTTGACGAGCTCGCAGTCGGAGATTTGTACCCTCTGCGGCGGCCTGCTGCCTCGCGCAGAGGAGGCGTCGTCGGGTGAGCAAGATTACAGACAAGCCGGTCGATGAAAGTAGGGTTTTTTAAGTCGGGCGTGTCCCTCTACAGGAGGAAAATTCAAAAATAGTCAAAACATTGTATGGGGATTGTTTTCCAAGTATTTGTTTGTATTGCTGCGCATGTTTGGGTTATTTCTTATCGTCG
>CAUYUJ010002527.1:0-5000 GCA_963575745.1 Prorocentrum cordatum
CCCTCAAGAGCTCCCCAATAGGCCTTCCAGAGGCCCTCAAGCAAGTCCCAATCGGCTTTTCCAGGGGGGGGGCAGCCTTCCAGCGTGGAGTAGGGGGAAGGTTGAGTCCCTCCTGACGGGAATGACGGGTGTTGGAAGATCCGAACCCGCTAAACCACCTGCGCCCAGACGGCTAGTGGGATTGCAGCTTGCGCTACTTACCCAAGGGACCGAGCCTGCCGTCGACCATGCTGCTGCCGCGCTGAGGCCAGAGGTGCCTTCAGAGCCGAGGGACTGGTGATCGTTTTTTTACTGATCGGCGGGGGCCCTCGCCCCCCTCCCCCCCCTCGCCCCCGCCCCCCCTCCCCCTCCCCCCTGTAGAGTAGAACTTGGCTACTTTTGGCGCCTGTTTCGAGCAGGTGGGGTCTCCCCCATAGGACGCACTGTTGCAAACAGTCGCGCTGAGCAGAGGTCCGGAGCCGCGCAACAGAAGACAAAAACAATTAATATACAAGGAAGCACGATACCTACTCTACCTCATTCTGATAGAATTAGCAGGATCATAAAACCCCCCCCCTTGTCCCCTCATACCCTTCCCCGTGGACCCTGACGTGCCCAACTCACCATCCCCCCTACGCCACTCCCGGTTCCGGCACCCCCGCTCCCCCCCCCTTCCGCCCAAGGTCGAAACGCCGACTCAGAAAAAACGCTCACCTGCCACTTCGAGCTGGGAGCGTGACCAGCGCTAAGGCCAGGACACCACCTCGAGCCGGGACTGTCTGCGGGCGCTTGGGACGGATCACCACTCCGAGCTGGAACTGTGGCCGGCTCTGTGGCCGCCGGACCCCCGAGGTTCTGGGCCCTGCAGCTCTGGGGTCTCGGGCCCTGGGGTCCCGGACTCGGGCCGCCAGTTCCTCGTCCGGTCCAGTTCGGCCGCTTCGGATCGCTGGGCCGGTCCCGTTCGGCCGGTTCGGTGGGCCGGGCCCCCACCCCCTCCTTGATCAGCAGTCCCGTGCAGTCCCGTTCGGCCGGTTCGGGTCGAGGGCCGGTCTGGTTCGGCCGGTTCGGCTCGAAGACCGGTTCTCGGTCTTCGGTTTGGTTCGCGGCCAGCATGCTATTCGAAGTAGTATGATGCGCCTCTTCATTTTACTCCCCTTGCCCCCTACCCCCTCCTTAATCAGCAGTCCATAAAAACAGTAATTGTTGTACTACCGACGCGGCCTCTTTGTGTGAAACGACTTGCATCCAAAGTCGCCTCTTGAGCTCGTCGCGCGAGTGACGGCTGGATCGTCGTCAGGTGGATAATCCAGTGTTTATTATAGTCAAACGCGCTGCTTCCGCTGACGCGGGCCTCATAATTATTTAGTCGCTTCGCTCATTCCGCCGGCCCATACGGTCTCATGTCTGCCGTTTGCCCGAGGGCCTGGTGTCAATGCGGCGCTTTGGGGGTTCCTGGGGCCGCTTGGGGGACTCCTGGGGCGTTCGGGGGGGCATTTGGGGGGCCTCCTGGGGCCGCTTGGGGGACTCTTGGGGGCCTCCTGAGGGCCTCGTGGGGGCCTTTGGGGGCCTCTTAGGGGCCTCTTGGGGCCTCGTAGGGGCTTCTTAGGGCCGAGGGCTCGAAATTTTGTTTCGTGTTCCCTCTCTGGGGCCCCTTTGGGGGCGTTCTTGGGGCCCTCTTGGACCGTCTTGGATGCTTCTTGGGCCGTCTTCGAGCCCTCTTGGGCCATCTTGGGGCCCTCTTGGGGGCCTCTTGGGCCCTCTTGGGGCGATCTTGGGGGCCTCTTGGGCCGTCTTGGGGCGTCGGGAAGCCGAAAAGGTGGAAGCTCCAAAATCTCTCAAAAACCTAAGGAAAAACAATGATTTTTGCCTCCGGGGGCCCTCTTGGGAGTGCTCTTGGAGGCCTCTTGGGGCGTCTGGGGGCTATCTTGGGCGTCTTGGAGCGATCTTGTGGCATGTCGGACCCCGCGTGTACCATCTTGGGGGCCTCTTGGGGGCGTCTTGGCCTTTCTTGGGGCTCTCGGGGACGTCTCGGAGCCCTGTTGGTGCGCTCATGGAGCGCTCCTGGAGCGCTCTGGGGGACTCCTCCCGGGACTCTCTCAGGACCTTGCCGGGGTACTTTTCGTCCGGGGACCCCCAGGGGCCGCCCCGCGCGCGCGAACTAGAGAATTGTTAACCAGTTACCGGAGATCTTAGCACGCCTCTGGCCCGTTGGGCCGGCGAATTGAGACTGGGTGTGCTTGCATCAGATTCGGTGGGTTTGTATTGCTCGCGATCATGATATCCGAACGTGTAACGCGATTTGTGCGCCATATTTGCCTTGGTTGAGCCCCGCATTTGCAGATCACAATTCTAGAGAGACTTTGGAATCTTCTTGATCATCATGGAACGGTCTCAGAATCATTGCGAATTCGAGAGGTGATGTCGAAAGGTTAGACCTTGGGGGTAATGTGTGCATGTGTGTATTTGTGTATGTGTGGTGTGTGGTGTGTGTACAGAAGAGCCAACGCAGCAATTACAGGCATGAATATGCGAGTGTTGTCCAAGCATGCCTGGATGCCTTCGTGGATTTGTGTCGGAGGTGCAAGGGGTTAATCTGGGTTGTGCAAGATGTCGGGTACATGCGAGAGTAGTACGAATCCTTCAGAGAATGCGAACTTTCGTTTTCTTCCTATGCAGCGATGGCCTGCATGGCAATCAACAGGAGGAGCCCCACGCTGAGCCGTTATGGTTGCCGCATGTGCCGTAGACGCGCGCAACGGTAGTTTGAGCTGTGCATGCCGAATGGTACTGGTTGGCATGATGCTGCAAAAGTGCGGGGCACGAGCGGAAAGGGGCACGGAGCTCGCGGTGCTCATCTCGCGTACGCGTTGGCGTAATTCGTAATGCTTGCTCTCCCATCCAGACTTGCAGTGGATGTGCTGTTTCCTACAACCTTCCGCGAAACCTAACGCAAGTTCCCCCACCGGCGCCCCCAATTTCAATGTTCGGGCGTGCGCATGGCGCGGCCCGCGGACGCCGACGGAAACGGTCAAGTCGCGTGTTTCGGCATCAGCATCCAGATTTGGGGGTCTGGGAGTGCCGACGCGGCGCGGGACAGAACTTGCGTTGAGTTTACCGCGGAGGGATGTCGGCCATAGACTTTGGTACGTGCCTTGATTCGCGCGCCTCTTCACCACCCACCAAGCCACCCCAACCCAACCCGAAAGCCTCAATTTGCCCTTCATTTCCAGTGTGGGGGGGGGTCGGGGAACATTGAAAAAAACACATGGAGCCCGTACCCCCCCCAACCCGAAATTCGGGTCAAATTCGGGTCAAATTCGGGTTTTCGGGTTGGGCTGGGGTGTTCTGGTAGGTAGTCACCTCTGACACAATCCGAGCTGAACTTGCCTTGTGACTGAGGACGCACGCACCCCAGGGTTGACCGCCAGTGATCCCACCCAGCTGGAATCACGTGTTCGGTGCAATGCCGCCAAAAACTATAGGGGCGGCACGATCCACCAAGCCGCACGGTTTGGTTCCTTCTCGGTGTTGATACCTTTGCCATTTATCTTGCACGTTGTTGTGCGTATGACTGCAGGCGTATGCAGGGAGCTAGTGGGGTGATACACGTTTGCTTGAACCAGTCGCTAGAGTAAATATATCAAGCAGCGCAGGTATGAGTGGGCATTATTGTGCTGTTCTTTCCACCTGTACTGCGGCATACGGTATAGATGATGCCACGCGCGTCGATCAGACCGAAGCGGTAGTTTCATCCGTACAGCATTCTGGCCATCAATAGTAAGGTTTCCAAGTCTATACTGTCTCGTCGTGTACGCATTAATGCAGCTTATTTCACCTCTCCGTCGTCTGAATCTCTTGTGTACTGTAATAGATGATCCAGTATTCTCGTGCCTGTCATCCAGTGGCTTCCGGCCCATCCCGCCACCGTGCTTGTGCTGGAGGTCAGAGGCTTCCTGGATGCCCGCGTGAGGATCTCCTGGGAGGCCTCTCGGATGCCTCTCGGAGGCGGTTTGGGGAGTGTCTTGGGGCGTCTTGGGGGCCTCTCGGGGCCTGATGTAACCCCCTCGGGGCCGCTTGGGGGCCTCTTCGGGCCTCTTCGGCGCACCTCGGGGGCTTGGGGGGATCTTGTTGCCAGTTTGGGGCGGGGGGTTCAACTGTGAGTTCATGTTCCCCATCTTGGGCCCCTCTTGGGGCCGTCTTGGGGGCCTCTTGGGCCAGTCTTAGACTTTCGGAAGACCGAAAAGGCGGTAAAAGCATACAGCGACCAATGGATTTTGACGAATTTGGCCCCTTGGGCTGCCCTCCAGGACTCCACGACAGCCCAAGAGGTGCCCAAGATGGCTCCAGCACGGTCCCCAGGGCCATCTGAAACCATGTTGGACATGCATGTCCCGAACAACGCGCTCTTGGCCTTCCGACAAGTCATGCGGGGACCCCTCAGAAGGGGCCGGGAGCGCCCAGGAGCCCCCGAGAACTCCCGCAACTCCAGGCTATGGGCCCCTTGAAGATTTTTCACAGAATTCAACGCAGAGAGCTCGAAGTGACCTACGCGCCACTGGCGCGCCACCAGACTACGGACTACGCACGCCGGCGCGCCGGCAGAGGCAAGGCTGGGCTCCGGCCCAGCACGCCTACCTCTTGTTCAGCCTTTACCTGAGGGCTCCCCAACTCGTGCCTCAGGGCACGGTGGCGGGTTCGGGGCATGGGAATTGGTACGGTGCGCGGCCAGTTCCACTAGCGACATGGGTGTGAGGCCGTCATCGTCCCAGAAATCGGTTTCGTTTCTATGGCTAGGAGTTGCTGTGTGTTCGGAATGCAGCACCTCGAGCAAACGGTCTTGGGCAATTGTCATGAAGAGATGGGGAGCAGGAAGGAGGAGAGGAGGAAGAGGAGGAGGAAGAGGAGAAGGAGGAGGATTATAGATTTCACATCTGATCTCATTGATGGTTTTTGCTGTTGATTCCTTGCTGGGGAGCACGCTTACCAGACACCAGAGAGAACACAGCAATGCCACAACATGT
>CAUYUJ010002527.1:7500-62500 GCA_963575745.1 Prorocentrum cordatum
GGTGGTTGTTTTGTGCGGTTGTCCCGAGCTGTTGGTCTATCGTTTTTCCGTGGTTGCCTTGCAGTTGTTTCGTCGCCGTCCGTGGTTCTTCCGTGATGTTGTCCCGTGTAGCGTTCATTTGTAAGCTAAGCAGACCGTCGTTTCAACCGCTCGATCGTTAAATGGACACGCCATTTTTTCATCGTTCTTGCAGATCGTTAATTCGAGATTTGGTCAAATCGGTCGCTATATCTAACGATGTGTATCTGGGGACGGTGTAATTAGTCGGGGGGTTGCCGCATTGCCGCAAGCGAGTCCAGCGGTAGTTGGAACACATCCGATATAAAATATGGTGTGGGCTGTAATAATGCGTGCGTTCGGGAATCACTGGTTCGAGCGTTCGCAGCTGTGCGTTTCTCAGTCCGATTTGTTTCTGGGTTGGGGATCCTACATCAATGTGTTCGCCGATGGGGTGCGCAATGCGGTTTCACATTCCGGAGGCCTTGTAGGCCACAAGCAACCTTCGACCCTTCAGGCGCAAGGCGGCCGCTACGCGTGAAAACATTGATGGCTTCGTCTCGGTAACATGTCGTTGACCTTCCGCAGCATGATTGCGTTCTTGTTTGTGGTCAAACTCGGAATCCGTTTGTCGCGCTATTCGGGTGTGAGTGCGCTTAGGGGGTGCTTGCTGGAAGTGGTTGCGTCGTGGCGTAAATTACAATATGTTTTGTATGCTTATGCTGGAACCATGCAGGTGTAGTGTGAGTTCCCATATTCAAGCGATTGGAGTGATGTTGCAGAGCTTCGTGCAAATCAAACCGGGGGTGGTGGGTTGGGGAGGGTTTGTGGGAAGGATGCGGCCGACCCGTTTCCTCCAGCGTTTCGGCTCGTCGCGGGGGTGGCAATCGTCACGGGACGGGGCTGGGCACATGGGCCGCCAATTTTCATAAGAGTTTGGTCAGGAAGTCTTGGGCGCCCCTCGTGCGGCCGCTGTGGAACGCCCGCCCTGGCGTGGGGAGTCGACGCGTTGTGCGATGCTAGCGCCTTAGACCTGGTCACAATGCGGGGGACTTGCCGCGAATGAGCTGCTCCAGCGGATGTGGAAGGCTGCCGAACACAATGGCCGACCAGGGCGGTGTCACCGCAACAACCCAAGTACCCGACACGTCTCGCGGCGGAGTCGGGGGTAGACGGGTGCAAGCAAGTAGCGCCCGTGCCGTTGGGGAGTTATTGGGAGGCAAGGGCGGTACATAAACGGTTGGAGGAGACAGTCCCGCGTGTTTGGGGGCAGTTCAGAGAAAGCTTGGACAAACAGACGCGGAGACCAAAGGAAGCTTGCAGGTGTAGATGGGGACCATCGGAGGCTCCCCCGCCGCAAACGAGGACGGAACGCCCTCGCCCACGGGACACTGAGTCCGCTGATCCTACCGGTCAAAAGATCATGGCGCCAACATCGCAGAGCGGATTGTGTTCGGAAAACTATAGGATGTGCCCAGAGTGTCTTGGAGAATTTCGTTCCGGATTTCGAAGTGAATTTCGTGCGGATTTTTTGGTGAGGAATGAAGGCTGAACAAGAATCAACGTGAAATTCACTTCGTTTTTCGATCGCCGTTTCGGGGCTTTACATGGGCAGAAATCCGCGCAAAAATCCGCTGCAGCACGTCTGCAAGGTCGGTGCAATGAAACGGGCCGACCAGTCCGCAACCTACTACCCTCGTCAAAATTAACTTCAAAAATGGCGCACACGCCCCTGCGATGTCGGCGCGCCCTTCAACGTCGATAGACGCCCCTCCAATGTCGCGGCCAGGGCAGAGGTGGTCTGACCGGGAACGACTCGGAAGTCCGATGATGACCGACATTGGAGGGGCGGCGCACACAAGCACCTCGCAGCCACCGCTCCTCTGCCCAGTATCTCCCCACAGACAGTTCAGCCACGCAGGACATTTTTGAGGTTCATTTTGACGAGGGTTGTAGCATCCCATCTTTTTTGGTACACTGGTCGCTTTTTTCTGCCCGGTGCTCGGGCCCCTGGGACCTCCACATATCGATCTGGCTCGAATAAAATGGGCAGAAAGATGGGGTCTACATAGAGCTCTGGTCGTGATCCTTCGGTAGTAGGGGAAGGCACAACGACATAAGCATCAAACCTTGGAGGTCCGCGCGGATTCCTCAGGTCGGCGCCGGAGGGGCCCGCGGGCGGCGCCTCCGGCGCCGCCCCTGGCGCGCTCTGCGCACCAGGGAGGGGAGTCCAGAGCCGATCCGAGGAATTCGCGCGGACCTTCGAGATTTCCCCTTGGGTTGAGTCGGGCCTGCCCCTCTACAGGACGAATAGTCAAACATAGTCAAAACATAGTCCGGGGACTCTTTTTTGACTATTCTGGGGCATTTGGTTGCGTAATATTGGTTGTTCGCCCAACAGCTCCGACCCCGAAGCAGAGGGCGAGGCCGAACACCGCCGGCCGAGCGCGCACCGGCGGGACGGGCCGCGCCGCACGAGGCGGGCACCCCCTGCGGACGCCATCGCTCGACGGCCCCATGGGCAGGCCCGCGGGCAGCACCCGGAGAGGGCCGGGGCGCTGCCGTGGCGGGCAAGCGGCCCCAGAGCTTCGCCCACACGGCAGTCGGGCCTGTGCTTCCCCAGACCTCCTCGCGCTGTGAAAGGAATCACGACAGGAGGTGTCTCGCTATGTTCGGCCTCCGGGGGCCCTTGCCGGCCCAGACCTCGTGGGGTCGACGTTGTGAAAAAATTGCGACGTCGGGGGTCTGGGTCTGCAGGAGGAACATTCGAAAATAGTAACAAAAATAGTCTGGGGACGATTTTTCTACCATGTTTGACTATTCTTGAGCTTTTTGGGGATTTTTTTCCCCAGTCAGAGCTTGCCTCTGTAGGGGTCCTAGCGGATTCATATGGTTAGGTGAGGTGCGTCGCCGATTTCGGTGGCCGGCCCGGTTGCCCCGGTGCTTGGGTGCCCAGGGTTGCCCGGGGGTGCCCGAAGGTGCTCTGGGGTGCCCGGAGGCGCCCGGGGGTGCCCGAAGGTGCTCTGGGGTGCCTGGGGTTGCCCGGGTGCCCGGGGGTGCCAGGGGGTTGCCCACAGGTGCCCGAAGGTGCCCGGGGGTGCCCGGGTGCCCAGGTGCATTATCGCCCTAAAGCCCTATAGCCCATATGGCCCTATATCCCTATAGCCCTATAGCCCTATAGTTCTATAGCCCTATAGCTCTATAGCCCTACAGCCCTACAGCCCTATAGCCCTATGGCCTTCATAGCCCTCGCAGACTTCATAAACCTAAGGAGCAATTACAAAGGAATATCATGTAATGTAAAAAAAGACTCTCATTGGAGCTTTTCTCCAGTATCATCTTATTTTTCGTCCAAAATCCGCCTGTAGGAGGACATGCCCGACCTAAGACTACATGTAAGAGTGACCTTTCGCCGGAGTGACCTCTGGTGCGGGCCCAGTGGGGTCCCCCGCTTGCTGAGCGCGAAGTGGTGGCAGAGGCTTGCGCGCCCAGGTCCGGCCACCCCGCGTCCCCTGTTGAGTCGCGCATCAATGTTCACTCTTGCCTAGGGTCAGTCTTACGTGTAGCCGAGAGCTGGAGAGAGTCCTATCGATGCGGCGTGCACAGGCTGCAGGTCGAGAACACCCTGGTAGCCACCCACGCACTCGTGCTGTCCCAGCAGCTGGGGCTGGAGCGGAGCAGCAGCCTCAGAGCCAACCAGGTGCGAAGTAGGAGGCTATCGAGAGATCGATGCTCGCACGGTGCATGCAGACTCGTGCGCTGACTGGCCTGCGGTGGGCGTTATTTGCCCATATTCGAATTTTGCTGAACACGACCTTGGGGCGTGGGGCGCGCGCACCTTGATGGCCGCAGAGCATGGGCGCCGCTCGACGGGGTTGTTCGTTCACCACTCATACCAAAGCTAACGAACGCCGCCGCCAAATCCAAGCGGCACCGAAAACGTCAAGCAAGCCGCCCTGTTTGTCACACCTGTCCCGTCCGAAGAACCCACGCCTCAATATTGCGGTATGGGCGGCGCGCTGTCGGGCACTGGACGAAGTTGCTGTTACGAAGGGCTTGGTAGCCGCCACGATTTCGCAAGTGCGCAGCGAGGCGATGTGCCAGATTCGTTGGGCGCTCGCTGGGCCGAACCGATCGCTGGCTCGCCAGTGGTGGCGTGGGCCGGCCAGCCCGCGAACCACCAGCGGGGACACGCTCTCGCTGGTGATCCTGCCATAGTGTTGGAGGCTTGGGCCTGCTGGACGAGAGGGTGGTCTTAGCATGGGCGACGGACGTCGACCATCTTGCCTCGAGCGCTGACGTGCTTGGCGCCGACTCCTTCAGGCTGGCGTGAGCGCGGGCGCGGCTCCCCCAGGGGCCCAACGTGCCAGCTCACGCGGACCCCCCCCAGGCCGGCTCCCGGTCGGCTCCCGGTCCCCCTTCATCTGTCGAAAGTTGGGCGAGGGCTGCTAAAACCGTGGCTGCTAAAACGGCCTTCCCGGAAGGAAAAATCAACTTCCCAGAATGAGGCGCGGCACGCGAAACAGTCAACGGGTTTCTTCCCGGAAGGACGGAGACAACTTCCCGGAGGTCGATTTTAGCAGCCACGGATTTAGCAGCCTTCGCCCGGCTTCCGAATCCGGCTCCTTGCCTCCAGTCCCCCTACTCGCCGTCGCCAGTCCAGTTGATGGACAAGATCCTGCACCACCCGCGCAACCGGGGCGACGGCACAAACTTCCACGCGCCCCTCTGCCCCCGAATCAATGCTGGTTGGCTGCGCCCGCGGGGTGCATGATTCAGGCCAGTCGGCAGACCGACAGATCGCGCCACAGCCTGCCAACATCAAACTGGGGGCTCGGGGGGCGAGAACAGAAAAGTCGAAAACGAAGGTGCAGGAGTTTGTCCATCAACCGTCCCGCCCCCCGCTCCTCTCCTCTAGGCCTCCTAGATGGGGTCGGGGTAGATGAGGTCGGAGGATCGCGCCGCATCGGCGATGCATCGGCGATGCATCGGCGATGCATCGGCGATGCGGCTTGATGTGGGGCCCAATTTTCTCCACGCCGACGTCGCCGATGCACCGCCGACGTCGCCAGTGCATTGCCGATGCATCGTCGGCGATTTATCGGCGATGCGGCGAGATCCTCCGACTCCATCTACAGTCAACCCGCATAGTAGGGATGGGCAGCTTTCTCAAGAGTACCCTTGCATCCATGCCTCCTCGGTCCATCCTTGGCCACTTTCGCTGGCCGCGCCCCGCTCGAAAAGCTCCGAAATGGGCGTCCGAGGCCCCTGCGTCCTCATCGCGCATCCTGACTATACTGGTCGACTGCACTCGGACCCCATCGGGGAGGCCTCCCTCCCCCCCTCCCCCGCCTGCCCCTGCGGTCGCGCCTCCTTCCCCCAGCCTGGCCCGATCATGCGGGCGGGCCTCTGGCGCCCGCCTTCGGGCCGCGCGGCCTGCGCGGGCGCCCCGCCCGCGGGCGGGAGCCATGGAGCCTCCCCGCCCAGACGGGGACTCGAAGTGCGCTTCCGGGGGGGGGGGGGCGAGAGTGACGGGGGCACAGCGTCAAGCCGGGCCTGTCCCTCTGCAGGAGGAATATTCAAGCGTGGTCCAAGAATCGTCCGGGGACGATTTTTGGAGCATCTTTTCTGGCTATGTTTGAGTATTTCGGGGGGTCTTTTTACCTAACAGCGAAGACTGATAGGTTTCTAGTTGACTCAAAAGAGCTCACAGATCACTCCACAGGGGGGTCCGGGCAGGTGTTGGGGAGTTGCCGGGCGGCAGGGTGCCGGGCTCGTTTTTCACCAACAGTCACACACTTCGTGCTCTTCGACTTCCCAGAACTCCATTCCCAGGCCACATTCTGAATACCCGGATGCAACAGTCACACACTTCGTGCTCTTCGAGATCCCAGAACGCCATTCCCGGGCCACATTTAGAATAACCGGATGCAACAGTCACACACTTCGTGCTCTTCGACATCCCAGAACGCCATTCCCGGGCTACATTTTGGATGCCCGGATGCAACAGTCACACACTTCGTGCTCTTCGAGTTCCCAGAACTCCATTCCCGGGCCACATTTGGATGCCCGGAGCCAACTGTAGGCCACTTCCTGGTCTTCGAGTTCCCAGAACTCCATTCCCGGGCCACATTTTGAATAGCCAGACGCTTCAGGAATTGCTAGTGACACTGCAGTCCACTGCATTCAATCGTGCCACTGCATTCACTCACTGCAGGAGGAGGAGGAGGAGGAGGAGGAGGAGGAGGAGGAGGAGTATGCTGAAGAGGAGTAGGAGGTGGGATGAGGACGAGGAGGAGGATGAGGAGGAGGAGGAGGAGGAGGAGGAGGAGGAGGAGCAGGAGGAGAGGTGGGGGGAGAGCACCAGGAGGAGGAGATAGAGGACACGCAGGATGGAGGTAGGAGGTGAGTCGGTATCGGAGGAGTATTAGGAGTCGAGAACACCAAGAGTAGGAGACGAGCAGACGTGAGAAGACGAGAACGAGGGTCGACCAGGAAAGGAGTAGAGGAGGAGAGGAGGAGGGGAGGTGATGACTACCAGGAGTAGGAGATGAGGACGGAGGAGGAGAGGAGGAGGAGGGAGGAGGAAGAGAGGAGGAGGACGAGGAGGAGGAGGAGGAGGACAGGGAAGGAAGGAGGGGGGGGGGGAGAGCACCAGGAGGAGGAGAACGAGGACCACCAGGAGGAGGGGGAGGAGGAGGAGGAGGAGGAGGAGGAGGGAAGGAGGAGGAGGACGAGCAAGACGAGGCGACGAAACGAGGACGAGCAAGAGGAAGAGGAGGAGGAGGAGGAGGAGGAGGAGGAAGGAGCAGGAGAAAGAGGAGGAGGAGGAGGAGGGGAGGAGGAGGAGGAGGAGGAGGAGGAGGAGGAGGAGGAGGAGGAGGAGGAGGAGAGAACACCACGAGGAGGAGGACGAGCAAGACGAGGAGGACGAGAACGAGGGCGACCAGGAAGAGGAGGAGGAGGAGGAGGAGGGGAGGGGGAGGACTACCAGGAGGAGGAGGAGGAGGAGGAGGAGGAGGAAGAAGAGGAGGAGGAGGAGGAGGAGGAGGAGGAGGACGAGGAGGAGGAGGGGGGGGAGGAGGAGGAGGAGGAGGAGGACGAGGAGGAGGAGGAGGAGGAGGACGAGGAGGAGGAGGGGGGGGGGAGAGCACCAGGAGGAGGAGAACGAGGACCACCAGGAGGAGGAGGAGGAGGAGGAGGAGGAGGAGGAGGAGGAGGAGGAGGACGAGCAAGACGAGGACGACGAGAACGAGGACGAGCAAGAGGAAGAGGAGGAGGAGGAGGAGGAGGAGGAGGAGAAGAGGAGGAGCAGGAGAAAGAGGAGGAGGAGGAGGAGGAGGAGGAGGAGGAGGAGGAGGAGGACGAGCAGGAGGGGAGGGCGGCCGGCTGCCCCGGCCGGCTGCCCCTGCCGGCTGCCCCGACCGGCCGCGCTTGCGCCCGGTCGCGGAGCGCGGTCAAGGGAAGGGGGCGGGGGCCGGCGGTCAAGGTTGATACCCCCTCCTCGCTCGTTCCACTGCCTGCTCGCAGCAGTGGCACCAACACATGCACAAGAGATTCCTGCATGAACTGTTGTACTTGCATATATGATGGCCTTCGGCCAAAGTCGTGCGCACAAGGGCTCTGCGGAAGGCTCCCTAAGCTCGAGACGCTTTGAATGCTCTGTAGTTTCCTCGTAGCCTCCTTTCCATGCCTTTGTAGCTTCCACGCACTCCTGCGTCGCCGAGTTTCTTCTTGCAGCGTCCTTGTCGTGTCGCGGGGTGCGTTTGCGTCACTTCGGTGTTGCTGCGCCTTGAGACGTGTCTCTGCTGCTTCTTCGTCTCATCGGGGACTCCAGCGTCACCGAATTTGTTCCCGTATTGTGCTTGTCGTTCCAGGTCGTGCGTACGCGCGCAGAATGTTTCTCTGCAGCGTCCTCGTCGCATCAGGATCTCCAGCGTCGCAGAATGCATCCTTGTAGCGCCTCTTCTTCCAGGGCGGCGTGGTCCTGAGTCGCCGCGGACGACTCGCCGCGGACGGTTCCATTCGATTCCACGGGCGATCGTGCGCATGTAGTTTGCCACGCGCCTGCGCGCGCGGAGAGGGCCTGGGCGCCCTGTCGCCTGCGGGCGACCGCGCGGGTTAGTCCCCGCAAAAGCCAAAAAGGCATTTCCACACGCCGGGTAAAGCCTAAAAGGGCTTTCGTCTGCCTGATCCTTGCCCCCCGCTTTCCTTCTCTTCTTTCATCGAAGTCAGAACCCCCGCCCCCTATGACGTCCTCCGCTGGCCTGGGTGGTCTACTCAGGTCGCGGAGGGGGATAGGGGGGGGGTCGTTGCCACGGCTGGTGCCTCGTTTTCACGACGGGGAGGGGGGGGTGCACCGTTCCCTCGGATGGGCACATCCCCCCCTCCAAGGGCCTCCGAGCCCTCCCTCTCCGTCCTTTTCTTCTCCCTTATCCTTCCCTCCCTCGCGGTTTTCGAAGCCTTTGGCGTCTCCGCCCACCAGAGCGGGGATCTCGACCCCCCAATGGGATTCGTGGAGCGGGGGGGGCCTTGAGAGGCCGAAGCATTTTTTGGGGCGGGGCCACACAGCACACACATCACATCCATCGAGTCACGCACACATACAGCAACACGCTTTCTCGACTCCACAGGGGGGGTGCTTCGTGGAGGCATCACTTGTAACTTTGAAATTCTGTAATCATTGCCGTTCTGGTTCAAAGAACTTGGATTGCAGGAGTTCGAGGCAAAAGCGAGCCTTGTCCGCATCCGCTCACCCAGTCTCACCGTGCCGTGCACGGTGCTTCTCAGCCTGTGTCACTGTGCGCTCCACGGTGATCCTCCGGGTGAGCTACCATGGCTGCTGCTGCAGAACAGCCGACGTCTCCACTGGGTTTTCTCACGAAGAGCAGCGCCAAAACCCAAGACTTCCTTGTCCGAGTATACAAGCCCAGGGAGATCAAGTACTCGTACAAGAGCAGGAACAATGGCCAGCTAGTCCATGCAAACCGATTCACATGCATTCTGCTTGGCACAGACTCAGAGCACTATTGTGAGGCCATCCTCAAAGGAACTCCAGCAGAAGTCCAAGCTGCTCTGAAAAAGTTCCCTCCGATGACGGCGTGGAAACTCTCCAGCGTCGGCCTGGACAGTCGGCAGCAGGACGCTTTTGTGCATACGTCTGTTCGTGTCGTGGTCGACCTCAAGCGCACAACCTGCACTCCAGTGCTCAAAAGCTCTCCGGAGGAGACCTCCTTGGCATCGGCGCCGGCTCCAGCGACTACAGTGGCAGACATGATGAACATCAAATCGCAGCGTTGCTTCGATGTCATGGCTGTGGTTCATTCTGTTTCAGAAACCCGCACTCCCGCTGGCCACCCTCCAGTGGCAAGTGTACATCTGGTCGACGGCACACAGACGAGTAACTCCAAGACAGCGGAGGCTGTGATTGCAGTCTGGGGATCCACCAACATAGAGCTTTGTCGCTCTCACAAAGGACAACCGCTGCTGTTTCTCAACGTGGCGGGCAAATTCGACGGCAAACTGGAGCTGAACTTGTCGCAAGATCGCGCAGTGGATTCCGCGTGCTCTTGTCCCAGAATGACTCAACTACACGACTTAGCAACCACTCAAGACTTCGCAGTGGACCGGGAGCAGCTGACCACCGCTCATGCGGGTACGTGTGCCTTTCTGGCTATGGCGTCGGATGATCCGAATGCAAACTTGCCACTCTTGTTGCAGGTCAATGGGATGAGGCTTGAGGAACCGGAGCCAGCCGACTCTGTGGTGGAGAACACAGGCGAGCGCGTCTTCTTTACGACTACTGCTCGTGATTTCAGTGGCTCGTGCAAAGTTGGCGTATCCCAAGCGGCAGCCTTCGCCTTGACTGGCATTGATAGCATGCAAGAATTCAAAAAAGTTCACGACGAGAAAGCTATCTCCTTCCCTCCACTGAGCAATTGTCGCATCATACGACGCGTGCGCAATGTGGCTGCGAATGCACAGGATGACACACCTCAACGGACTTTCGTCAACACGACTGTGGTGGCCGTTTCACCGCTTCAGATATCGCACGCCCCGAATACGTCTTACAATGTCGTCTTGGAGATCCTGAAGCAGTGCCGCGAGAGCCAGGATGCAATGCTCGCGGCACAGCTCTCTGAGATACGGTCTTGTCCCTTCTACGGCATGCGCGTGCAGTACTCACCAGCGGGTGGCGGGGGTGACGCTTCTCAGCTTACCCGGAACTGCCACTTGGCAGTCGTTCTCGTTCGTACCACGCAGAAGTCTCGGTGCGTATCCACTGCGGCTGGCTTCGTCGTGTCCACACCAGGTGTCACGGACGCTTCTGACGGTGAGTCTTCCCACTCAGTGACGATTCACGGACACTGCTCAGTTGACAACTTGCTCTCGTTCAAAATGGATCCGCCCAACCGAGCGAAGCACAGAGTCTGCTTGTTGCTCATTACTGGCTGTTCAAAAGATGGCATGACGGTGCACAGCGTGACCCACATTGACGACTCCGTCGTGTCTGAGGCGCAGTACTTCATTAAAAAATTGAGAACACTGGGGATGCGCACAGAGCTTCAGCAATCAGGCGAGCATAAGCGGATGAATGAGTGGAGCACGACGCCGGAATCCGCCAAGAAGTGCCGCATTCTTGAAAGCCACCCCTCAGGAGAAAGCTTGAGGTGAGCTTTCTCCTGTCTTGTCAGCGATGCTTCTCAGCTTGCTGGACATGGCAAGCGTTTTTGTCCTGCGCCTTGCGGGATGCCAGCTAGGTTTGCCTCAAACATCTCGTTTGGTAGTTTCGTTGTTTCTGCGGTGCTTCTCAGCCTGCACTATTTACTGTTGTGGCGTCTGGTGCAAGAATAGTGTTTGCGGCCTGCATTCCTCCTCAGCCTGCCCGGGCTCCCTTGAGAGTGCCTGCACAGAGTTTCGGTCTGTGCTCACGTTGCCCAACGGATTCATTCACGTTCGCCTGCGGTGCTTCTCAGCCTGCACTTCCTTTGCTACAAGCGCCTGTTCTGCAGTCGTTCACAGTGCCTCGTTTACAGAGAATTTCGGTGTTTGAAAAACAAAACATTTCTGCATGTGTTTCTCTGGAATCTAAATCAGGTCATGGCCGTGCTTCATTGCAAGACAACCCCCATATTCGTAGCAGTGTCGAAATCAGACGTTCGCTCAGTTATAAAAGCGTTGATAGCAGTGTCTCGTTTTTCGGACGCCTCATTGTATATCAACTCTGGCTGTGCCTCGTTTCAAGACACCTTCCATGTGCGTAGCAGCGTCGGTATCAGAGGTTCCTCCAGTTATAAAAGCGTTGATAGCAGTGTCTCGTTTTCGGACGCCTCATTGCCTAGAGCTATCTTGCCATCTTGCCTAGAGTTATCTTGCTAAATGTCTCCGTAGCCATCTTGCCTAGAGCTATCCTTACAAAGGAACTTCCCAGCACCCGCTGTACACAGTAATGCCGCGGCATGCTGGTAGCTCTCGGTCTGGGCGCCATGCTCCTGACGTTTCTGCACCCAACAGCGGTGCTCCTCAGCCTGCTGCAGTGAGCAGTGCCCCTCCTCAGCGTGCTGTGTTGAACGGTACTGTCCAAAGGATTGTTGACCTGGTGAAGCAGTTCGGTCGTATACCGAAGCACAAGAAAGGAACGTCCGAGGAAGTGCGAGCTGAAAACAAGTTGGCCAAACGTTTCTCCGACCACCGCGACAGCATTCCTAATGACGTTATGTTAGAGTTGCAAGCCCTCGAATGCGCCACGCCTTCAGAGTCAGCCGCTGTCAGCGCTGCCCTTCAGCGTTCTGCATTAAGCGGATCTCTGCAAACGCTCGTCGAGGACGTGAAGCAGTTCGGTCGTATACCGATGCGAAATAAAGGAACGTCTGAGGAAGCACGAGCTGAAAACAAGTTGGCCAAACGTTTCTTTGAACACCGCGAGAGCATTCCTAGTGACGTGATGTTGGAATTGCAAGACCTCGAGGAGTCACGCGCTGTCAGCGCTGCTGCTCAGCGTGCTGCAGGTGTTGCTGCTCAGCGTGCTGCAAACGAGGAGTTCAAGCGGAAGCAGAAGACCGATGAGATCCTGCAGCAGGTGCGCGAATTCGGCAGCTGGCCGAAGGAGAGCGCTCAACGCCCGCTTGCAGAGCGGCAGTTGGCTTGGCACATCCGAAAAACACGGAAGGCCAAGCATTTCTCACCGGAGCAGGAGGCCGAACTTCAAACTCTGCAGCAGGCGGGCAGCCGAGCTTCAAAGTCCGACGGGCTCATGCAGCAGACGAAGATCGAGGAGGTCATGCAGCAGGTGCGAGACCTCGGCCGCTTTCCGAAGGAGTCCGCCGGGCGTAGTGTTGCAGAGCGGCAACTAGGCTGGCTAGTTCGGAAAGGATTGAAGGCCAAGCAGTTCTCTCCCGAGCAGGAGGCCGAGCTCCAGGCACTCCAGCAGGCGGAAAGCGATGGCAAAACAATGCTTCGCATCGCGGAGGCGGAGGAAAGGCCAAACCCCATGGAAGGGTTCGCTGAGGAGGCGCAGAACAGGATCGACCAGGATCTGCTGATGCTGGAGAGTGGCATTCGTAACAAGGCAATCCTGCGGCGCCTGGCCACCTACAAAGAGCTTGTGTCCAGCCGCGGTGCTCCTCAGCCTGCGCAGCACAGGGAATTTGCGCAGAGGTACGCGGAGCGAGTGCGGAGAGCGTTGGCTGCTCCCGCGGGGAAGAGCTGCTACGTCCCCGGCGGCGAAGTAGAGGGGAACCAGTTGCGCGTTTTCTCTAACCGTGCAGTCATGACGGGACCGCTCGTCTGCCAGCTCTGCGACTGCGATTTCTTAATAGAAGAGGACTTTGCGCGGCATAAGCAGTGCAACCACGCCGGCGAGGCAGAATACCGCAAACGGGTGCTGTACCTGATGGCACACGCTGGCTGCAGGCCGATAACCGCTCAAGAGAAGAGGATCATGGTGCAGAATTTTGCTTACTTCCAACAGTTCTGTCACCCTGGCAGCAAGGCCAACCGCTTCTCGGGCGGCGAGGCGGTGCCCCGAAGCGAGGCAGCCTGCGTAGTCTGTGCGCAGAAAGACTACCTGGAGCATCGCCACAAACTCAGCCTGTTTGGAGCAGTGCCGGAGGAGCGTGTCTTTGAGCACTGCGCCGACTCAGCAAGCGATCGTGATGACCTATCCGATGGCGAGGCAGATGCTCCACCCAAGCGTGCTCTGGTGAAGCACCGCGGGGTGTGCTACTTGCAGTCCTCGGAGCTCGTGCAGAAGCTCCTGGACGTGGACAGGTACAGGCAGCGGTGGCCACTGATCCCGTGCGAACAGCTGCATGCGTCCAGCGTTCAGCATCCGGAGCACCCAGAGTGGCGGTGGCTGCTACACTCCCGCCGAGTCCCTGTGGTTGCACCACCAGAAGCAACGGCGGGAACCTGCGGTGCTTCTCAGCCTGCTGCCGACAGGTCCGGCGGAGCTTCTCAGCCTGCGGACGAGAGGCCTCCGTGCGCAGGGGTGGGAGATGCCAACGCGTTGGTGTGGGTCTGTTGGGATTGCCTCAATGACCTGTGCGCCAAGAAACCGAAGATGCCGTTAAACGCCCTGGTCAACGACAACTGGATCGGCCGGGAGCTCATGCTCGTCCGCAACGCTTCGAAAGCTACTAAGATGCTGGCGCCCCTTGGCCGATGCTGTTGGAAGCAAGTCCGCCTCGGCAAGGGCGCTCCGGATGTCCAGCAGAAAGGCATCTCGGGCAACACTATCCTCTTCGCCCAGCCCACGGCGCAAATCCCGACCATGGAGCTGCCCCCGGAGCAGGGCGCGCTTGTGGACTCTCTGAACATCGTTTTCTCGGGCGCCGCGCACAAACTCCACAAGGCGTACTGGGCAACAGTCAAGCGCGGCGAGTATATGCAGATCGTGAGGGAGCGCAAGCAGCAGTGCGCAACCTTTTCCGAGGTATCCGTCCGGGAGGATGTTGCCCCGACACGGCTGCCGGAGGACGGCGTGCCAGACCACGTCCAAGCCTGTCTGCAACCAGTGGACGGTGTGGACAAAGCCCCGGTACGTCTGTTGGGGCCAGCATCCAGGGCGCCGGAAGTGGGCAGAGACGACGAGGCGGGAGACGAGTCTGACGAGGAGACAGAGACAGACAAAGACGGAGAAGCAGCAAAACAGCCTGACATGGCCTACCTGCATGAAAATGTGGCAGAGGTCGCAGTTGCAGTGGATCCAGTGCATGACATCGCTCCAGTCCGAATGATGCAAGCGCTGCAAGGCACGCTGGTGGCGCTGCAGGAGCAGGCAGCACGCGTCGCCAAGAACGAGGTGACACCGACAGTGGCAGACAGCAGCGGTGCTCTTCAGCCTGTTGCCGACGAGGGCGGCAGGCATACGATGCGCAGCATGGTTCTCGATGTACAGAGTGCTGCTCGTTCGTTCGACGAGCGAGCGCAGGTGGTGCTGGAGAAAGCGCAAGCAGGAGCAGACGCGTGCAGAGCTGTGGGCCCGCACTCCTTATCGGTGCCTACGCAGAAACCCTTGAGTTCTTTCGACAGCAGGTCTTGGCCGGCGTGCTACACAGAGTTCTGGTTCGGGGACGGCGCGCCGAACCTCGAGCGGGAGCGGCCCATGCTGTTCGAACAGGTCTTCCCCAGGAATACTACTTATGCTACCAGTGTTGATAGTGGAGTCGATCCATTGATAGCAGTGTGTCGTTTGGACCTACATGTGTTGATAGCAGTGTCTCGTGGAGGCCTACATCCATTGATCGCAGTGTCTTGTTTGTACCTACGTGCGTTGATGGCAGTGTCTCGTTTGGACCTACATGTCTTCATAACAGTGTCTCGTTTGGATCTACACCCACTGATACCACTGTCTCGTTTGGACCTACATGTGTCGATAGCAGTGTCTCGTTTGGACCTACACATGTTGATAGCAGTGTCTCGTTTGGACCTATATCTATTGATGGCACTGTTCCGTTTGGACCTACATGCGTTGATCGCAGTGTCTCGTTTGGACCTACATGTGTTGATAGCAGTGTCTCGTTTGGACATACATCCGTTGAACGCAAGGTTGCGTTTGGACCTACATGTCTTCATAGCAGTGTCTCGTTTCTTCGTCCTTCGAGGTCGCACGGCGCCTCATCAACCTGGAGGAGCTCGAGTACTCTCTCGCGACCGACGAGGAGCCCTACGAGGCAGCCTGCCAGAGCCGCTTCAGCTCGCCAGAGATCATTGCTGTCTTCGGCGACGTGATCCGCCGGCTGCGGCTCTTGAAAGGCACTCGGGCGGCGATTGGCAGGAAAGGCTTCGGCACTGACCTCCAGATCCTGTCAGAGGCGTCGGCGGAGGATTTCATGGAGGCGTTAAACATCGCTAAGCCGGCCGACTGCATCGGCTCCGCCATTTCACGCCCGGGCATGCCTGCCAAGGTCAAGACTGCCCTCAGGACGCTGCTACTTAGCACTTCCGATGTCCCTGGCACGGAGGGGCGGAAAACCGCACTCCGCTTCAACGGGCACGGCAACAACCTCAAGTTCGGCGCGGCCAGCTTCTTCGTCACACCGAACTTCGCAGACACGTACAGCCCGTTGGTCCTCCAACTCCACGAAGGGCCCGGAAAGCGGAGCCACTTAGACATTCGCGGGGGCGCGGTTGGCGCGGTGGCCAGAGCCGGCGGCGCTTCTCAGCCTGCTGGCCCTGACCTGCGGAGTCCAGCTCCGACCATGCCTTCTCTGGAGCGGATGCACCAGATAGTGGCAGCAGACCCGCGGGCGCAGGCCAAGTTCTTCCTGTTGATGACGGAGCTTCACTACCGCTACATCATCGGCTTAGAGCGCCTGTTTGTTGGCCGCGCAACGCTGGCCCGACAGGCGGTGACAACGGAGGACGACGTGGCAGCGACTCTGCAGCCGTGCGTGGCCCCAGGCACCACTGATGTGCAAGCGCCTTTCGAAGCACAGGGTCGGGGCTTCACGCACGGCCACGGCAAAGGCCACAGCGTCATCGGGCCTGCGATGGCGTGGCTGCGGTCGGCAGTGGTCGGAGGCCTGCGCACCGCCGCTCGGGAGCTGCGAACTGCGCTTCTTTCCACCGCGGAGACCGTGCAGTACGAAGCTGCCAACGAGCCCGCACGGCAGCTGGGGCTTCCTGACGTCGCGCCAGAGCCTTTCACAGCCAGGCAGCAACGACAGAGCCGCATGGACGGAGGGGAAGAGGAGGACGGCACCCTGCGCGACGAGGTGCCTCTCGGCCCGCCAGTGGAGCAGCCGCACCTGGTGGAGGAGCGAGCGCGGGCAGCCGCAGAGAACCGGATGCCTGCAATCGGCGCTGCAGCGTACCGGGGCCTCCCGCTCACAGGAGCCTTTCAGTCTACGTTTCCAAGCTACCGCCAACGAACTAGCTTCGGGCAGCTAGGTGGCGCTCCTCAGCCTGCCATGGCAGCCAGCCATGCTAGCCTCTTCCAGACGAACGAGGATGGAGCGATTCAGGAAGTCCTCAAGCCCGATGGCTCGCCGGCTTCGGTCGAGGAGATTACCGCAGATGCGGAGGCTTGGGCGGTAGCGTTTAGCCATGACTTCTTTTGCAACATCTGCTCCAACCACGAGCACGACTGCACCGAGACGTGCGTCAAGTACGTCAAGAAGAAGCTCGAGGCCAAAGAGAGTCTGCGCTCGAACAGAACCCCGTCGTGCCGCTTCTGGTTCTTTCGCATCCAGCAGCTATGTCTAGCAGGCCGCACCAAGCGAGTGCGTCGGCGCGGCAAGCCTTTGGTCCGGACTCCGTTCATCGACTTCTCTGATGACCGCAACCAGCGGTGCCGCTGCCAGGTCAAACGCGACCAGCCGTTCAGGAGCTCCAGCAACGACGTCTCTCAAGTGACCAGCCGGTGCAACGTGGATTTCCAGTTCTTGATGTGCGCGCCTGACGAGTCTGCCGAGGCAGCAAAAGTGCTTCAGCCTGGTGGTGCTCCTCAGCCTGCCCAGGACGGACTGCCTGCGGCCGCCCCAGCTCAGCTGGCCAAGCGCAGAAGGCTTACCAGGAAAACGGCCAGCATGAAGAACCCAGAGTCGGCAATCGCATTGCGCTCATCCAAACAACTCGGCGGCCGCAAAAAGTGGCTCTACGGTTGTGGCTCCTTGCATCCGACAGATGCATCTGTCGTGGAGAGCTTCCAAGCTGCTTTCCAGAAGGCTTTCTCCATGGACTTCTACATCACGAAGTACCAGGGCAAGATGATGGAGTCCATGACGCCGCTCTTCCAGTCTATGCTCACCGGCATGCAGCGTCTGGAGCAGCAGGAGAGGGACGAGAAGGAGGAGGAAGCCCGGAAGGTGCTCAGTGAGGGCGGCGCTGATGGCGAGGACCAGACGCTGGCCAAACGGGGCCGGACGCGCGAGGATCTCGCTCGCCGCGCTCGGCGGGTCTGTATCCGCCTGGCGTCGATGGCGAACCGGTGCTTCTGGCTCTCCACGACGGAGGTGGCCGTGCATATCCTCACAGGCGGCGACTGCCTCCAGTCGCACCACAATGTGCGGCTCTTCACGAGACAACTACAGTGGGCCTGCCAGCAGTGCAAACGCTTGCTAAACCATGAAGGTTCGGGCGAGGAGACGCATAATGATCAGGTGCCAATACAAGCAGTCCGCATCCAGATCCCTGACGCCGACAACGAGGAGGAGGACGCAGCAGGTGACACCAGCGGTGCTCCTCAGCCTCCTGGAGACACTCCTGCTGGTGATGAGCAAGGTGGCGGTGCGGAGTGCGAGGACATGCACGTGTGCACCACCAGCACGAACACGGCCGACGACTACGCCCACAGAGGCCCTCGCCTGCAGACCATGCCGTACTACGTCTACAGGATGTACGTCCGGCGAGTCCTGAAGCCGAGCCGGGTCAAAGCTTCTGGACCGCGATTCTTCGCCTTCGAGAGCCACTACGTCTTGGCTCCGCGGTGCATGCAGGAGGTCCGGTTGACGCGGAGTTCCGTGCCCACCATCGATGGCTTCCAGTGCCCGACATGGGCACAGGACCCCGAGCAGAACTCGCTCTTCAAGGCCCTCCTCTTCACGCCTTGGGCGTGCGAGTGTCCCCTCTCTTGTGGCTGCGTTACTCAGTACAGCCATATGCTGAGGAACTGCGACTGCCCCGCCGTGCGCCCATACTCGTTCGAGCGGGCGTGGCGGCTTCGGTGCGCGGAGATCCACGTGTTGGCAGCGCGCGCAGACTCCAGGAGCCGCCTGGCCCGCAAGAGGCTCGTGCTCGCGGACACGACCCTCTTCTCCGAGCTGAAAGAGCCCCGGGCGAACCTCGAGGAGGGCGAGCTGGTGCTCCTCAGCCTAGCGCACTTCGCAAGGTCCCAGCTGGCGCGGCGCATGCCAGCGGAGGCGGCACGGCGCATCCTTGCCTTCAGTGACCACCATTGCCGGTGGCACGAGGAACAGTGCACCCTGGCGGAGTTCTGCGCGACCGTGGCGCGAGACGTGCTGGCGCACGTGGACCTCGCGGCGGAGGCGCGGGTTAAGCCTCGGCCAGCAACAACTGCACACCTCGAGGCGGATGAAGACTCCGCGAGCGATGCCGAAGGGGTCAAGGGGCGAGTCCCGCTGGAGCTCGTTGACGTGGGTGGAGGCGGCGGCAGCGACGTAGAGGAGGACGTGGAGGACGCCGAGATTACCGAGATCTCCCGGTTTCCGCTGCGGGACCACGTCAGAGCAACCGAGCTGGCCCTACAGCAAGACCAACTGCAGCGCTTGGACCAGAAGGGCCGCCTCAGCTACGCCGATAAGCAGTTGAAGAACCTCGACCGAGCGTACAGCGGCATGCTGCAGCCCAGCTTTGCACTGCCAGCCAGCAGCGGCGCGCGGGAACATCAGGGCACGCGGCTGGACGAGACCTTTTCTGACATGCTCGCCCTACAGCGGCAAAGCATTGCGCTCCAAAAGAAGCAAGCGAGCCCGGATGGAGAGATCTTGCCCGATGCTGCGGACGACTGGCTCCCCAGCGGTGCTCCTCAGCCTGCTGCCGAGGACGCCCAACCAGAACTCGTTCCGCAGCTCTTGGCCATGCAGGGCCCGGCGGCTGTTGCGTGGAAGCTCGTCACTGATGCCCACTGCACGGAGGAGCAGATTGACGCGGTGGCGTTGTTTGCGTTGTCTCTGCAGAAACGTTTGACGGCAGACCAGACAAGACAACGCATCTCCTCCCCGTGGCGTCCGCGACAGGCAACCACAGAGCGATCTGGCTCGGTGGAGGCGGTGTCGGCAAGACGCGCACCCTCTCCAAAGTGGTGGAGCCGATGGCCATCACTTACTTCGGCGAGCAGGGGTACCTCGGCAAAGCGCAGTCCAACCACGCCGCACACAACCTCGGCCCGCGCGGCAGGACCATGCATTCCTCCAATGGCCTGCTCATGTCGGATTCCATGCAGACAGCCAGGCTGCGCCTGACCCCACAGACGCAGAAAAAGCTGGATCGCCTCACAGGCACACTCGGCGTCGACGTGATCGATGAGCTGGGTGCTGTGCCGGGGCCTTTGCTGCATGCAGATGCACTGCGCACGACCTACGGCAGGGCGTTGCGCTACAACCTGGACCCCGCGAAGTACATGCGCCCGCAGGAGACGTGGGGACGCATGCCTGTGAAGATCTTGTGCGGAGACTTCTACCAGTTGCCGCCAGTCCCCGCCACCGCTTCCCTGCTGGCGCCTCACGCGGGCCAATCCTACGAACACCAACAGGGTAGGAAGTTGCTCGCCGACATCGAGTACGTCATCGATTTCGTGCAGATGCAGCGCTTTACAGACCCGTTGCAACTCGAGGTTCTCCACGCCATGAGAACTCCAGGCGGAAAAAAGATCTCTGACGAGAGCTGGCAGGCGATCGTCAAAACAGAGGTCGTTAGCTCTAGCGGTGCTGCTCAGCCTGCTGCCAGCAGCAGCCAAGCCGCTCAGCCACCTCAGTGGGGCCCTCGGTTGCGTGCAGCACGAGGCTGGTACGAGTCGGCCTATGAGTGGCGCATCGTCTCTTACGCCATGCATGCACAGGCCAAGCTTGATGCGCACGATGCTGGCCAGCTGCTCTTTTACGTCCCAGCAATCGACAGACCAGCTGCGCGCCTCGCGAAGCCTGATTACGACGAGATGCGCGCGGAGCCCAACATCGGCGCTACCGCAAAAATGCCGGGGCTGCTGCCGCTCTTCGTTGGCATGGAGGTCATCCTGACAGAATCCGTCTTGCCGCCGAAGTATGTCCGTGGCGCGCCAGGCAAAGTGGTAGGCATAGAGCTGCACGCTCTGGAGCCTCCGGTGGAGGGCCGCCCGTCCATTGTCTCGGACGGCGTGGTCGTACTCTACTACATGCCAAAGGCCGTCTATGTCAAGATCGATGACAGCGATGAACTTTTCTTGAAGGCCGCGCCGGTGACAGCTGGCAGTGCTTCTCAGCCTGCCGGCCCCGACCTGCGCGGAGTGCTCGCGATCACCCCGCAGGCGCGCCCCTGGAAGTTCAAAGCGAAGACAGGTGGCCCGGCCATCGCGGTGTCCAGGACGCAGTTGACCGTGCTGCCCAAAAAGCAGGGGACTCTGCATGGCGTCCAGGGCAAGACGACGGACCCAGGCTTCATCGTGCACTGGACGTTTCCGCCAGGACTCAAGAAGGAGTCCATTTGGCTTGCCTACTACGTCAGCCTGTCGCGCCCCAGAAGCTTCAACCAACTCTTGAGCCACGGCTTGCCTGACCGGAGCATCATCGAATCCGGCCCCCCGGAACAGATCGCCAAGGCCTTCGCCGAGCTCTTCACGGACAAGATTGCCGCGACGAAGATCGCTTGCGCGAAGGCCCGACAGCAACTGGGATGGCCTGCGCGAGCTTGAGGAGCCATGAGATGCAGGTTGCGTTGTGGCGGTGCTGTTCAGTCTGTCCGTCTGCATTCGCGTGGTGCTTCTCAGCCTGCATGCGCGTGGTGCTTCTCAGCCTGCGCTCGTGTGCAGCTGTGCGCGGTGAGCCTGCACGTGTCGCGGAATGCTTTTCAGCCTGCGCGTGTCTGCAATGCTTTTCAGCCTGCACGCTTTGCACGGGGGAAAAAATCAAACTGCGAGTGTTACCGCTGCTGCATGCCTCCATCTATGCTACTACATATCGCTGTTAGGTTGCTTTGCCGGGATAATTTATTTCTCGCATAGCGTGTACAGCTTGTCGTGTGTCTGCCCGGACTTCTCTTCGCCGCTTCGCGTCATTGGCTTTGCCGCTCAATATTCGTTCCTCGGGGCGCCGCCGGGGGATTGGGTAGAGATCGCCGCAGCATGAGGGTACGGGAGAGTGGAGAGGGGGATGATGCAGGCATGAGTAAAGAATGTAGGATGGGGACGAGTGCGCGGTGGTGCTGGAGGCGAGGGGTCGCAGAGTGAGAAGGACGGGGGAGAGGGGGCGGAGAGAGAGAGGATGGCAGGAGGAGGAGAAGGAGGAGGAGGAGATACGTCTTGCCAACGCCTGGAATCATCCACGCAGAGAATTCTTCACGCTTCGCGTATCCCCACCAGCCCATCTCAAAACAGCAACTCTTGCGAAGCATGCCGACAGTCGTGTTTTTCAGGCGTGTTTCCGCCTGCCCCCGCATATCTCCGGGCCTCTCGTCCTGGTGTGAGTCGTTCGGGCCCTTTTTCCTGGTGTGAGTCGTTCGGGCTCTTCGTCGTGGTTTGAGTCGTTCGGGCTCTTCGTCCTGGCGTGAGTCGTTCGGGCTTCTCGTGGTGTGAGTTGTTCGGGCCCTTCGTCCTGGTGTGAGTTGTTCGGGCCCTTCGTCCTCGTGCGTTACGCAACGTGCTGGCTGAACTGCACCCGCCCTTGCCCATCTAAGAAAGGAACAAACCAAAGCAGGAAGAAGGCCTCCCCTAATCTTGCAGGTCGCTCGGGCCCCTCCTTGTGTGTGAGTCGTTCGGGCTCCTCGTGGTGTGAGTCGTTGGGGCCCCTCGTCCTGGGGTGAGTCGTTCGGCTCCTCGTGGGGCCTCTTGGGGGCCTCTTGGAGCCTCTTGGGGCCTCTTGGGGGCCTCTTGGGGGCCTCTTGCGGGCCTCTTGGGGGCCTCGTGGGGCCTCTGGGGGCCTCTTGGGGGCCTCTTGGGAGGCCTCTTGGGAGGCCTGGGGGCCTCTTGGGGCCATCTTGGGGCCTCTTGCGACCTCCTCAGAAGCGCAAATGAGCGCTGCCCCCTGAGAAGGACAAAATGAGGCCAAAACCTTCGTAAAATCAATGATTTTGCTATGAAGGAAGATGAGCGCGACCCCCTCAGGAGGCCAAAATGGGGCCAAAACCGTAGTGAAATCAAGGATTTTGGCTTCAAAGAAGAGGAGAGGGACTTATCTCCGTCCCCCCGTCGGGGCCAGAATCCTCATGAGGGTCGTCGTTTTTTAGCCCTCCCAGGAGTCGAAATGGACCCCCCTGACGACCCGCGGGGCGCCCTCTCCAGGCCCAGGGGGAGGGGGGAGGGGGAGGGGTAAACCCCTCCCCGAAGGGGAAGAAGGGGGGTTGAGAACAGAGCGGGCTCTCTAAACCACTCACGCCCAAAGGGCTGGTGGGATTATTGACGGCAGACAAGTGCTCCTCTTCCTCTGCGGGGGCTCACGCGATGCAGCCTGGCAGCCTGCGTCTATGGGTCGGGCGCGTCGTTAGCTGGGTGACGTCGGGCTGCCCTGGCCACATGGACGCAGGCCGTTCCTCCAGTTGGTCGTTCCGCGACTTCTTATGTTGTGTGTTCGAAACACATATCAAACCATTCTGCAAGTTCATGTTTACAACTATCTAGAACAGGCGTGCAGCTAGTGATTAGTTTGCAATTATGTGTTCTATCTCAACGTCATCTCAATCAGAGCTCAGTTCTTCAAATGACAAACTACGCCACTCTGTTGGATGCCCGTTGCAGCATGCAGATCGTATTATGAGTGAAAGTGGCATCGAGCCTTCTCTGACGCAACAACTTGCTTTGTTAAGTGCGCTGTAGTAGCACCTACATTCCGCCCCATTCACGGGGCCGTTCCGCTGGAGTCCTGTTCGTGCCGCACCATTTTTGCTGCTTCCTTTTGACATCAGAGTGGCGGCTTGCGCGGGGTGCATGCGCTAATGCGAAACAGAGTGGGTGACATTGGTTGGTTGCTGCCGTTGCCTTCTACACATAGACTTCTGTTTAGCGTTGCCAGTTCAAATCCTTGCGCAGCTTGCGCTGCTGCATTCCTGATTGACAACGTTTTCTAGCGTGGATTCCAAAGCTGCTGCCAGACCCAGTAGCCTGCGCTAGCCACGCACTGGTGGCTAGTATCGGGTGAGTCGCGGTCGCTTTTGCTCGGCGACGCTAGTTTGATGCGAGATGCTTGTACTTCCGTTTGGTCATCAGGTAATTTTCCAGGTATGTGTGCCTTGTCCTCACTTGCGACGTGTGAGCGCGCTCGGTGTTCTGGGAGTGTCGTACTTGCACGTGTGCGGTGCCGGTGCGTACTGTCGGCGTGGCGTTTTCGGTCATGAAGGAGGACCAGGAGGAGGAGTAAGAGAAGGGAGAGCAGGATGAGGAGAAGCAGGGGTGAGGAGGTTGAAGTGATGATAGTATAATATAGGAGAAAGAATATGGTGTAGGTTGACAGATCATTCATGGACTCAGGTCAACTATCCGCAATCATGTTGATGTTCGGATGACGTTTTAGTAAGGGCATCCGCGGGGGCGTGAAGTTATTCACGCTTCATGCTTCACGCTCTGGGCGACATCAGAGCGAGGCGTGAAGTTCTTCACGCTTCACGGTTTGCTCTCGGTCGCTCGGCCCCTGGGGGTGCCCCTTCCTTGTCTGGTTTCTGGTTGTTTTCGGTTGTCTGTCCGTTGTTTCGGTCGCCCGTGGCCCCTGGGCTTGCTCTCGGTCGCTCGGCCCCTGCGGGGGCCCTTCCCTGTGTGGTTTTGGTTCTTTTCGGTTGTCTGTCGGTTGTTCTGGTCGTCCCTGGCTCCTGGGTTGGCTCTCGGTCGCTCGGCCCCTGGGGGCGCCCCTTCCTTGTTTGGTTTTGGTTGTTTTCGGTTGTCCGTCGGTTGTTTCGGTCGCTCCTGGCCCCTGGGCTGGCTCTCGGTCGCTCGGCCCCTGGGGGTGCCCCTTCCCTGTCTGATTGGGGTTGTTTTCGGTTGTCTGTCGATTGTTCTGGTCGTCCCTGGCTCCTGGGCTGGCTCTCGGTCGCTCGGCCCCTGGGTTGCCCTTTCCCTGTCTGGATTTGGTTGGTTTCGGTTGTCGGTCGGTTGTTATGGTCGCCCGTAGCCCCTGGGCTGGCTCTCGGTCGCTCGGCCCCTGGGGGTGCCCCTTCCTTGGTTTTGGTTGTTTTCGGTTGTCCGTCGGTTGTTTCGGTCGCCGGTGGCTCCTGGGCTGGCTCTCGGTCGCTCGGCCCCTGGGGGGGGGGCCCTTCCCTGTCTGGTTTGGGTTGTTTTCGGTTGTCTGTCGGTTGTCTCGGTCGCCGGTGGCCCCTGGGCTGGTTCTCGGTCGCTCAGCCCCTGCGGGTCCCCCTCCCCTGTCTGGTTTTGGTTGTTTTCGGTTGTCTGTCGATTGTTCTGGTCGTCCCTGGCTCCTGGGCTGGCTCTCGGTCGCTCGGCCCCTGGGGCGCGCCTTCCCTGTCTGGTTTTGGTTGTTTTCGGTTGTCCGTCGGTTGTTCTGGTCGCTCCTGGCACATGGGATGGCTCTCGGTCGCTCGGCCCTTTGGGGTGCCCCTTCCTTGTCTGGTTGGGGTTCTTTTCGGTTGTCCGTCGGTTGTTCTGGTCGACCCTGGCCCCTGGGCTGGCTCTCGGTCGCTCGGCCCCTGGGGTGCCCCTTCCCTGTCTGGTTTTGGTTGTTTTCGGTTGTCCGTCGGTTGTTCTTCTCGAAACTGGCCCTGAGGCTGGCTCTCGGTCGCTCGGCCCTTTGGTTGCCCCTTCCTTGTTTGGTTTTGGTTGTTTCGGTTGTCCGTCGGTTGTTTCGGTCGCTCCTGGCCCCTGGGCTGGCTCTCGGTCGCTCGGGGCCTTTGGGGGCCCTTCCCTGTCTGGTTTTGGTTGTTTTCGGTTGTCTGTCGGTTGTTCTGGTCGTCCCTGGCTCCTGGGCTGGCTCTCGGTCGCTCGGCCCCTGGGACGCCCCTTCCCTGTCTGGTTTTGGTTGTTTTCGGTTGTCTGTTGGTTGTTCTGGTCGCTGCTGGCCTTGGTCTGGCTCTCGGTCGCTCGGCCCCTTGGGGTGCCCCTTCCTTGTCTGGTTTTGGTTGTTTTCGGTTGTCCGTCGGATGTTCTGGTCGACCCTGGCCCTTGGGCTGGCTCTCGGTCGCTCGGCCCCTGGGGGTGCCCCTTCCCTGTCTGGTTGGGGTTGTTTTCGGTTGTCTGTCGGTTGTTCTGGTCGCGTTGGCTCCTGGGCTGGCTCTCGGTCGCTCGGCCCCTGGGGCGCCCCCCCCTCCCCCCCGGTGGTTCGAGTAGTTTTCGGTTGTCCGTCGGTTGTTTTTGTCGCTCCTGGCCCCTGTTCTGGCTCTCGGTCGCTCGGCCCCTGGGGGTGACCCTTCCCTGTTTGGTTTTGGTTGTTTTCGGTTGTCTGACGGTTGTTCTGGTCGGCCCTGGCTCCTGGGCTGGCTCTCGGTCGCTCGGCCCCTGGGGTGCCCCTTCCCTGTCTGGTTTTGGTTGTTTTCGATTGTCCGTCGGTTGTTCTGGTCGGTCCTGGTCCTTGGGCTGGCTCTCGGTCGCTCGGCCCCTGGGGGTGCCCCTTGTCTAGTTTTGGTTATTTTGTTTTGGTTGTTTTCGGTTGTCCGTCGGTTGATTCGGTCGTTTCTGGCCCCTGGGCTGGCTCTCGGTCGCTCGGCCCCTGGGATGCCCCTTCCTTGTATGATTTTGGTTGTTTTCGGTTGTCCGTCGGTTGTTTCGGTCGTAACTGGCGTCTGGGCTGGCTTTCGGTCGCTCGGCCCCTGGGGTGCCCCTTCCTTGCATGTTTTTGGTTGTTTTCGGTTGTCCGCTGGTTGTTTCGGTCGCCCCTGGCCCCTGGGCTGGCTCTCGGTCGCTCGGCCCCTGGGGCGCCCCTTCTTTGTCTGGTTTTGGTTGTTTTCGGTTGTCTGTCGGCTGTTTCGGTCGTAACTGGCCACTGAGCTGGCTTTCGGTCGCTCGGACCCCTGGGGCGTCCCTTCCTTGTATGGTTTTGGTTGTTTTGGTCGGCCCTGGCCCCTGGGCCTCAGGGCCGCCGGGGGCTCTCACGTTGGTCGGCAGTTTGCCCGACGCCCTATGAGTGTTCACAGAAGCGTAAGTCGACGACGTTGGTCGGCCGTTTGCCCGACCAACGTGGGGGTGTAGACAGGTTGGGGGGCCTGGTCCATTCGCTCTCCCACCCATCCCATAACCACTTGGCGGGCTTGGCCCCAGGGGGCTCGGCGAGGGCCTCCGAGGGCCTCCGGGCCGGCGGGGGCTTTCGCGTTGGTCGGTCGTTTGCCCGACCATCGCGGCCCCTGGGGGGCCCATTCCTTGTCATGGTTTTGGTTGTTTTCGGTCGTCCATCGGTTGTTTCTGTCGCCCTTGGCCCCTGGGCTGGCTCTCGGTCGCTTGGCCCCTGGGGTGCCCCTTCCTTGTCCTGTGTTGGTTGTCCGTCGGTTGTTTCGGTCGCTCCAGGCCTATGGGCTGGCTCTCGGTCGCTCGGCCCTTGGGGTGCCCCTTCTTTGTCTGGTTTTGGTTGTTTTCGGTTGTCCGCTGGTTGTTTCGGTCGCCCCTGGCCCCTGGGCTGGCTCTCGGTCGCTCGGCCCCTGGGATGCCTCTCCTGCGGCCGTATCGGGGGTTACGTTGGTGACGGTGATGCTAATGCTGATGTTGATGCTGATTCTAATGTTGGTTTTGATGTTGCTTCTGATGTTGGTCATGACGACAAAGCTGATGATGCTGATGATGATGATGATGATGATGATGATGATGATAATGATGATGATGATGATGATGATGATGATGATGATGATGATGATGATGATGATGATGATGATGATGATGATGATGATGATGATGATGATGGTGTGGAGGGGGGCGCGGCGCGCGCCGGGCGGCGCAGGGGCGACCAGAACAACCGACAGACAACCGAAAACAACCAAAACCAGACAGGGAAGGGGCACCCCCAGGGGCCGAGCGACCGAGAGTCAGCCCAGGGGCCACGGGCGACCGAAACAACCGACAGACAACCGAAAACAACCAAAACCAGACAAGGAAGTGGCACCCCCAGGGGCCGAGCGACCGAGAGCCAGCCCAAGGGCCAGGAGCGACCAGAACAACCGACGGACAACCGAAAACAACCAAAACCAGACAGGGAAGGGGCGCCCCAGGGGCCGAGCGACCGAGAAGCGTGAAGTTATGCGCGCATCGCGCTTCGCGAGCCCCTCGCTTTGTCCCGAGGGGGTTCGGCGTAAAAGCGTGAAGTTATTCACGCTTCACGCTTCACGCAGCGTGAAGCGTGAAGTTAGATGCCCTTGTTTAGGTGACTTTCGGTTACCGATTCTGCAATATCGAAGCGCTGCCAGGTTGATAGAAGGAGGATGGAGGAGAGAGGATGGAGCGAAGGAGGCAGGACGGAGGAAGGAGTAATGAATGTCTCTCAATTGTCCATCTTCGCTCTCCAGTTTGACGTTGCGTTCGCCATCATGCCTGCTGTGTGTAGGATCATTGCGTCATATGTGTTGAAAACCGTTGTGGATTCTCAAGGATAGGCCAACGGTGCCATCATGTTCACATGCTCTTCGTCCTCCTACCCCTCCTCCTCCTCCTCCTCCTCCTCCTCCTCCTCCTCCTCCTCCTCCTCCTCCTCTTCCTCCTCCTCCTCCTCCTCCTCCTCCTCCTCCTCCTCCTCCTCCTCCTCCTCCTCCTCTCCTCCTCCTCCTCCTCCCCCTCCCCCTCCCCTCCCCCTCCCCTCCTCCTCCTTCCCCCCTCCTCTCCTCATCTTCTTCTTCTTGCCCGCCTCCTACTCCTGCTGCCCCCGCTCCCCTCCACTGCGAGATCGGGGGGGGGCGCTTGGAACGTCGAAGTGCGCGCGGGCAGGCTCGCCTCGGTGGAGCAGTGGCGCCTGGACTATGAGACAGGCTGGCCAGTTCGGGCGAGCGCGCGTGCACCGGACGAGGCTGAGGTTAAGCCACGTTCGGTAGTGGTGTTGGTTGTGACTAGGGCAGGGCGATGACGGCGGGGGTGATGATGACAATGGCGTTGGCATCCACAACGGCCGTGTTTCCAGTGATGGTGATGGTAGCGTGCATGCGAGAGACTGGGCAAGACCAACCAATGTTTTTCTGGCGGAGGTTGCGAGAATTGCTCGAATGAATAATCTGTGCTCCTGCGACGAGGACTTCGACTCTGTCCATGGAGCGCCCCTGAAGGGGGCAGACACAGTTGTTTTATGCTTTTGCAGTGTCGCCGTGTCGATGAAAATGCGGTGAGGCGGGAAGCCCCCTCGACCCGACAGGGAGGCCTGGTGAAGGAAGGAGAGGGCGGTGTAAATAGCACGGGGCGTGACAGGGGGCCTTAGATGGCCCAGGAGGGCTCTGAGAATGGCCCAAGACGGCTCACAGAGGGTGTGGAAGCAGTCCGCAAGGGTTTTCAGTGGTCGTCGTTTTTGTTTTGCCGATCGGCGCCGGCCCTTCCCCCCCCTCCCCCCCCGTGGAGTAGATCTTGTCCGTTTTGGCGCCTGTTTCACGCAGGTGGAGTCTCCCTCATTGTACGCACGGTTCCAAACAGTCGCACCAAGCAGAGGTCCAGAGCCAGACCCGCCCCTCCCCCCCCTTCCGCCCAATGTCGAAACTCCGAATCTGCAAACGTTCGCATGGGGTGGATCGAAAACGGTGGGTGAGGCTAAGCAGGAGAAGCGGAGGGAAACACGGGAGCTGCTGTTCAAACTAGATGTGGGCCCTCAGCAGGGCCTCCGGGGACCACCTGGGGGCGTCCCAGACGACTCAGGAGGGCCCAGATGGCTCCAAGAAGCTTTCAGGACTACCCAAGAGGTCTCCAAGGTATCTGAAGGTGGCCAGAAAGGCCCGAAGTGTTTCAAGAGAGGCTTCAGGAGAGGTTCCAACGAAGCGCAAATATCCTGTGGCCTTCGGCCCATCCCGCCACCGTGCCGGGGTTGTAGGTCAGAGGCCTCTGGGATGCCTGTTGGGATCTCTTGGGAGGCCTTTCGGAAGCCTCTTGGATTCGGTTTTGGGGTCTCGTGGGGCCTGATTGGGGCCTCTTGGGGGCCTCCTGGAGCTTGTGGGGGGCCTCTTGGGGGCGTGCTGGCGGTCTCGGGGGCCATCTTGGGGCGAAGGGCTCGAAATCTCGGTTCGTGTTCCCCCCCTGGGGCCTCTCGTGGGCCCCTTTGGGCCCTATCGGGCCAAGAGGCCGTCTTGGGGTTGTCTTGGGTCGTCTCGGGGTGCCCTTGGGGTCCTCTTGGGCCGTCTTGGGGGCCTCTTGGATCTCTTGGAGCGCGGAAAACCCGAAAAGTCGAGAGCCCTATTTTTGTCAAACGGTTATATGATAAGGAAAACCAGTGACTTGGGCATCTCAGGGCCCTCTTGGTGGGCCTCTTGAAGGATAGCGCGGCCCGCGGTGAGGACTTTAGGAGGGGTGGCTCGAACGCTGAGGAGGGGTGAGCACGAGGAGGGAATAGATGAGGCTTGACGAAGGGCACTCCTGGCAGGACCTCGCGGCGGAGATTTCACACGCCGTTCCTTGGCGGGGTGGCGGACGGCTTCGCGCATTCCGCCGGCCCATTTTGCACCGTCCTGGCCATCAGCTTGCGTGCTCGTGGGCATCCGGAAGTTGTTGGGTGGTGGCAGTTTCTCCTCGCTTGCGACATTGACCATCTCTGGGGCCTCCAGCTGATTTTTTTTCAGAACTGCGAGCGTCGAGCAATGGGGGTGCGATGAATGGAGGGGGTGAAGAAAGGCGTGTAGTTAAGTCGGGCACGTCCCTCCACAGGAGGAATATTCAAAAATAGTAAGAATAGTGTGGGGACGATTTTATGAGTATTTGTTTAAACTATTTTGATATTTTTGACAATTTTTCGTTATTCCTCCAAGGTCCGCCTGCAGGAGGACATGCCCGACCAAAGTGTACAGCTTATGCCTTCATGGGGGCCGTCAAGGGGTCCACGGGGGCCCCAAAATGGGCACGACGGGTGCACGCTCCCTCCCCCGCCCTTACCGCCCCCCCCCCCATCGGTCAACGCCCGACTCTCCCGCAGTCGGTGAGACGGCCTCATTCTCGGGGCGGTAGCGGCGCCGGCATGGTGTCAGTTCTGGTGCGAGCGAGCTCCGAGTGTTGATCCCCCCCACCATCCCACCCCCGTTCCTTGGCCGCTTCGGTCCTCGCCCACGCCCTCGTCCTTCACTCGGGGGGCAAGCAATACTGTAGGAGAAGATAAGCTGTTTTCTCTGTTTCTTTGCCAGGCCCCACTCGATGGGGGAGGGATCACGCCATGCAGAAAAACGAAGAAATTGATTATATCGAAGACGCCTACAGCGAATCACCGCCGCCCCCTGCCCCTTTGGAAGCGTCTTTGTGGCCAACAGCTGGGCTAGAGCTCGGCCAAGCTATCGGGCCAGTTGTTCCCCGAGTCGGTTTGGAAAGCCTTCGGGGAACGCGTGGGGGAGCAATAGGAGGAGGAGGATCAGGAGAGGGAGGAGGATGATGATAAGGAGGATGAGGATGAGGATGAGGATGAGGATGATGGGGAAGGAGAAGGAGGAGTAGGAGGAGGAGTCTTCGTGGGAACCGTCTTGCGAGGCCTCTTGGGAGGCCTCTGCGGAGCTTCCTGGGGGCCTTTTGGAGGCCTCTTGGGAGCTTCTTGGGGGCCTTGGGGGACTTCTTGGGGGCCTCTTTGGCCGTCTTAGGGCGTTCCCGACCCGTCTGACACCGTCGGAAGCCGTCTTGGGGGCCTCTCTGAACCGACTTGGGGCTCTCTTGGGGCGCTTCAGGGCCGTCTTGGAGATTATCTTGGTTGTCTTTGAGGTCGCCGTTTGGGGGGCCTCTTGGGCCGTCATGCGGCCATCTTGGACGCCTCTTGGGCGATCTTGGGGCGATCTTGGGGGCCTCTTGGGCCGTCTTGAGCCGTCGGAATGCAGAAAAAGAGCAAATGCCAAAATTCTTCAAAAACTTGTGGGTCTCTTCGGGTCCTCCTGGAGGACCTCTTGGAGGCCTCTTGGGCCGTCTTGGATGCCTCTTGGGGGCTTCTTGGGCCATCTTGGGCCGTCTTGAGGCCATCCTGGGCCGTCTTGGGTGCATCTTGGGCCCACCAGCGACCCGCCCGCGACCCGCCCGCGACCCGCCCCGCGACCCGCCTTCGACCCACCCGCGACCCACCTCGCGCCCCGCGCCCGTCCCCTCACTCTTATCCGCAATTTCGGGGTGCTACATTCTGCGCTTTTTGCAGGGCGCTGGCTTTGATGTCGACGGGCCAGATGTTGTGACCTCTTGTGACCGTTGACCAGCTGGGAACGGTATGTTTGGTCCTGCGAGACGAGTCAGTAGAAGTCAAGCGCTGCGATGCCAACCACCCCACCCCATCCAGGGCCGAGTGCTGGGACGGGCACTGCTCGTAGGTGGGCGTACGTTTGTTCTCCTCCTCTCCGGTCTCGCTCTGCCTCTCTCTCTTTCTCTCTTTCTCTTTCGCTTTCTTTATCTTTTCTCCCGCGGCCCCGGCACCAGACCCGCTTTAGGTCTGCTGTGAGCAGGGGCCAGGCGCGTCGGCCGCGTGTCCAAAAACTCCTAGCCAAGGGCATGTCCACCGAGAGCTTCTCAACTCCAGGACAGGGCGACAGCCGCCCCAGTGCCAGCGACAAGACACGCTCCGAGAAGCAGCGGCTCGGAGAGCAAGAAGGTGATCGTTTTCTTCTTCATTGTTTTGCCGATCGGCGCAGGCCTTCGCCCCCCCTCCCCTCCCCCCGCCCTCCCATGGACTAGATCTTTGCCGCTTTTGGCGCCTGTTTCGAGCAGGTGGAGTCTCCCCCGTCGGATGCACTGTTGCAAACGGTCGCACTCAGCAGAGGTCTGGAGCCAGACCCCCCCCCTCCCCCTTCCGCCCAGTGTCGAAACGCCGGCGAAGAAAACGCTCACCGGGAGGGAGGAGGGAGCAGGAGAGACCGGCAGGCGGGCGCGTCGAGGGGAGGCGTGAGCCACCGGACCCTCCCCTTGGGCGCTCACGCGCCCGCCGGAGGCAAGGAACGGGGGAGGAGGAGGGGAGGAGGGGGAGGAGAGGGGCCGAAGGAAGGCGTGGGCCTCAAGGAGGGCTATACGCGGCCTGGCGCTCAGCCTAGCCTGGCGGCACGCTGGCGTTCCAGGGCCAGCTGTTTTTTTTGTTTTTTTTGTCTGTTGTCTTTCTCTCTCTCTCTCTTTCTCTGTCTGTCTGTCTGTCTGTCTGTCTGTCTGTCTGTCTGTCTGTCTGTCTGTCTGTCTGTCTGTCTGTCTATCGAATGGCCTTCGGCCCGCCACCGTGCATGGGTTACGCGTTGGGATCTCGTGGGGGGGGCCTCTCGGGGGCCTCTTGGCGGCAGTTTTGAGGCTTCTTGGGGCAGTTTGGGAGCCTCTTTTGGGGGCCTCTTAGGCCTCTTGGGGTGTCCTCTCAGAGGATTCATGTGGCGTCTTGGCGGGCGGCCCAGAGAACTCCCAGAGTGCCTCCCAGACGGCTTCTGAAAGCGTCAGGCGGGCCGAGAGCGCCTCAGAGGAGCCCGAGGGAGCACCAAGACGGTCCACCGGGGTCCCCGGGACCCTTTCAGATGCCCTCCAGACGGCCGAAGGTGTCTTCAAGACGGCCCTCGAGGCCCCACGAGAACCCGAGAGCAGGAAGGAAGCATGAGATATCGGACAGGAGAGAAGAGCGGGAAGGGAGGGACGGCGGGTGGAAGGGAGGAGCCAGGGGGAGGAGGACGTAGAGGGGAGAGGAGACGGATTAGAAATCGGGGAGGGCGAGTAACAGGAGGAGTGCGGCACACGCACACACAGACACACACACAGACACACACACAGACACACAGACACACACACACACACACGCACACACACACGCACACGCACAGGCACACGCACATGCGCACGCACACGCACACGCAAACGCACACGCACACGCACACGCACACGCACACGCACACGCACACGCACACGCACACGCACACGCACACGCACACGCACACGCACACGCCCACGCCCACCCCCACCCGCACCCGCACCCGCACACGCACACGCGCACACGCACACGCACACGCACACGCACACGCACACGCACACGCACACACACACGCACACGCACACGCACACGCACACGCACACGCACACGCACACGCACACGCACACGCACACGCACGCACACGCACACGCACACGCGCGCGCGCGCGCGCGCGCACGCGCACGCGCACGCGCACGCGCACGCGCACGCGCACGCGCACGCGCACGCGCACACGCACACGCACGCGCACGCGCACGCGCACGCGCACGCGCACGCGCACGAGCACGCGCACGCGCACACGCACACGCACACGCACACGCACACACGCACACACACACACACCCGCACACACACCACACACACATATACGTAGCACCTCGCAGATGCGGATAAGAGTGAGGGGGCGGTGGGGACGTCGGCATTTTGCGAGAGTCTGGAGATGCCCGCCGCAGGCGCCAAAGTTTCACAACTTATACAACGAGCCCACCGCAGGCGCCGATTTTTCGTTAAAGCAATGTGGGTAGGTCGAGGGTGGGTCGCTAAGTGGTCGCGGGTGGGTCGTTGTTGGGTCGCGGGTGGGTCGCGGGTGTAGAGGGCAGAAAATTGTAGAGGGCAGAAAATCCACCCCATAATAATCACCCCGACAAGCGAAGTCGTTTAGTAAACGCACACAAGGAATGAATCGAACAGGGCAGGGCTGTTTAGTCAACGCCCAGGGCCGTTGTAGGAAACGTCACTTGTCAGGTCCGGTAGTTGTTCCTTCCTTGAGGGTGGCTCGCGGGGTGGGTCGCGGGTGGTTCGCGGGGTGGGTCGCGGGTGGGTCGCGGATGGGTCGCGGATGGGTCGCGGGTGCGCGGGTGGATCGCGGGGTGGGTCGCGGGTGGGTGGCGGGTGGGTCGCGGGGTGGGTCGCGGGGTGGGTCGCAGGTGGGTCGCGGGGTTGGTCGCGGGTGGGTCGCGGGGTGGGTCGCGGGGTGGGTCGCGGGGTGGTTCGCGGGTTGGGTGGCGGGTGGGGTCGCGGGTGGGTCGCGGGTGGGACGACGACAACGAACAACAACAACAACAATAACAACAGCAATTACAACAACAACGCAACAAGCATACTTCTCACCAGTAATTCCTTTTTCAGCCACGCACCCAGGGACATTGAATTACCGCTCGGCCACCTCACTCTGATATCTCTCTCTCTCTATACAGTCATACGCGCATGTACATCTACATATACATGTACATATACTTTGACATGTACATATACATATACATGTACATGTACATATACATATACATGCACATACACATACACATACACATACGCATAACCATACACATTTACATATACAGGTGCATCTGCATATACATATACACATTCACATACATACATGTACATCTACATCTACATATGCATCTACATCTACATCTACATGTACAGTTTCACTACATATGCATCTACATCTACATCCACACATACATCTACATCTACTAGACATACATACATACATACATACATACATACATACGTACGTACGTACGTACGTACATACATACATACATACACACATACACACATGTCTATACATATACATACATTTAACATTTGGTGAAGCACTTGCAAGACAGACGTGGCGATACGCACCCATTGTGTCGAGACGTTGACTTGTGTTGCGCTAAAACCTATGCGCGCGAAGCGCGCGTGGTTCTAGTATGTATGTAAGTCTCGCTCCCTCTGCCTCGTCCACCTCCCCTGTCCCTGTCGCCGTCCCCGTTCTACTCCCCTGTCCCTTCGCCCCGCCCCATCCCCGCCCCTTTCTTCCCTTCCTTCTCCGCGCCGCTGGATAGGCGGGCCCGGGGCCGTTCACGTCTCCGAGTTCGCGGAGATCCGCGCTGCGTCGCCCAGCGGGCCGCGCTTTGCTTGCGCCCCCGTCGCAGGGACAGACGCAGGGGAAGGAGGATGATCAGTGGGTGGAATGGGTTTGTGACGCTTGCACCCATACCTATGCGACGCTTGTTTTTTTCGGGATGGAATTCCGTGGGGCCTATGTGGATGGGGGTCCCCGCTCGAACTGGAGCATTCCTCACCGTTCTTCCCGATTCGTCCGCCCAAAAAGTCTGACCATGTGCTGTTCTCTCGTGAAGGACGGAAGGAGAGCAGCGTCGCCGCTTGCCACGACATCGCATCGACCCCTCCCCCCTCCCCCACTCAAATTGGAAAGGTTGCCGCTGCTTGGCCCTAGCGTGGACGCAAATCTTCGCATTACTTTTTGTATGAGGAGTAAATGCTCCGCAATCTATTTGTTATTTCCGATATGCTTTCTCTCGTACAGCTTCTTATTTGCTAGCGGCCAGCTCGCGATCCACGGAACGTGCGAAGAGTACAATGTGGACGCGCATTCGCAGTTACCTTCATTTCCGCATCGGTACCATCTTCATCAATTACTGTAACAGCCTGTTCTTATGGCTTTTCTGCAAACCAAACGGCAGTTCTCCTCGGACACCCAGTCCGACTGCGAGGGCACCAGCAGAAGGCGTAAATGCGATGAGGAATCCAATCGCCCACAGGAGCGCCACGACGTTCCTCGACTCATCGCAACCCCACAGGCACTGGCCGTAGCTTCGCGTCGGGCATGAGTGCGAGGCTCTTTCCTGGGCTAGCGCCGTGCATCGGCACGTGTGCGATAGTGTTGGCTGTCTTTGTGAGCACACTGCACCATTCGAGCGGGGCACTGCAAGCCAATATACAATTGTTCACCGATTTCGGTTTCGACCAAGGTTGGCCACGGCATCACCGTGGTTGCCCCGCACTTCGACATGGCGTTCGTCCTTGCGCAGGCCCGGGTCCCAAGGCACTTACGCAGCCATCATCGCGGTGACGTTTTTGCGAGGTGTATATCCGTCTTGACGCTCTGGGGCAGTATCTTCGTGTTCTTCGTGGCCGTCCTGCTGTGGCTCACGGGTATGATGCCTTGTGTAGCCGGTTCACAGGGCGGCGGCAATCGCGATGCCATCATATCTCGCAAGCCGCCCTCATGGTCACCCGGTCGCGAGTCCATGTATCCCTTCCGCCACTGGGTACAGGACTTGCTCCTTTAGAGCGTGCTCGCCACCGACTCATGGGCAGTGCTCAACAACGCGCCGCTGTCATCCTCAGCCTTGGCGGGGCCGCTCGCGAGCTTCCGCGCTTCATGAGTTTCACGAGGTGACTGAGGGAGGCATGGTCAATAGCCAGCCAGAAGACGTCGCGACCAAACTTATCGCTAATTTCGCCACGCAGTTCGGTGCACCAGGCGAAGAGTCACGCTTTCAAGCGACCCGCGAACTCTTCTAGCTCTCGAGGTGACGCAACCAAACCACCGACGGGCTGATCTCGCGGTTTCTCACGCTGCGATTCCGAGCTATGCGCAACGGTTGAGCGGAGCCGCGATGTCGTGGGGGCTACAGCTGGCTGCTCCTCCGAGCGGTCGGTGTCGCCGTTAGCCAACTCATGACGTTGCCCCAGCCGTGCGACAACCGATTCCCAGCCACAGGCCGAGTTCAACAGTCTCACGACGATGCTCAGGCGCGCGGGTCACATCGTGGAGCACGCGCCAAACAACATCGCCAGCGCTCTTCGCGTGCCGCCATCTTTCGGAGGATTCGTGGGCATGACCAATGGCGACTGTAACGAGGCACATGGCCCCTGGCACACGCGAGGTCTCGACCCCTGGGCCACTGGCGCCGCCGAGCCTCCTGGAACAGGAGGTGCCCCGATGTGCGCTACCGGCCCGTCGCAGAGCGCCGCGCGGGCGCCCGCGCGCGGGGCCGACTGCGACAGCGGGGCCTCCCTACGCGAGCTCGGCCCCAGGCGGAGAGGTCAACTGCCGAATTCGCGAGCTCCAATGTCTTGGTCCTGTCCAGATAGATGTTCGGCTGTTCTGGCAAATTGAGACTGCTGAGCGACGGCGGCGCAGACGCACGAATAGCCCGACTCGCGCGGCACGTAGAGCACCAAGAACGGCAACGGCACCTCCGCCCAGGCAAGGGCCCCCAGAAGTACGCATCTCTCATGGGGCTCTCAGATACCCAAGTAGATCAAGCCCCCATCGGTGAAAAAGGACAGGGCATTGGCGAACGCTCGTCAGGCACTGGAAAATGCAGAGGCCGCAATCCGCAAGGCTACGACGGGGCCGTCATGGCTCGATGCATCTGCGGGCGCGAGTGCCGCTTCCGCACTGAGTGCCCGCGAGGCATCGCGTCGCCACCGCCGGGCAGCGGCAGCGGCGGCCAGTTTGGAGATTGCGCGGATGCCGGACCCATAGACGGCACCCTGGACTCCGGTTCTCTAGCCGGGATCTCGGGATTGCTTTCGCGGTCGCTGGGGCCCCTCTCAGCCGCCGCCGGGCCGCGACGCTGCGCCGGCGCAGCCGTCCGCCGACGGCCCCTGGCAGATACTTGGATAAGTCCATTCCTCGCGGCCAGCAGTCTCGCTCACCGCGGCCCAGAGCTACGCGCGCGCCGACGCGCCAGTTGCCCCGCCTCCGCCGCAGATGTTCAACGTGGCAACGCCAACATCAGGGCCGCCCCAACTTCCAGCGCCGCCGCCCCCCCGCCGCGCCGCCGCCGCGGAGCCGGCGGCAGCTGCCGACGGAGCGGGGGGCGGCAGATCCATGGGGCCCCCGCGAGATGAGCCTCGTCGCCCAACGGTGCAGCGCAGGTGTTGCCGTCCTCGCAATGGGCCAGCCCGCGGTTCCTGATGGCCAGCGCGTCACCATTCCTCGCATTAGTGGTTTCGGCCAACTCGCGCGCCTACGACAGGGTCAGCTGGCGCGAGCTGCTCTGCCAGAGACAGCGCCGCGGATTTGAGCGCCCAGTTGAAGTGCCAACCGCGGCCAGCAGGACCAACGCCTTGCACGACCTGGCCCCGGGGATCTCCATCCGGCTGTTTCCCGCGGCCAGATTGGAGGCCGACCGCAAAGCTCAGATGGAGCAACGGCCCCCTCACCGCCGCGAGCGCGCGTCCAAGATATGATCGACATGGTCATGGCTGGGCCCCCGACTGTCGCGCCGCCGCCGCTGCCGTCGGATCAACGCGCAGATTCAGAACTTACTGGAGTTGAAATCGAGAACGATGAGGCATCTGTTTGGGCTACTAGATCAACCTGGATCTTACGCGTATTCTCCGGCGTGGCCAGCGCGCCCATCAAAGCTGCGCCGACGCCCGGGCTGCCGCTAGCTGCGGCAACGTCCGGCTGCGAGCCGCAGGAAGCGCTCCGTGGCGGCCGGGCCCGAGTACCGCGCCCACAATGCCCAGCGTGTAGGCGCCGTTTGGTACCGCTCGAGGTCGCGCGCATCCAGATCGCCAGCGCACCCCGTGAAGCACCCGATGAGGACATGCTCTCCGGCGCCGACGGTGTCTCGATCGCTTCGCGAGCCGCGCCAATCGGCGAGATCGCCTTCAGCGCTCCTGCATCCACCTGGGGACAGCCTTCGCCTCGAGGCCCACGGCAAGGCGCAAGGCGGCGAAGCCGATGTTTTGCCCAGGTGGCCAGCCACTGGCCCAGCGAACGAGTGCGCTACTCAGGTGTATCGCAGTTGCGCGCAGCCCCCCTCAGGTGAGCTCAGCGCCATCGTGGACCCAGTGCATGGGCCAACCTCATGGGCGAGAAGCTTGCGCGCCAGTTGCGCCGCTGGGCCGTAGGTGTTGGGCGCCGGCTGCAGCGGCTCCTCGCGGGCAAGCCTCTGAGCGCGCATGGTGCTGGCAACGGGAACCAAAAGTGCACCCATTAGGCGCGCGCCCCCATAGCCGTCACGGATGAACAGGGCAGAGCTACCATCCAAAGTTCCACGGCCTATTGTCAGACGGTCGGGCAGCGATTTGCGCGGCCTGCTCGGCCAGCGCAGCATGGGGCCCATGCGCGCGCTCATGGACATGGGCCAGCGCGCGCTGGTCTTGCCCGGCGGCGGCGGCATCCAGATCCAATGGCCCGCGGTGGCCGCTCGCATCCCACTGCGGAAAGCTCCGAGCGGACACCTCGCGATGGTCATCGACGGCTGCGAGAGGGCCGCGCTAGCCGCAGGTGGCACGCCCGACCGCAGCTTCCAGCTGCGCCCCCGCACCGACGAGGCGGAGACGGAGGCGGAGGACGCGGCGCCAGCCGCTGCCCCCTCCGGCCAGGAGGCCGCAGCGGTCGAACCTCGGCTCGCATTGAGCTGCGGCCCCTACGCGGGGCACCCTGGCTCTCCTGGCTGGGGGGCCATCGTCGAGTCCCAGCCGCGCTCCAGTGATAGAGCTCGCGCCGACATGCGAGCCCTTGGGCAGCATGTGTGGCAGATAGATGTGAGCGCTCCATCCTACCAACATCATCTTTCCCCACTTCTCTGTTCGCCTCGGTGAAGTCGCCCGACGCGAGGGGTAACCGGTTTGGATTATGATGCCGCCTAACCGCATCTATCATGGGAATAAGTATTGTCGTGCCGGAGAACTACTGCGTGAATTACTACTGACGTGCCGAAGACACGACGCACCATTTGCTGCGTTAGACATGGCAAACCAGCTTTATCTTACCATCGAAGTGGCCACGAGTCCAGCAGTCGGCGCGAAGCTATTTATCATGCGGTTCTGCCGACTCGGGCTGTCACCACCGCCCGACAAGTCGCCGGCCAAGACGGCCTTCCATCTCGTCGCGACGATAGAAAAGGAGGCCAGCTTGCTGCGCGCATGTCCGAAAGACCCGTTGCACCGAGAGCCCCGGCACTCGCGGTGCGAATGCGAGCCCCCGACCAGCGTGCACGCGCGGATGATCGAACGACGCGGTGCAATCCCACGACATGCCATGCGTTGCATTGAAGAACGTGCTCGGCGTGAAGCACTGGGAGTCAGCATGCCCGACCTACTATATGAGGCAGTGTTTGCAGAGAACTGTTTCATATCCGATGGAGACGCAACGCCATGCAGCGCGCGATTCGGACGGCAACCGCGGATGTTGCAGGACATGTTGGCACCCCAGAGTGACGCAGCAAATGTGGCCCGCAAACGCAATTCACACCGGCTAAGATAGACCGCGCTGTAACGAATTGTAGAAGCCTCGGCCATCTGACGCATCAGCCGAATCTCCAAGACCAACGCCACAGTCGCTGCCCATAACCTGGACTACAGGCCAGGTGGCTTGGTCGACTTCTACCGAGCTCAATCCGCCAAAGATGTGAGCGGGTGGAGCGGTCCAGCCGCAGTCGTCAAGATGAGTGCCCAATAAGGCACTGTGACCATCAACTACCGAGGTGCCGAACATATATGCCGCCTCTGAGATGTGCGACGGTTCATGGGCTTTGGCGGATTGGTATACGGAGTTACGAGCCAATCTACTACACACCACGGTCAGGCATGGATGAAGGTAGAGCAGTGTAGCCTGAGTCTCTCGGCTAAGACATTTCAAGGCTTCGGCCTTGCTGACGCGCCGTCGCCACCGCCACCGTGAACGTGCACTCTGTGGCCTTGAGTCTCGAGTTCTTAGCCAGAGACGTCTTTAATCTCATCAGTGTCGCAGCCGTCCAAGCCGACCGCGGCCTCGCGAGCATCGCGACCGAAGACAGTCGAGATGGGCCACTCTTGGCGTGGCGGCGGCTAGGCCGTCGCAGTGTGGGCACCTGATGAAGCTTCGTGGCTGGCAGGGTACGCCCTGTCGAGCTCCCAGGTCCCGACCACAACCGCATGTGCTATCTCTGATTCGTACTTGGAGAGGAAACTGGACGCTGCTTCGAAGATAATTTGGAAGATGAGCTCCCAGAAGCAGGCGCTCGGGAAAGTGGCGCCGATCCCTCGGAAGCCGGCGCGCGCCCCGACGATTCTACGCACAACGAAGGGGCACTTATCCACCATCGAGGAGGGGTCCCACGAAGACTCCTTGAGCGATCACTGCAGTATCGACACCACATTATGGACCTCCTGAACGCACGACCAACAGGCTGCTCCGTCATGCCCGCGCCACAAGTCCTGCCCACAGAGGTGCGCTAGCACCGCCACTACTTCACAGTAGGTGCTGCACTTCTCGAGGCCGCGGAGGCCATCGAAGACGATGAGGCCCGGATCGGCTACGTGGTAATGTTGGCCGCGCACGAGATGCGCAAATTCATATTGGAGCACCCCGCTCCCGACGGTCAATGCGCGCGCCTCCGGCTCTACGTGGCAGGAATCCCAGAAGGCAGTTGTCGAACGTGGCGCTGATGTGCTCATTCCCGAAGAGTTTCGAGTGCACGCCGCAGCCGTCGCTGCCGCTGTGCCCGAGGAACTGCAAGTATGGGTTGATCACAACTGCTTCTCACGGCGCCCACGCCGAGGAGCACGCGGCAATCTTGATTGCGGATGGGCAGGCAAGTGGAAGTGAACGCTTAAGTAAATCAGACCCATCCCATAAGTTTGGATCGCCCTCATGAGGCTGACTCTCCGAGGCCTTCGGGTCATCCTCATGGGGCTTACTCTCCGAGGCTATGAGGGCGCCAGCGCCGATCTCATGGCCGCGCGCGCAGGCACCTCATCGCGACTTTTCCTGCGCGCGATTGTCTCCGAGGCTGCCTGCTGAGGATGGACGATCGGTGCGTGGGACGTCAAGAAGGCCTCCTCGAAGGGCGTTAGCTACCGCGAAGTGGCGGAAGCAACGGGTGAGGATGAGCGCGAGGTGACCTTCGAGCTCTCCCCTGACGCCGTCGCAGTCCTACGGGGGAAGTAAGGGGTACGAACATTTCGACCTAGCACGTGAAGTTCTCCGCATGGAGAGACCAGGCACTGGGTGCAAATATTCCCCGAGTTGCTGGTCCATCCGATTCGACAAAAGCACCCATCAAATGTCAAATGCACCGAGCCATCCTAGCACCAAACAACGACGAGTTCATCGCCAAACACAGAGATGGCGATCTCGTCCTGCTGGCAACCAAGCATGTCGGCAACATCAATGTCACGGGATCACCACAGGAGAACGGCCAAGCAACGTCAATGTTTACAGGATGCGAAGGTAAAGGTGAGCTGGGTGTTAGCGAAGGTACTTTTACGTGCTGTGGAACACCTCATTCCCCCACGCACAACGGTGGACATGAGCTGGGCCAGATAGTACATTCAGACGCTGAATCGAAGAGGAAGTGCTGAGCTCGGTTCAGATTGTCTGGCCAAGATGTGCCTCAGTCTGCTTATGTCTCTGGCTTTCACGCCCATCACACGAATCGACTTGCACGTCTACGTAGCTGTATTTCAGCGCCACACAGCGGCGCCAAAGGACGGCCACGTCCGGATGCTCAGCACATACGTGAGATAGGCAAAGGCCACGCTACTACGCATCCACTATCCACCCATGCGTTGCGCACGCAATTTCGAAATTCACAGCGGCGCAGCATTCCGAAAGGAACAGTCGGATGGCGCCGGCGCATGGCGAGCCCTGCGAGGAGCCACCTTCTTGCGCATGGGCGCCAGAGACACGGAGACCCACCGAGCTTTCGCCCGCAAAGAAGCGCGTGACTTGCTGGACTGGGAGTCTGGGGCACTCTAACAGTTACGCGAAGCACCTTCGCAAGTGAGCTGACTGCCGCGATTAGTCCAACAGATCGCTGCCTCTGTCTATCCACGACGCTCTACTGAAAGGGCTTCGTGGCCCTGGAGCGGCGCGTCGCCAACGAGATGGTCAACGGCTACTCGCACTGTAAACCGAGCTCTGCCTCGACTCTACGTGAGCGGTTAAAGCCGTCGCAGCTACGAGACCCAAGCCTCCGGCATAACACTCACTGCTGCAGCGCGTGTTCTGGCTCCGCGACCTCTGGAGCTCGTGCCAACTATTGGCCCTGAGCCACCGGCCGCGTGATCGCGGGCGGACCAGACAAGGGCAGCGTCGATAGATCTGCCCTCCATGACGTGGCTGGTGGCTTCCGTCTGCGGTCACATACGCCGTGCGCAGTCACTTTCACGTCGGCTGGCAAGCGCGCCGTGCTGTCAGGGCACGAGCGCCAGCCGACCTCTGACAACTCACTTGTTTGATCGTGCGTATAGTGACTGCGCGTGCTCCATCTTCCTCCGAACCGCTAGCCCCTTTCCCATCCTCATTTTTTCGGAAGGCCTGTCACGTGGCACATCATGGTTGGGGGGAATGTTGTAGCGCGGCAGTTCGGTAGAGCATGCTTTCGGGAGTCTTTGCTGCAGCGTGGGCGACATGAGCGCTGGCGAACGCATGCGCGGACATGGCGGGCACAGAAGCAGCGGGAAGGACCAGGGGGAACACTCGCATTACCGCTGCCATTTTCATGTGCAGGCACGCGCGCCGCCTGGCCGGGCGCGCCGAGCTGCCGGCCGTAGCTCGCGCGCTGCCGGGCGCGCTCGCGGGCTCGCGACGCGCGCAGTCGCGCGCGGGCGGCCACCCGTTGCCGCGCGCGCGTGGCACCATGCCTCAGAGTAAGCCGCCGGAGCCCCCAGGTCCGCCGCCGCCTCGCCGCGCCCTCGTCTTCCTTGTCTTACGCTGAGGAATTAGCGTCGTCAGAGGACGCGGCCCTCGCGTCGACTGCAGGGCGAGCCTCTCTAAAGAGTCGGTCTCCGCGCCCCCTCCGGGCGCCCGGGCATGAGTCGGCGGCCCATCGGGGCCGCAGTCGAACGAGACAGGGCGCGCGGCGCCAGCGGCAGCTGTTCCACCAGGTCGCGTTCAGGCTCAAGGGCTTCCCCGCGCCCGGTCGGTCGCGCCCGCCTCCGCGCGGACGCCGCGCGGCGGCCGCGTCTCACTCGCGGCTGCCGCCGACCAGCAAGGCGCCCGCGATGGCGCCGCCCCCGCCGAGTGCGCCACCGCCCCCAGCGGCGCCGACCGCGGCGCTCTCGGAGGGCGCCCAGCCGCCGTTTGCCAAGTTCGACGAGGAGGTGGTGAATTTCCTGCGCAAGCGGCGTCATGCAGATCCGGTGCCAGAACAGGCACTCGATGGCACCTCGTTCAGCGTCGACGCGATGGGCCCCGAGCTCCGCGCAGGCTCTGCCTTCGAAGCGCGGAGATACCACGGCTGGGCAAATTGTCTGAGGCCCGCGTAAGAACGCCCCGCTGGATATCGCCCTCGCGATGTTTGCGACGAAGCTCTACCACCTCCGGGGCTCGTGGAGCCCTCGGCAGCGAGACGAGCGCAGGCGTTGCCGCGCGCTGATGAACGCGGGGTCCTGGCCCGGATTCGGCCAGGATCCGTTGGCCGAGATCGGCGGTGCATCGCTCGACGCCCCCCCGTCCAAGGGCCGCCCGCCTGGCCGTTGGCGGCCGGCGGGGCTGTCGCTGCGCGCAGCGCGGCCCCCTTTACCTTCGGGCGATCGCTTGCCGCGCGCTCCGCCTCGTCGCCGCCGCTCGCCCGGGGGCCCTCCTCCATCGCTCCCCGGCGAGGCCATCTACGACGAGGCCAGCGTGGCCCGCGGTTCGAGCTGGAGACCGACGTTGCGCCCGTCGACTCCGCGCCCGCTCTGGGCCAGGACGGGGGCCACGGTGCCCATTGGTTCCCGAGGGCGCGCCGCGGTGATCGCCGGCGAGGGCAAGGGCAATAGCAAGGGCAAAAGTGAGCCCCCGCCGGACGACGCCGCTGACCCCCCCCATGAAGAATAATAATCAGAACAATGCTGATGCCAATAACGCTAGTAGTAAGAACATGAGTAATAGTGATGATAACAAGTACAAGAATCGTAGTAATAATAAGAAGACCCGCAGGGCTGGGGGGAAGATCAAGCGTCGGCGCGCCAGCGCGGCCCTCCGCGCGGCTAGCGCCGACGAGCTGGAGCAGCCGCCCTCGCCCAGGGGCAATGCCGAGCCCGGCGCGCCCAGCGAGGAGGTCGCCTCCGGTTGTCGTGATCGGGGCGTGTCCGACGGATTGCGAGGCGGTCGTGCCCAAAGTGCGTGCGCATCCTTCAAGGTCTATATCCATCCATATCGCCTTCTCTACCAGTTACCAAGCCAAGAAGCGACACCTCCACCTCATCACTCACGTGACTCCGGGGCCATCCTCTTGCTTAAGTTTTCAAGGCAGGCTTTCAGACGTCATGTCTGCGGCCCGAGGTCGCCAGCATCACACAATGTGGCATATGGTAGTTCACACCATCATCACTCACACGCGTGAGCTCCTCCTGTGCCATTTACGCAGAGCACGAGCGAATTCACCAGTGCACTGGATGAGCTCGCGCCCTCACGCGCGCGCCCATCAGGTCAGACAACGACGGCGCCTCCCTGCCGCGTCTAGAATGTGTTTGTGGTTGGGCAGTTTTGATCCCTTTTTTTAGTCCCTCTTCTCCGCCAGAGCTGTTCGATGGCCCGCGCAATCCCGACTCGCAGAGGAGGGGTCGCAGCTGTTCGGCCTGAGCGTCGACGCGCATCTTCTTATTGTATGATCAGTACAGGCCCCGCAATCTACACTTGATTGCCGCCGTGGTTTCTCTCGCACAGTTCCCCCTCCCCCTTTCCAGGCCCGTTTGATCTCCCTCCGCTCCCTCTCGCCCTCCCCCTCCTTGCTTCTTGGCCTCGGCCCCCCCCCCCCGATCTCCTTCCCCACCCCCTCCACCTCCACCTCCTCCCCCCTCCGCCGCCGCTTCCTCCTCCGCTCGACACCTTGGAGCTCGCCAGAAACGCGCTGCGCGTGCACTCCCTCGCCCCCATCCCCCCTTTCCGCTCCTCCCCTTTCTTCCCCGCGCGCTCTCGCCAGGGCGCCCGCGCGCGCCAGCCGCGCCCCGCCCCCCAGTTGCGAGCTCGGCCGGGAGGCGTACGGCCGCCCCACGAACAGGAGGGCCGCGGGGAGTGGCGGCGGCAGTCCTCGGGCGGCACGCTGCGCGAAGGTTGTGCGAACGCATCAGCGCACGGGAAGCGTTCGTCGGACACGCAGCCTTCGTGACTTGAGCGTCCTGCTAAGTTCGGTTGGTCACGCGTGTCTCCCAGCTGTGCAGAACGACTTTTGGTGCGCCCCGAAGACGGGAAGATGAACGGGAAGATGGGGAACGGAGGGGGAGGGGAGTGACGGGGAGGGGAGGGATGAGGAGGGGGAGGAGGGGAGGGGGGACGGGTCGAGGGGTCGAGAGGGGGAAGGGGTCTGGTGGGTGGAAAGGGGGGAGGGGGGGAGACAAGCTAGGTAAGCTAGCGTCACCTCCGACGTCCTACACCTCTATCCCTTGCTCCCTGACCATGGCGTAGATATACGATCTATTCGCACAGTCGGATGTCGAGAAGGGTAATGGTCCCAAATTGGTAAGTACGCGATGGATGGAAAAGCATGGCGTAGAAGCGCGGCAAAGCGTAGCATGTCATAGCACGGCGTGGCTTTGTGTAGTGAACCATTGGATCACAAAACATTGCAACGCAGAGCATTTGGAGGGTAACTGGTCCGTCTACGAGAGGACAGGGCCTGTCCAGAATGCTGGTTCCATGTCCTCCGCAAGCGTGTCCGCCCGATGTGTGCGCTTTCGAATGCCAAGCGCCGTCTGGAGGCGCTGGAACGAGGCCAGCGATGCAACTGGATCACGATTTTGCGGCGCTGCAGCGGGAGCACCATATTGGAAGAACCAGAAAGGACCATCTTGGAACAAAAACGCTGGATAAACCAAATAATGAAATCCGGTGTGTAACAACAGATACGCGGAGAGGACGGGAGACTCTCCAGACAGAGTCAGGGGAGGGAGGAGAGTACGTAGTACTCCTGTTGTGCAATTGTGAGGGGGGGAATGGGGGAGGGGGGGAGGAGGGGGGGGAGAGGAGGGTGAAGGGAGGAGGAGGGAGGGAGGGAGGGGGAAAGGAGGGAGGGGGAGGAGAGAGTAGGAGGAGGAGGGAGGAAGGCGGAGGGAGGGGGGAGGATGAGAGGAGGGAGGGGGGAGAGACAGGGAGGAGAGGAGGGAGGGGGAGAGGAGGGGGGAGGGAGGGGAGAGGAGGAGGAGGGGGAGAGGAGGGTTCAGCAGGGGGAGGGGGGGGAGGAGAGGAGTCGATGGGGGGGGGGGCCCTCTGGGGGTGCGCCCCGTCCCCGCAGCGTCGCCCTCCGAGGCGCTGCGCCCTCCGAGGCGCTGCGGGCTGCTGGCGGTGGGCCCTCGGAGTGCGGGGCTGGCGGGCCTCCTGCGGCTTTTCGCTGTGGGCGGCTCCCGCTCGGGTCCGCCGGGGCCGCCACGCCTGGAGGGTGTCTCCGAAGGGCTTAGGCGACCCAACCTCCTCCTCCTCCTCCTCTTCCTCCTCCTCCTGCTCCTCCTGCTCCTGTTCCTCCTCCTCCTCCTCCTCCTCCTCCTCCTCCTCCTCCTCCTCCTCCTCCTCCTCCTCCTCCTCCTCCTCCCCCCTTCAAGACGCGCCCCAACAAGACACGACCGACCGACACAGCGAGAGCAACGACAACAACAATGACGAGGACGCGATGGAGCCGTGGGTCGACTACATCCAGCAAGCCACGCGGCGCGCAGAACAGCTCATGCAGCACCACCACATCGAAAACTGGGAGACGATTCACAGACAGAGGTCGTGGCGCATGGCATCCAAGGTAGCCAAACACGAGCCCACCAGATGGACGTGGCGTGCACTGCACTGGCAACCAGGAGAGAACTCACGGCAACGTGGCCGGAGACACCACGGCGGCCAGCGCAAGCGCTGGGACGACGACCTCATCAGCTTCCTTCAAGAACACCGACCTGACCTGCACCCAGCGCCCGCACCAACCAACGAGCAGGGCAAGCCGAACGACCTCACTTGGGTTCGCTCAGCTCAAGACACCACCACGTGGTCGACACTCGAACACAAATACATCAGCACGTCGCCGACATTCACAACCAGGACTTCCTCCTCCTCTCCTCCTCCGTCATAACTTTTTGTGTGTTGCACAGAATCATTTATTGTGTGTCTCGCAGCTCCTGTGCATGTCTCTATGTTCACAGGAGGCCATGGCCTCACCCACCTGGTCTGAGCAGGCCCGGACAGCTGTCCGATGTGGTGGTTCGTTCGTTCGTTCGTTCGTTCCTCCTCCCTCTTCACGTCCACCTCCTCCTCCTCCTCCTCCTCCTCGTCCTCCTCGTCCTCCTCCTCCTCCTCCTCCTCCTCCTCCTCCTCCTCCTCCTCCTCCTCCTCGGGTCGCCTACGGCCCCGGGGGAAACCGTGCAGCCACGCCCTGGTCCGCCAGCGCCAAATTATGGCGAGTTCGCCCCCCGAGGGGACAATTTCTCGCTCCAGAAGCTCGCAGCAGAGGGCGAAGCCCTCAAGATGAAGAAGAGTGTGGGGAGCGGAAGCGTGCCTTGGACCCCGTTCCGGGGGGCCTTGGAGCAGCGCCTGCATCCAAGAGGCCAGGGCGGCATCGCTCGGACGTGTACATTCTTCCTCGGCGAAGACCGTCGAGGAGCATCTTGGAGCATCTTGCGCCAAAGGAACACCCACGAAACCGAAACATGCACGGGGAATGGACGTCCGGGCGAGGGCGAGATCCAGGGGATGGGCACATGGGGGGATGCGTCGACCCCCAATCGTCCACTCATCACCGACAGGGGTCCGATGGCCCCAGCTTGCCCAGGAAGGTGCGGACTTGCCATCGGGGGCCTCTCGCCGACCCATCGGCGATGTATCGCCGATTCCAGGTCGATGTTTTCCCCCCCTAGGCCATTCCCCCATATCGTTGTCCTTCGTCCATGGCGAAACCCTCGTGCGGCACCGCGGTGGCCGCCACCAGATTGAATTCGCGACGCTTCGCGTAGCCCCACTGGCGACACTCTGGGTTGCAGCACCCTTGCACCCGCCGCCCCGGCGCCGGCCGCGGCCCGCGCGCGCGTCCGGCCAATTAGTTTCGGCCGCAGCCCGACCGTTACTCGCCGCCGCTGGCGCTTCCGCCCGCGGTTGTATATATATATATATATATATATTCACTGGCCCATTCCGGGCTGGCCGCCGTCTCGACTTCGGCTGGTCTAGCACTCCGAGCGCGCGATTAGTCCTTGTTCGGCCTCCGTTCATTGGAGTTCGTACGCTCGTCCACCCTGCTGTTTGCCCTGTGCGTGGTGCCTCGATGGGCCCGCGCTGGGTCAGCCCGACGCCCGCTCTCGCACAGGTACGTGGTGACCCGCGCCATTTCGGCTTGCGTCGCGGCTGCGCCGCTTCCCCGCACTCGTGCGTGCTGCTGCTAGGGGTCCCTCGGCTTCCGCCACCCTGGGAGTTGCAGCCTGCCAACGCTTCGCATCTGGCAACAATTCTCGGTCGACGGTCCTTTGGACCACCCTGGTATCCGCGCTTCGCGCCGCCCGGGGCCTCGCCCTTGCATTTCTCTTTACCACCTCGACCGACGTTTCGTTGGCCACGGCCACCGTGGTGCCCACACCGACGTCTGAGATACGGTGTTTCATTTTCTCATTCGGTGTTGTCCATGGCCGTCGTTGATTTTCCGACGCGTGACGCCTCCGACAGACGTGCAGCTGTGCACGCGACAGTCCCCCAAAACTCAGTCCCGGCAGCTCTCCATCTGAGGTTTCGGCCGCGCTTAGTTGTCGCCTCGCCCGTCGCTTTGTTCCTGCTTGTCCTCTGCTGCTCGGTGCATGCGTGCACCCCTGGCAGTGCAGCTACCCTGGCAGCCGCCGTCAGCAGCCTGCCTCCACTCGCCGGCCTGGCCGCCGAGGTGCCGCGTGAGGCGTCGGCCCATTGGCTTTAAGTTAGTTCGTCTTTGCGCGCTCCGGTCTGACTGGACACGCCGTCGGCGCCTTCGCCTGCGGCCGCTGACTAAGAAGTAACCCCATTGGCCCATTCAGAAACGACCGCTAGGCGAGTTACCCTGATCAGCGAACTAAGTGGGAGCATGCAGTGGAGCAGAGAGGTGAGTCAGCCGTCAATCCGAAGCTCGGAATCAGCATGAGCATATCCAGGAGTGGAACTGTTGAGCCTGCCGTATGAGGTGGAGGCGGAGAAGAAAGTGGCGAAGGACGAGGAGGAGGAGGAGGAGGAGGAGGAGGAGGAGGAGGAAGAGGAGGAGGAGGAGGAGGGAGGAGGAGGAGGAGGAGGAGGAGGAGGAAGAGGAAGAGGAGGAGGAGAAAAGGAAAAGGAGAAGGAGGAACAGGAGTAGGAGGAACAGAAAGATGAGGATGAGGGAGGAGTGGGTCGCCGAAGACGATGATGTCGGCGTCAAGGGGCATCCATGAGCGCCTTTGCAGGTCTTTCGCACTAAGAGCTCACCGGAAGCTTCTCGGAAGCATTTTGTCGGCGGCGAACGATGGGGGGAAGTGAAAAGGAGAAGGCCCTTTCAGGAAGCGGCGGGACTTTTCAGAAGCCCTCGAACCTGCAGAGATGTTGTCTGTGTATTCGGGGAAGGCTTAGAAAACTTCTCAGAAGGCCGAGGACGTCCGAGCTCTCTTGCAAGAGCTTCTCCTCAATGTTGGAAGCCGTCAATGTTGGAAATCTCTGGGAGCCATCGAGCTCTCGTAGACCATTCTGGGAGCTTTCGGAACCCTCTTGGGGACCTTTCGGGGGCAAGGGGGCCAAATTGGAGGCCATCGATCAAATAAGGGGGGTACCCTAATTTTAGACGCTTAGCGTAACTCCACCAGCTGTCCTTCCGCTTGTCGTCATTTGGTGTGTCAGCCCTGTGAGTGGTGCCCACTCGGGCCCGTGTTGGGTCAACCTGACGCCACCTCACGCATTGGTTCGTGGTGGCCCGCGCCATTTTGGCTGCGTCGCGGCTATGCCGCTTCCCGCATCCGTGCGTACTGCTGCCTCGGGGTCTTTCGGCCGCTGCCACCCTGGGAGTTGCAGCCTGCCAACGCGCTCGCCTCCTGGCGTCAATTCTTTGGCCGGCGGTCCTTCGGACCACCCTGGTTTTCGCGCTCACGCCGACGTCCGGGGCCTCGCCATTGCATTTTTCATTTCCACCTCGACCGGCGTTTCGTTGGCCGCGGCCACCCTGGTGCCCACGAAGCTGCTCGAGGTTCGGTCTCCTGCCTTAATTTTCGGAGCTGTCCCTGGTCGTCGTTTATATTCCGACTTCCTGGTGCCTTCGACGCCCTGCATATTTGCACGCTGCCGCGTTAGTTGTAGCCTTTTCGCGCCGCCTCTGCCTAATTAGTCTCTGCGTAGCCCGCTTTGACCTGACTCGCCGCCGGCGCGCCCGCCCTCGGCCGCTGACTAAAAAGTATCTCCACCAGCCCATCCAGAAGCGATGCCCAGGCCAGTTTCCCTGATGAGGGATATGGAGGAGCATGCAGAGGAACAGCCAGCTGGGGAAACTGTCATAACCAAAAAGGTGGAGGATAGAGGAATCGGATGAGGAGGAGGAGGAGGAGGAGCAGGAGGAGCAGGAGGAGGAGGAAGAGGAGGAGGAGGAGGAGGAGGAGGAAAAGGAGGAGCAGGAGGAGGAGGAAGAGGAGGAGGAGGAAAAGGGGAGAGGGGGGGGTTCAGGCATCAGGCGATCGCAAACATGGCTCAAGGGGGCGTAGATAAGCGACGGGTCCATTTTCCATGGGAAATCACAGATTTCCGCCGCCGAACCAGGCGGCACCAACCGCACTTTTGGGGAGGGCCCCTCCCCCGATCGATGGATTTGGCGACCGCGCGCGCAAATCCATGGATCGCTAATCCATGTTTGCGCGCCCCCGACTCTTGGGAGCCTCGGGAGGCATCTGAGGGCCATCTAGGAGGGTATCGATCAACGCAGGGGGTCTCAGGTAACCCCCGCCCAGGAGGCCAGCATGGACCCAACACCGAAGCACAATTAGTGGTGTGTGTGTGCCTCCTCGCCGCGGCCATCGTTTGGACGCTCCATTCGGTCGCGGCCCCCCCGTCCAGGTCTGGGGGGAGGGTGCGGGAAGAGTGGTAACCCCCTCCCCGAAGGTCGGGGGCAACGATAGGGGGGGATGGGCACAGGGGGGGACGCATCGACCCCCAATCGCCCATTGGTCGCCGATAGACAGACAAGAAGCCGCGCCCTGACGGCGCATCGGCAAAGCAGATAATTTGAAGACGCACCTGTACTAATACATGCGCATGCACGGAAAATTGAAAGGGACGCCGAACCAGTAGAGTGCCTCGGGGCACACACGCCGGACACTTCGTCCCAGCGCGTCGCGAAGGTGAGCTGCACAAGTCTTTTTCTGAGCGAGGGGGGGGAGGAGAGGAGGGAGGGGAGGGGGAAGGGAAAGGAGGGGAGGGGAGATACTATCGGCAATATTCTCCTACGGCCTTGAGCCATTGTCCCGGAGCTCCCTGTAAAAGAGCGTGGAAGCGAACTGGGTCATTACCCGCTACTTCTAAGGCCCTCGCGTACATATATTTGGTCCACTGCAAGCGGGGGCGTCCCCTGGCGCGAACACTGCCCCATTCTCTGGGCAGCGTGTTGCACGCCCCTCCCGTCTCAAAAACCATACTTCTCGGAAGGCTGTCTGGGCAATCTGCTGCGAGTTTACCATAAAGTCGTAGTTGTCGCTGTAGTAGAAGTACTGATAACGGCTTGGCGTTTGCTGTCGCCTTCACTGTGGCATTGCTGATCCGCGAGTAGTACGCAGGCTGTATTTTGTGAACTCTTCGGAGGCACTTCGCTTGGAAAGTATCGAGTCTGTCCCGGTCGGCCTTCAATAACATGCAGCTTTCCAGTCCGTACAGCAGCTTCGAGAAAACACAAGCATACAGCACTTTGGTTTTGTAGTATTTGCTGAGGTTGGCATGATTCCACACTGTGCAGATCTTCTCGAATGCCCCCCTCGCTTCCCCGATCCTTCGTGTAAGTTCTGTTCTGGGGCTCCCGTCGGTGCTCAATGAGCCACCAAGATATACTGCGTGGTCCTTGCATGTGATGGGGTCTCCATCTGGGCCTGCGACATTTGCTTCCGAACGTACTCTCATCAAGATTGTTTTCGAAACGTTGAGCTCCAACCCAAAAGATTTTCCAACTTGTATGATAGCATCCAAATGAATCTGGAGAGCTTCCGGGTTGGTGGCCACGAGCATCGTATCGTCGGCATATAGGACATCTTTGCTGGCCAAATATTTTGTTGAACCATTATTGTAATCAGAGTGTTCCAGTCTTTTGTCGACCGCCTCCAAGAGCACAGACATCACGATGATGAAAAGATACGGTGATAATGGGCATCCTTGCGCTATGCCTGTCGCCTGTACTCTCGAGGATGTACTGCCCTTCCGATCTTTGACTATAAACGCCCTGGTACGGTATATCGTTTGTACCATGTCGACCATAGCCGGAGGAATGCGAAAATAACGGAGAGCAAATATCAAGCTTGCTGGTTTGATTCTGTCGAAAGCTTTACTCCAATCCAGCAGCAGTAAGAGTAGGCTCCCCTCTTTGTCTTCCAACGTGGCGTCGATCAGCCGTCGCGCCAAGAAAAGAGCGTCTGACGTACCGCGTCCAGGACGGAACCCGTATTGAGATTCTCTCAGGGACCCCTCTGCCCCGCCATTCTTCAAGCGATGTAAAATAATACTTGCCAAAACCTTGTATCCAACATCAAGCAACGAGATTGGCCTGTAATTGCTCGGTAAGGACGTATCGCCTTTTTTGAATATAGTGACAATAGAAGCTTCCCGCCATTCTTCTGGAATGTCTTTCTGGTGCCAACACGCATTGCAGAGATCCAGCAGAACAGCCAATGCTTCGTCACATTGCCACAGTACTTGTCACAGATCTGGCGGCACACCATCATTTCCGGCTGCTTTTTGTACTCGTAAACTCCTGACGGCCCGACGCAATGTTTTCAATGTAATGTCATCCGTGTTGACCTCTAGATAGCCAGGTTCGTGTCGTAAATTGGGGAAATCCGCTGCATGTTGAACTAATTTCCATTGCTCTTTCTCCAAATAATCAGCCATAGCTTCTGCTTTGGAATCTGCGTCCACAAGGTTCCCGTTGAGATCGCGAAGCTGCCCATGCTGAGATGGCCGGCCTTTCCTCAGAAACCGGACCGCCTCCCAGCCACCGTGCTCGACCGAGTCTTCCAGCCATTTCGTCCTGTCCGCCCGCGCAGATGATTGAATTTGTTTGTTGATTCTTCTGACCTCGTCCTTGTCGCCATTGCGGTGTCTAGACGAGTTCCTTTGCTCGATCAAATGCAGAGTCCGCTGCGTAATCCAAGGCCGGTGCGGGGTAGCAGCAAGAAGCGGTACATACTCTTTTGCTGATTCCAACATGCATGTAGCAATAGTCTTGGCTTTCGTATGGATGGAATCGCTTCGCGGTGTGCTGTTCCATCTTTCGACGAATACAGATGCGTATTTCTGGGTGGTCTCAGGTTCCCGCAGCGCTTTCCAATCATATGTTGGCTCCCAACGGGGACCTACAGCGATAGGAATATGAATTTCCATATCCACGATGTGTACAAAATGATGCGTTTGCAATATTCTGGATCTGTCGCTCCACACGCACCGTATATTGGAGAGCCAGTCCAACTCGACGATAACATGGTCCAGTTGCTCAAAACTCCCAGGCTGTATGATGTCCACTGGACGCGCGCTCAGGTCGTAGTAAGTGGCCTTGGCGTCCTTGCCCACGTCGAAAAAGGTATTCGCGATAGAAGCCTCCATGCCTGTACAGAGTTCTACCAAGAGCTCCCTGTTGGACAGAGGATCCCATTTCCCAGATTCGTTTTCGAACAAAAACTTTCCGACAACATGTTCTTCCCCAGCATATTGTTGCAACAACCTTGCGTTGAAGTCCCCCAGCATTATCGTTGGCCCATGGGAGCGGCCTTTCCTGGTAAACTTGCCCAGGTCAGAAAAGAAATCGTGTCGGATGTCGTATTCGTGCTTCTTGGTGAACGCGTAGACGGTGATCAGCGACAGGATGCCCCCAGTCACCCGTATACGTAAGCTCGCCATTCTTTCGTTATGTTGCAAATCGTCTTTTACAGCATTCTTCGCCCAAGGCGCGACAATGAATCCCACGCCAGCGGATTCCCTGGTTTCTTTTTCACTCCCA
>CAUYUJ010002527.1:67500-88746 GCA_963575745.1 Prorocentrum cordatum
GGAAACAAATAAAACAACAGTTCAGAGGGGCTGCCCTGCCATTGCTTCTGCGGCGTGGCAGCTGTCCAGGTGAGGGAGGCGCGCGCAGGGGCCCGGCCGACCGCGCGGGCGTGGAGGGCGGCAGGAGTAGCACCAATGGGGGCACCGGAGCATGCCTCTGCGCGTGGCTTTTCGAAGTCGCAGGTCGTTAAGTTCACGTGACCCTCACCAGGGAAGAAGCACACACACACACACAGTGACACAAACAAAACCTTAGCGCGGACGCGGAACGGTTCGGCGCGTCGCACCGCGACGAGGGGTGCGGCGCTCGACCCTGGCCGCGCGCAGCGGTGCCCCGAGCCGACCCGTGGCTCGGGCACTCGCCTGTCTCGCCGGCCTAGCCGAGCGCCCAGCGCGAGCACCCCAAGCCGGATGGCCACCGTGGGAGCGGCGGGCGGGCAAAAACCGCACCGCAGGTGCCCCTCGCCGAGCGCGGCGGGACACCCACCCAGCCGAGCGTGCGCGGCACCCCTCCCAACCTTGGGCGGCGCACGCGCCCCTCGCGCGCTCGCCTATGCAAGCAGGGCGGATTGCGCGACGCCTCGCGCCCACCGCTTGGGCTTGCGTCGCCCCGCGCCGCTGCGCGTCGCGCGGCGCCCCCTCCTTTCGCCCGACCACGGGGGCTGGGGTGGGGCGCCCGCCCCGCTGTTTCGTGACCGCGATCGGCGCTGCACGATGCTCTCCCGCCACAAAGCATGGTCGATGCCTCGGAAAAGAAAAGGACAATAGGGGAGTTGGAGGGGAAGACGAAGATCCAGGAAATAAAGAGAATATATGGGAAGCCGTGGGACTTTTGTCTATCTATGTGTGTGTGTGTGTGTTTTGTAGGCCCCTTCAGATTCGTGGCTTGAGCCCTCGCCACCCCGCCTCTGGCCAAGGAAGGACAGGCCAAGTAAGAGCTTAAGTCCGGCATGTCCCTCTGCAGGAGGAATCTTCTAGAATGGTGTAGTTTTTTCGTGCTGTTTTGAATGTGTTGATTTTGTTTTGTCAACCTTTAAAGTTTCCTCCAACATCTGCCTGTAGGAGGACACGCCCGACCTAATCTTATAGTCCCTTACACACTGTGATCGTTGCTTTTTGGTCGACAGTTCTTATGTGTACTAGGCGGGACTGGAACCTCGCACCATGAGCATTTGTGAGAAGCTGCAGCTCTGAAGAAGGGTGTTCTGCCCGCCGAGGAGCTGCCCCAAGGAGGTGCCGCTTTGATGCCCCAGGCCTCTTCAGGCCTGGGCCGCGCCGAAGTTGCCGAATCATTAGAACAGCTGGCGATATGAAGGAATGTTCAGCTCATGTCGTAGAAGAGGACCTAGCTGGACAGCATGATCTGGCGGGAGTGCGCGCGCAATTCATGGTATGCGACCCACCAGGTGCAATTCTGGGAAGCGATCGAAGGGGCCCCATCGGTTTGGCACGATAGGGCCCCAACTGTTGCATTTCAGCCAAAACTAGGCGAGAATCGCAGCAGGGCCAACTCGTCACAACTAAAAGCAGCACCCATGCGTGCAGCACTGATTTGGGAAGCATAGCGAGGCGTGCGCCATCTGTTTCGTGCGCAGACGGCTCGCACGTAAACCAGGTTTGGATTTGGCATTGTGGTCGACGCATCGTGTATTCCCCAGACGGTGCTTGCAGCGATGGGCTCTTGTTCTAGGCGCTTCGCGTAACCCCAGCAGCCCATCCAGAAATGCTGCCCAGACGATTTGCCCTGATCAGGGATGCTGAGGAGCATGCAGTGGAGCAGCGGACTGGGTAAGACTTTATACCCCAAGAGGGGGCGGATGGAGGAGGAATCGGAGGAGGAGGAGGAGGAGGAGGAGGAGGAGGAGAACGAGGAGGAGAACGAGGAGGAGGAGGAGGAGGAGGAGGGGGAGGAGGAGGGAGAAGGGCAGGGGGAGGAGGGAGGAGGGAGGAGGAATAGGCGGATGAGAGGAGGAGGAGAAGGAGGAGCAGGAGGAGAAAGAGGAGGGCCAGCAGACGGGCTGAGGTCTCTTTGGATGCCGCTCAGAGTCTCTTCGGATGTCCCTCGAGAGCTTCTTGGAGTCCTCTCTGAGCATCTCGGGGGGCTCTAAGCGCCTTGGGGGGCATCCTGGTGTGGCTCGGGTGCCTCGGGGGATCCGCTTGGGGCCTTCTGGGAGCCTCTTGGGGAACCGCTTGGGAGCCTCCTGGGGCCTTCTGGGCGCCTCTTGGGCCCTCTTGGGGCACTCTTGGGAGCCGTGGGGGCCATCTTGGGACCATCTTGGAGGAGTTCGATCAGAGAAGAGGGGCTCCTCAATTAAGCCCCCTCCCCCCGGAAGCCAAAAGGAAACCCATAAACCTTCGTAAAATCATTGATTTCGGCCTTCTCGCCGAGGCCGTCTCGGACGCTCCAACCCCTCGCGAACCGCCCCCCCAGGTCCAGGGGGAGAGAGCAGGAGGGGGGGGATACCCCTCCCCGAAGGGGAGGGAAATTTAAAGGGGAATCGCTCTAAACCACTCAAGCCCTGACGAGCTGGTGGGATTGTGGCCGAAGCATCCGTAGATTCCCCGAGCGGTGCCTGCGGTGATGGGCTCCTGCTCCTCCTCCTGCTTCCGAAGCCAGCGCTCCTCCAGCCGGCGCACACCCAGAACGGTGCTGTCCACTTGGCGGAGTCGGGCGGCATCTGCCCGAGGTGCCCCCGCCACCCCTCCTCCCCCTCCCCCTCGTCCTCCTCCTCCTCCTCGTCCTCCTCTTCTTCCTCCTCCTCCTCTTCTTCCTCCTCCTCCTCCTCCTCCACCCTCCTCGATCTGAGCGGCGTGCTCCCCCCACTTCCCCCTTCCTCCCACCACCGTGCCCGGCCAGGGCCACCCTGGGCTTCCACGCTGGTGTATATAGACCCTGCAGGCCTCGGCCACGAGGCGTACACTTGCGTGCCCATCGGTCGTTGAAAGTGGGTAGTTTGGGCTTCCTAGGTTCCAATCTGCTTCCTGCCTAGGCGCCTTCCTACTTCAATGATCGAGTGGCTTCACCTTTTCCGTTCTCTTTAGGGGGGGGACGGAAACCCAATCTATTTTCAGCGCCTTTCTATTTCATGTTTCCACCTACTTCTTCCGACCGATGGGTATACATGCGTATACGCCATGCCAGGGCCCAGGATGGCCCTGGCCAGGAAAGGGTGGTGGTGTACATGTAGATGCCTTCTGCGTGTGCTCCCACCTGAGAAGCCTCCTCGCAGTTGCCGCTCCAGCTCCCCTCTTCGTGGGCGTCCCTCGTGGGCGCCTCGGCGCCGCCCCGTGCGCTGTGGCTGGCGTTCCCCGGGTGCTCGCCCAGGTGGCCGCGCGGTCGCCGCCCGTCGTCGCCTCGTCCACCGCCCCGTGCGCCGGCCGACATATTCCCGGGTGTTCGCCTGGTGGACCGCCTCGTCGACCACCCCGTCGCCGCGCGGGCGCCCCGCGAGCTGACCGCATGCGTAGATGTGACCGCACAGCGTGCACCACGACGCAGCGTGGCTCGAGATCTTTTTTTCTGTTTCTCCCCCCGAGCGACAGCGGGCGTCACTGGGGGGGGGGGAGGGCGAGGGGGCCGGCAACGTCACGCTTCGCGCCGGCGCCGTTCAGGAATGCTTGGGGATGACCAAAGGCAGCGCTCGGATTGCATATAGAGGGATCTGCTACTCAGAGCGTGCATGCATGCCTCTGGGGATCTGCAACGGCAGAGCGCCTCCCTTCTCCTTCTCCTCCCCTTCCTGCTCTTCCTCCTCTTCCTCCTCCCTCATCCCTCCTCCTTCTCCTTCCCCACTAATCGTAGTCGTCGGCGGCGGCGGCGGCGCCGTCGTCGTCGTTTTCGTCTTCGTCGTCGTCGTCATCGTCGTCGTCGTCGTCGTGTTCCTTCTCTCGTCGTCCTTGCCCTCTTCATCATATTGCCAGGTGCTTGGGACGAGGACAGAAGAAGGGAGGAGTGAGTTGAGAGGAGAGATGGGGCGAGGGACGTGGGGTCAGGCCGAAACGATCTGCTCCATTACACTTCTGCTGTCGCTTCGCGCTCCGGGAGGAGGCTGGGCGCTCGCGGGCCCGAGACGGGAAATGGCCGCGTCGTCGTCCTACTCATCCTCTCGTTGTCCTCGCCCTATGTATGTTCCTCTCGTTGTCCTCGCCCTATTTATGTTCCTTGCCCTATTTATGGTCCTGCTCTTCTTTCCTCCCGTTGTCCTCGCCCTATTGATGTTCTTCGCCAAGCGCGTTGTGGTGCTCGCAGGACACTCTGCGGAGCTCGCAGGCGCCCGCTCTGCACTCAGCCAGCGGCCTCTTTTGGGGAACTTGTGCCCAAAGCACCGGGACGTTTCTCCCGTGTGTTTCTTGCCTAGAAGCTGTGTACACATGACTCGAGTTAGGGGATCGACTGCAGAGTTGATTTACCCCAAAGTTGATTGTTTCGCCGAGTGTACGAGAAAAGCGCAGAATGTTCCGTAGATCCACACAACATTCTACGTGCTTTTGTTCGTAGACCCGCCAGAAAATCAATTCCGTGGTAAATCAATTCTGTAGTCGATGCCTTGCGCTACTACAATGACGTGGCCAGCTTTAGCGAGAGCTGGATACACGTGTTGCCGCATGTCTTTCCTGAGGGCGCCCCAGCTATGTGGCGCGCACGCTGTTGTGAGGTGAGGCGCCCTGCAGCGCAATGAGGAGAAGTAGGATGGCAAGAGGAGGAGCATGGGGAACAGGAAGGGGAGGGCGACCACGACGAGGCCACGAACCCGGGCCTGGGAGCGCCCAGACCCTTCCCAGAACACGCATCGATAGCCGAGGTGTAGTCAAGCAGATCGTCCCATGTTGGCCCCGCTTGGCGGGCGTTTTTTTATTAATTGTTTTGCCGATCGGCGCCGGCCCTCGCCCCCCCCCTCCCCCCCCCGTGGAGTAGATCTTGGTTGTTTTTGGCGCCTGTTTCAAGCAGGTGGGGTCCCTTCCCCATCGGCCGCATTGTCGCAAACAGTCGCACTAAGCGGAGGGTCGGAGCCAAACCCCCCTCCCCCCCTTTTCCGCCCAATGTCGAAACGCCGAATAAAAAACGCTCACATGCCTTGCCCCCTCTCTCCTTTCGAGTCCCTCCTTCATCCGTCTGTCCTTGTTTGACACTGTATCGAAGACGCCTACGGCGAATCAGCGCCGCCCCCTGCTTTTTAGGTTACGCCTATATGGCCAAACGTTAGGGCCAAGTTTGGCCACGCTATTGGACCATGCGTTCCCCCAGCCGTTCTGGAAGCCCTTCGTGGAACACGTGGGGGAGGAAGAGGTGGACAAGGAGAGAGAGAGAGAGAGAGAGAGAGGAAAAGGAGGATGAGGAGAAGGATGAGGAGACCTCTTGAGAGCTTCTTGGGTCACTCTTGGGGCCTCCTGGGAGCTTCCTGGGGGCCTCTCGGAGATCTCTTGGGGGCCTTCGGGGGCTTCGTGGGGGCCTTTGGGGGCTTGTTCGGGGTCTCTTTGGCCGTCTTAGGTTCTCTGGACCGTCCTGGGGCCTTCTTGGAGCGCTTCAGGAACCGTCTTGGAGGCCATCTTGGGCGTCTGGGGGGCCTCTTGGGCGGTCTTGGAGCCCTCTTGGGGCCGTCTTGGGGCCTCTTGGGGCCTTCTTGGGGCTTCTTGGGATGTTATGGGGCCATCTTGGAGGCCTCTTGAGCAATGTCGGTGTGATTTTGCGGGGGCTCTTCGGCCGTGTTGGGCCGTCGGAAGAACGAGAAGAAGCAGATGCCACAATCTGTTCAAAACTTGGGGAGAACCAATGATCAATGATTTGGGCCTCTTCGGGGCAGGACCTCCTGCAGGCCTCTGGGGGGGCCGCTCTGGAGGCCTTTCGGGGTCTCTGAGGCCGTATTGGACCGCCTTGGAGGCTTCTTGGGCGAACGTGGAGGCATCTTGGGCTCTCTTGCACCGGCTTGGAGGCCATATTGGACTACTTCCGCAGGCCGAAAGATTTTCCTCTTGAGCCCCACATGTCGGAAGCGACGCGCCGATCCCCTCTGTTCTCCTCCCACCTCCTCTTGCCTCTTCCCTCATCCTTCCCCTCTTCATCCTGGGAAGACCCCCCTCCCCCGTAGAATCATAGCATTGTTCTGCAGATCCACAGCTCCGTGGATAGCATGATGCTTCGCTTGCGGTGCTCCGCGGATCCCATTTCCCCTGGGTTACGGATGTTTATTATTGTTTTTATTATTCTTATTATTATTATTCTTATTATTATTATTATTATTATTATTATTTTATTCCCGGGAAATAAATGGATCCATCGATTTTTCACACTGGATCCGCGCAACACAGAAATAGGATCCACGACACTCTCCCGCGCCCGAAAAATCATCCAACTGGATCCGTTGATGTTCTCATATTTTTAGTCAAAGAGGAAAAAACTTTCGGCCTGGGGATGTATCTTGGGCGAAATTGGAGGCCATCTTTGGCCGTCTTGGAGACCATCTTGGGCCGTCTTGGGGCCACCTGGAGTGGGACAAATCTTTGCAACCGGGCCTCGAGCAGCTTTCTGGGTGGTCGGCGTCCTGGGCCGCAGCACCAGGGGGAGTCTTAAAAAGAACCGAGACCCTCAAAGACGTTTCGCACGCCAGGCACCCCTGTGATAAATCAACGGGGGGCAGCAGATGACGGAAAGCGCGCGTAGCGTCACGATCCGCTAATTGAGAGAAATGACACGGGGGAGTGCGAGGGGGCTGGCAGGAACCGCATCAGATCCAATCGCCCCAATTTCGGCCATTTTCGGCCCAAGATGGCCCAAGTCGGACCCAAGAACGAACAAGAGGCCCCCGAAACGGCCCAAGAGGCTCCCAAGGCGGCCTAACATGCCTCCAGGACGGCCTCAGAGAGGCCCAAGATGACCTCAAGACGGCCCAAGAGCGTTCAAAGCGAGCCCAAGACGGCTTCAAGACAGCCAGAGGCTCTCAAGACGCTCCAAGAAGCTCGCAAAGGGATCCCCAAATTGTAACAATCGTCCAATCCCTTCAGGCAAACGTATGTTTTTAGCACATTCGCTTCTTTGGTCTGAACAGCGTCCAAGACGGCCCTAGAGGCTCCTAGGACCGCCCCAAGACGGCCTAGACTGCCTAGTGGGCTCCAAGACGGCCCAAGAAAGCCCCAATAAACCCAAGAGAGCCCCCTATGTAGCTTGCACCACATAGCTTGCTTCCGCCACATAGCTTGCACCACATAGTTTGCACCACGTAGCGTGCACCACGTAGCACACAGCATGCATCGCATCAAATACCTTGCACCACATAGCTTATGCCACATATTGTACCACAAGTATTGCACTGCGTAGCTTGCACCGCATAGCTTGCACTACATAGCTTGCACCATGTAACTTTCACCACCTCGATCGCACCGCATAGCTTGTTCCACACAGCATGCTCCACATAGCTTACGCATCATAATTCACACATCCAAAGTACGACGACTGACTGTTTTGGGGCCTCGCTATGCGACATAGACCTCCACACATGGTCTGGGCGTGTATGTGGGTGCTTACGGGGCCAGAGGACCGCTGTGATCCTACGCTAGTTCGAGAGAACATCGTACTTGCGGGAGGAGGGTGGCGCACAAACGATCTGACGGTCGCAAAAAGGCTGACCCGAGAAGGTATCGGGCAGGCATTGCACGGGTTGTGCTTGACAGGTGTATTGCGCAGGCGTGCGTGCGCAATCGACGCCTCGAGCCTATCCCGACGACGATGACGACGACGACGACGGCGACGCTGACGACTAGGACGTTGACGACGAGAGGAGGTGGAGGAGGAGGAGGAGGAGGAGGAGGACGCCTCGAGCCTATTTTGCCTCGTGGTGGCTCGTGCCAGGCCCCGCGCAGCGGTTTCACGCCGAGTGCTGGAAGCGGTTCTGCGCCGCGTACCAGGACAGGCCGCGTCCTCCTTGCCGTCGTGGCGGGCAGTTCGCTCGGCCAGCGGTCTCCTCGCTCGAGCTGCCGCAAGTCGGAGCTTTGGGAGGGGCAGGAACTCGACGGACGTCTTGGAGTTCTCGTCCTCTTTCTACTTACACCGGCTCCTGTATCATCACCTCGCCTTGCATCTCTCTCTCTATCTCTCTATAGATAGACAAGACTGCAGTGGCGCTTCGCGCCATGCACCTTGGTCCTTGACGTTTGGTATGCATGCGGAATGGCAGGAAGGGCAAACGGACAATTTAGCGATAACTCCGTGCTGCCTTTTCCGACATCGCCGTTATAATCATGTTATTCGTTATCCTTCCTCCATGTTTCTTTTTCAGTCTCGCCATAACCCTGTGCATTCTCCCCATCCTCCTCAGCTCTTCTTGCGGAGGCTCCTTCTTGGAGAGCTTCTGTTGGCCTCACAGAAAGTTTTTCAGGCTTTCTTGAGACCTTCTGGAGCCTCCTGGGCGTGTTCTGGGGGCCTCTGGGGGCTTCCTCGGGCCACCCTGCCTCCAGGCGCGGTCTCCCTGAACGACCAGGTCACGATTTGGAATGCTTCGGAGGGCGTCTTGGGGCCATCTTGGGCCGCCATGTGGCTCTCTTCGGCCATCTTGGACCCCTGTTGTGCCGTCTCTGGACTCTCTTGCACTGCCTGGAAGCCCTTTCGGATGGTTGTGGGACGATTATGGAGTCTCCCAGGCGGCTTCGGACGCCCAGAAGACCGCCGTCTTGTAGCGCCGCGACACTGAAAAGAGGAGAACTCTAAAATTCACCAATAACACGAAAATCTATAATTTTTAACTCTTGGGGCCTCCTTGGGAGTGCTCTTGGAGGCCTCTTGGGACGTGTTGGAGCGATCTTTGGGGGTATGACGGCTTCTTGGGGGTCGTTTCGGGAGCTCGCTGGCACGCTTGGAACCCGTCTGGGGCCGCCTTCGGGCTCTCATGAGGTTCTCCCGGGTCGTTTGGAGGGTTGCCCGGGCCCGGGGAGGCCCAAATTTCTTAGGGGGTGGTTTTTCTGGCGTCCCCGGCCCTATCAAAATATATGAATAGGAATACTCCCATTCATATTATTACCCAGGGACCCCCCCCTCGAGATCGGACCCCCCGAATCCTGGGCCCCCGGACCCTCTGAATCCCCCAGATCCGTTGCCCCGGGGACCCCTTGGCCGCCCGTGCAGGAGGCGCCCCAAGCGTTTCAGAGCTCCTGGAAGCCCTTGCTGGGCCTAGGCAGCGAGCCCCAATCAGTCAGGAGGGCGACCGAACGCTCCCCCGAGGGCCACAAGAGGCCCCACCAGACGCCCGAAGACGATTCAAAGAAGGCCCCCAAGAGGCTCCCCAAACGCAGAAAGACATTGATTTTCCAAGGTTTTGAATAATTTTGGGAATGCCCTGTTCTTGGGTTTCCTGAGCGTCAGAGACCGCTTGGGCATTCCAATATTCGAAAATTGCTCCAAAACCATCTGAAAGGGCTTCCAGGCATTGCAAGAGAACCCCAAGACAGCTTAACAGGGTTCAAGGGCGAGAGCTCCATGACGGCCCAAGATGGCCCCAAGACACCCTCCGAAGCATTCCAAATCATGACCCGGTCGTTCAGGGAGACCGCGGTTGGTGGCAGGGTGGCCCGAGGAAGCCCTCAGAGGCCCCCAGAGGACGCCCAGGAGGCCTCCAGAAGGTCTTCAGAAAGCCTGAAAAACTTCAGTGAGACCCGCACAGACTCTCTCCAAGGAGGAGCCTCCGCAAAAAGAGCCGAGCAGGATGGGGAAGAATGCGCAGGGTAGGGCGATAATGGGGGAAAAGAAGCATGGAGGAAGGATAACGGGTAACATTAGTATAACGGCGATGCCAGAAAAGGCAATCAGGAGTTATCGCTAAAATGTCGGTTCAACCTCCCTGCCATTCCGCCTGCATACCAAACTTCAAGGACCAAGATGCATGGCGCGAAGCGCCAATGCAGTCGTGCGTGTATATACAATACATGAATAAGCATATCATGATATATTCCTCTTCTTTTCTCTTCATTTCTCCTGTACGTATCTCCTCTTATGCTTCTTCCCTTATCTTATCATTTCGTCGCTTCTCCTCTCTTCTACCTTCTCTCTCTCTCTGTATCTCGCTCTCTCTCTCTCTCGTTCTCTCTCTCTCTCTCTCTTTCTTCGCTCTATTATCTCTCTGTTGTACCTTCTCTATTATCGCTCGTCTCTGTCTCTCTATCTCTCTCTCTCTCTGATTTCTCTTTTTTTTTCTCTCTCTCTCTCTCTCTATGTATCTCTCTTCGTTCCAGTATCTGTCTTCTCTCTCTCTCTCTTTCTCGCTTTATCTTGTATGTATATCTACACACACGCTGAAGCGGCGCGAGCCTTCGTGCGGTTCACAGCCCCATCTCCTCCTGCCCCCTCTTCTGCCACTTCCTCCCTCATTATCCTTCCTCTTCGTTCCTCCTCCCTCCTCCTCCTTCACCTCCTGCTCCTTCCTTCTGCTCCCTCCTCCTCCTCCTCCTCCTCCTCCTCCTCCTCCTCCTCCGCTCCCTCCTCCTCCCTCCTCCTCCTCCTCCTCCTCCTCCACCTCCTGACCCTGGGTATGCTCGTCGTCTCCTCCTCCCCCTCCCCCTCCTCCTCCTCCTCCTCCTCTTCCTCCTGCTCCTCCTCCTCCTCCTCCGCCCTCCTCCGCCTCCTCTTCCCTCCTCCTCCTCCTCCTCCCTCCTCCTCCTCCTCCTCCTCCTCCTCCTCCTCCGCCCTCCTCCGCCTCCTCTTCTCCCTCCTCCTTCCTCCTCCTCCTCCTCCTCCTCCTCCTCCTCCTCCTCCTCCTCCTCCGCCTCCCTCCCCCTACCCCCTCCCCCTCCCCCTCCTCCCCCTCCTCCTCCCCTCCTCCCCTCCCTCCTCCCCCTCTCCCCCCCTCCCCCTCCTCCCCCAACGCGCGAAGGAAGAGGCCTCGCCTCTGCGCGGGGGGCCGCCCGCCAGGAGACCGCGGGCGCGGCGCCCCCTCGCCAAGGGCAGCGTCCGCACAATCCGGGTCCCCCGCGAGCCGTCGTCGACGCCCCGCGGGTGCCACCGCCGTGTGGGGAGGGGCTCCTCCTCCTCCTCCTCCTCCTCCTCCTCCTCCTCCTCCTCGCCCACCTCGTCTCCTCCTCCTCCTCCTCCACCACCACCTCCTCCACCCTCTGACCCTGGGTACGCTCGTCGTCCTCCTGCTCCTCCTCCTCCTCCTCCTCCTCCTCCTCCTCCGACTCCTCCTCCACCACCTCCACCTCCTGACCCTGGGTACGCTCGTCGTCTCCTGCTCCCCCTCCTCCTGCTCCTCCTGCTCCTGCTCCTCCTCCTCCTCCTCCTCCTCCTCCTCCTCCTCCTCGGGTACGCTCGTCTCCTTCTCCCTTCCGTACCTCCCTCACCCCTTGTCTCCATCCTTCCCTCCCTCCCAGCCGGCGCCTACGGCAGGCAGCAACGCAATCGTGGCGAGGCTGGATCTTGTTTTTGTCCGAATCCTTGGCTGAAGCTTCGGCCACGTTCGCAGGACAGCGTCGCGACGACCATGAGTCGTGCATGTTGTCGCTGTCCGCTCCAAAGAATATTAGAGCCGTTTTAAGGCTTCGGAGCCCCATCGGAAACCATAAGTATCGGGGAAACGTAAGACTCGAGTAAGCCAGAACTCGGGTTTGCCGACGCTTTCTGACGAGCGCGTCCTGAATTCTGACGGTCCGGTTTTCGTGGGATGTTTGCAGCGAGAGTTCGCGTCAAATTTCAGATTGGGTCTCGTCATTTTCACGATGGCCCCGTCTGGCCAACCCGAGTCCCCCTGTACCCGAGTCTTACGTCTCCCCGAAAGTAGAGAAGGCGAGACATGTTGATGTTCCTTATAGGCTTCGGATGGATTTGTTTGGCTTCTTGGAGGGGCCCTGGGAGGCTCAGGCCTCAGGGAGCCGTCTTGGGGCGGTCTTGAGCCATCTTGGAGTATGTTGAAAGCCATCTTGAGCCATCTTGGAGAGGAGGAGGAGGAGGAGGAGGAGGAGAAGGAGGTGGAAGAGGGTGGAGGAGCAGGAGGAGGAAGAAGAGGGCGGAGGAGGAGGAGGAGGAGGAGAGGAGAGAGAGGAGGGGTGAGAGGAGAGAGAGGAGGGGAGGAGGAGGGGAGGAGAAGAGAAGGAGGAGGAGGAGGAGGGGGAGGAGTGCTGAAAGCCATCTTAAGCCATCTTAGAGCTTCAGAGGCCCTCATGGGCCAGAAGACGACCCTCTGACGTCTCGCCGCTCCCCCCGTCCAGACAAGGGGGGGGCGTATGGGGGAGGGGCGAACCTCTCCCCCGAAGGAAATGAAGGGAGTTGGGCAGGAGGAGGAGGAGGAGGAGGAGGAGGAGGAGGAGGAGGAGGAGGAGGAGGAGGGGGGGGGAGGAGAGACATAGAGGAGAGAGAGGAGAGGGGAGAGAGGAGGAGGAGGAGGAGGAGGAGGAGAAGGAGGAGAAGGAGGAGGAGCGAGGAGGAGCGAGGCGGAGCGAGGAGGAGCGAGGAGGAGCGAGGAGGAGGAGGAGGAGGAGGAGGAGGAGGAGGAGGAGGAGGAGGAGGAGGAGGAGGAGGAGGAGGAGGAAGCGCTCTGGACCGCCTCTGCCCAGAGGGCTGGTGGGGTTATGGGGAAGGATCTCCTCGTTTGCCTGCAAGCGTGTCAGGGCTGGGACACGGGAGGTACTCGCGAAGTTGAGCGTTCCATGTCAAGCACGTGCCATCGTTTGTGTCTAAAGATTCCTGGTGGGGGTGTAGCTGTGCAGCTGACCCAAGTCCAGCTGTAAAACTCACATCTGCGCGCTCGGTCGCTACGACAAAATTGTGTCACGACTGGTAGCCTAGGCCTCGGCGCGATGGCTGGTGCGCTCCAGGGAAGAGCAAGGATGGACACGAATCCTGACCAAGATGCCAGTCGTTGCAGGCGGCGAAAGCGCCCACCCAGCCTTCGTGCGTAAAGCTTACCTCAGAATAGCGAGCACGACTATCGAGATTGATTTCAGGCAGTAGTGCTGTACACACGAGAGAGAGAGAGAGAGCGAGAACAGTCTTTTGCTTGAGATACGCCACGGCCTCTCCAGGATCGCGTACATCCCTCTTCGAACTCAAACCCAAGTTTTTCCCGCGACATCGCGACGCCCCCGGGCCCCAGATTTCAATGTTGACGCCGATGCTGGCGACTGCTATTTGTTTTCTTGACCCCGCGGGCCGCGCTGCGCGCGTCCACCGAATCTGAAACCTGGGGGCGAGGGGGTAAGAGTTAACAAACACTTGCGTTTGATTTCGAGGGTGGCTATAGTTCTAGGCTCCCAGGTGGGGTCGGAGTAGATGGGGTCGAAAGGTCGGTCCACATCGCCGATGCATCGGCGATGCGGGTCGATGCGGAGCCCGAGTTCCTTCATCGAGTTGTTTCATGCCGATGGTGCCGATGCAACGCCGACGTCGCCGAAGTCGCCGATGCATCACCGCTGTATCGCCGATGCGTCGCCGACGCGTTGGCGATGCGGTGCAGTCCTCCGACCCCGTTTGCTGGGACCCCATCTGGGAGGTCTCTCGCAGTGCCTCCAGACCTCGAGCACGAGGGACAGAGCGGCCAACCCGTGCGTGTGTGAGGCGCTGGCTTGGCACGGGGAGTGCGTGCCGCAGTCGCGCCGCAGCCGGGCCGAGCCTTGGGTCGGGCATGCCCCCCCTACGGGCAGATTCTGGAGGAGAAAGGAAGAACAGTCAGAACACATATTCAAAACAGGGTCAAACAATAACCGACGAATCGTTCCCAGCCCAGAGAGTATGTTTGGACTATTTTTGAACGTCCCTCCTGTAGAGGGACATGCCCGACTTTAGCCGAGCCCGAGAGGCCCCCAAGGAGATGCCTGTCCACGGAACCTCCCCAGCGGGGCCTCCCGGGAGGGGGCCGCCTCGAGAGGCCCTCCTCGCGGGGGCTCCTCGGCGCCTCCCGGGCCCCTCGCGGGGCTCGCTCTCGATTCTTCCGACTCGATCCGATTTGATGTCGATGGCCTCCGATTCCGATATTCGATTCGGCCTCGGACTCCGATTTGGATGCAGATGTCTTGAGGGGCGCATACTAACCAGCCTGCCGATTTCCGCCGATTCGACTTCTCCCGACTCGGCTGTCGATTTTGTCCGCCGATGCGATTGATTTGGATCGCCGACCCGGTTTCTCGATTCGATTCTGGGCTCGCCGTCTGTTTCTGGAGCCAGGGGATTTACCTTTCGGACCCCTCTCGGGACTCTCCTGTGGTTGTAGGAGGGGCCTTCGGGGCGTTCTAGATCCGCCTTGGGCCATCCTGAGGTTGCCATAAAGTCACCGCCCACCAAACCACCCCAACCCAACCCGAAGGTCCCGATTTGCCCTCCATTTCCGGTGGGGGGGGGGTCGTGGAACATGGAGAAAAAACGTATGAAGCCCGTACCCCCCCTAACCCGAAATGCGAGCGAAGTTCGGGTTTTCGGGTTGGGTCGGGGTGGTTTGGTGGGTAGCCATAAAGTTTCGAAAGTGCGCGTTCTCTGGCCACCTGAGGAGGGGAGGCTTCGAACCGCCCCCCACCAAACACCCGGGACGTCCAGGCACGGAGGGGGGCCACCGCCCCAAGAAAGCGAGGGGTCCCCCCCCCGGCGCCAGCAAACGATGAGGACGACCATGGCGACGAAGACGACAACGACGACGACGACGAAGACGAAGACGAAGACGAAGACGATGACGACTGCCGTGTTCCGCCCGCCCGAACGACTCGCCCACGATGACGACGTGTCCAGTCCGCCCGCCCGATCGGCCTCGCCCTCGACGATGCGTCCCGCCCGCCCGCCCGCTCGCTCGCCCGACGTCCTTATCGTCGTTGTGGTCGTTTGCCGTCGTCGTCGTTGTCGTTTGCCAGCGGGGGTGGGGGCTGAACCGCCCTGCGCGAGGAGGGGCTGGGGTCGGGGTTGTCCCCCCCCCCCGCTTGTGTCAGGGGTGGAAGTTTAGGGGGGGGGGGGGGGTTCTGGTTCCTCGCGTGCTTGGGATGCTTGGTGTGGAGAGTCCCCTTGGTTTTCGACGTGTTGGGGGATGTTTCTCCCCCAGGTGCCCGTGAAGAGCTCTCTCATTTCAGGGACAGGTCTGAAGCGGAAAGGGGGGAAGCAGGGTTGATGTCGTCTATAGTGCGTCCAGGTTTTATGATTTGACCTCTCCGGGGCATCTTTGAAAGGCTTGTGGGCACCTCGGACCGTCTTGGGGCGGTCTTGGGCTCTTTTGGAGGCGTGCTGGAGGCCATCTTGAACCAAGTCGGTCTTCTTGTGCCATCTTGGGCGGCCAGCTACGATTTTCTCATCTCGTCATTCTTGTCGAAGGATATCGTCTCGACCGTAAGTCCACGCTCGCCCGCTCATGTTTCCTCTTCGCTGATTGTTGTCTGGGCTCAAGAGGTCGCTTGCTTTTCAGCCGCCCTGCGCGCCGCGCGGACGGTGCTTCAGAAGCTGTCGCAATGGCCACCAGTACCTTGACAGAGGCGGTGCCGTTCGAGCAGCGCAGCACGGAGGCTCGTAGAATCCTGAGCAAGTTCCCAGACCGCGTTCCCGTGATCTGTGAGAAGGCCAGCCGCTCCCTGCTGCCGGACATCGAGAAAAAGAAGTTTCTGGTGCCGGGAAACATGCTGTGTGGCGAGTTTAAGTTTATAATTCACAAGCACATCAACCAGGCGGCAGGTGCATCCATCATGTCCGACCAAACAATATACTTGTTCGTGGACAACACCTCCCCGAAGGCCTCGGCCCTAATGTCAGATGTCTATGAGCAGTATAGGAATGACGACGGTTTCTTGTACATAAGCTACAGTGCTGAAAACACGCTGGGGTGAGCTGGACAATTCGCAGAGTGATGGCGTACCTCCTTCCCTGAATACACGGTCCCAAGCACTGTTCACTTGGAGCCTTGCGGCTGGGACATGTTAGACGTGGCGCTGTACAGTCGTCCAACGAAGCTTATAGGGGACAAAAAGTCCTAATCATCATGCTTGGCTTCATTGGCTGCAAGTCATCAACACCATAACAACTTGTAGTCTCAGCCCCATTGTCGTCCTTGTTGTCAACGTCATTTTCAGTCTCAGCGTCACCGTCGCCACCGCGTCAGCATCAGCATTTGGATCCTAGCCATAATCATACCCTACCCTTTCCTACCTCGTGCTGGTCATCATTGCTGAGGGCGGCCACAACATAATTGAATGTCCGAACGTACTTGTTGTTCGGAGTATGATGGAGTCGGAGGGATCGAATAACTGGTCGACAGAAGACACCGGTACCGCTTACGCTCTTTGTATGAGGAGCACTCATGCTGGATTCACTACCATCTGAATGTGCATGCTTGGATCACTGACATCATCATGGTCACAGCCAAATGGCGTATCATCACCACCATCACTGTGATGAGGACTACTTATTGCGTTGTTGGTACTCCTGTAGCGATGCACTCAGGTGGCTTTCTGCTGAACCGTGGTCGCGGCACAGCTTTTCGACACGGCGCAATGACGCCTATTCGACAATGATTTGGTCGTGCCCACCGCGGCGGTTCCAGCTGCTCAGACGCACGTGTCTTAGTTTCTTCGAGGGCCTTTGCTTCTTTGACAACCGTCCTCTGCTCGCTCTCAGCGGTCTGGACCGCCGCGCCAGGCAGTCTGGATGTCTTGCTATGCCCCTCCCTCCTCAATCCGTGCTTTTCACCGCTTGGGTGATGAGGGCTGGAGGTGTGTGGGGCCCGTGTCCAGGTGAAGTGGGCGAATCCCCACGCGAAGCAGCGAGAGCTCTCGCGGCGTGACGGCGCCAGGGCCTTGCTGGGTCGCCCCGCTGTCCAGAGGACCCACCCGGGCGGCCTCCCAGCGAAGCAGCCCCGCACAGGTGGAAGGCATTGCCCAAGTGCGCGTCCCCGCGAGCCATCAGCTGAGCCCATGCGCATACAGGATGTGTCAATGAGGGCCGAGCTCTGCACGGCGGATGTGGAGCCAACGCCCGGCACATCAGCAGCCGACTCCGACCGCCCTGGCGCGTGGCCACGAGCCATTCGCGGCCTGCTCGGCTCCGCTCACACGTGCGCGAGACGCCCAATCCAGGGCCGCCTACGATCCGATTCGATGCGATTCCATTCGCCGGCTGGGTCCGCGGTTCCAATTCGATGCGGTCCAGCTCTATTCACCAGCATCGGCCAGGGCCAGCCGAAAGCGGGGTGCGGCGATTCGATGCCGATCCGACTCGGGACGATTCGTTGGCGATTCGATCCGCCTCGATCCGATCTGATTTCGCAGTCCGATCCAGCGCAGACCTGCAGTGTCGCGGAGGTCCCGCTGGGTGGCCGCACGTGCTCTCCCGGAGGCCGCCGCTGCCGCGCGCAGCTCATGAGGCCTGGCACGAGGAGTGGCCCCTGGCCCGCTGCTCCTCCCGGCTCCCCGTCGCGCTGCCGCTTCCCGGACCCACCACCCACCAAGCCACCCCAACCCATCCCGAAGGCCCCAATGTGCCCTCCACTCCCAGTGGGCCTCCGCCCCTCGCCCGTTTTCCCCTTCTTGGGCCTCCTGGGAGGCCCTCGTCGCCACCGCTGGACTCGCCTCGAAGTTCTGGTCCGAACGCGTCCCGGGAGAGGTCCGGGCAGCAGCGGCATCGGCACTTTTTGATTTCCCCAGTGGCGGGGGGGGAGGCGTCGGGGAGCCTTGGAAAACGACACGTGGAACCCGCAAAATGCGGGCCTTCGCTCGTGGGGTGGTCTTTGGCGGGTGCGGTCGCTGTCTAGCGCGCTCTGCCACGGCGCCGTGCGCCTCGCTCCTGGCGCTGCTCCCCGACGCCGGCTCGCTGCCCGAGGCGGCTGCGCCGCCGCGGCCGCGCGGAGCGGTGGCTGCCTCCTCGCCGGGCGCCCTCGCTGCCGCGGCCTGCCGAGGCCGGGCGCGCGGCCACCGAGCTCGAGTCGGGCCTGTCCCTCTGCACTGTCCCCACTGTTCCCACCACCGTCCCCACTGTCCCCACCAGTGCACCCACCACTGTCGCACTGTCCCCACTGTCCCCACCACTGTTCCCACCACGGTTCCACTCTCCCCACTTTCTCCACGGCCCCAACCACTGTCCCACTGTCCCCACTATCCCACTGTCCCACTGTCCCCGCCGCTGTCCCACTGAGCTGTCCCACTGTTCCCACCACTGTCCCCACTGTCCCCACCACTGTCCCCACTGTCCCCACTGTACCTCTGTCCCATTGTCCCACCGCCGTCCTCGCCACCGCCCTCACCACTGTCCCCCCCACCACTTTACCCTCCACTGTCCCACTGTTTCCACCACATTCCCACTGTCCCCACACCACTGTCCCCACCACCACCGTCCCCACCACTGTCCCCACTGTCCCCGCCATTGTCCCCGCTGCCCCCACCAGTGCCCCCACCAGTGTCTCACTGTCCCCACTCTCCCCACCATTGTCCAACCACGGTCCCACTTTCCCCACGGTCCCCACCACTGTCCCACTGTACCCACTGTACCCACCACTGTCCCACTGTCCTCGCCGCTGTTTTACTGTGCTGTCCTACCGTCCCCACTGTCCCCATCACTGTCCCCACTGTTCCCACCACTTTCACCACTGTCCCCACCACTACCGTCCCCACCACTGTCCCACTGTCCCCACCACCGTCCCGCTGTCCCCTCACCACTGTCCCCACCACCACCGTCCCCACCACTGCCCGCACCCCTGTCCCACTGTCCCCGCACCACTGTCCCCACCACCACCGTTCCCACCACTGTCCCAGCATCCCCACCATTGTCCAACTGTCCCGAGGAGCGGGAATCGTTTGCCGGCGGCGAAGGGGGAGGAGGGGTTCGAAGCGGTAGTGGCCCCCCCGGTTTTCGTGGGGTGGAGGGGGGTTCGAACAGGTAGTGACCTCCCTCCTTTTCATGATGGGCTGGGGGGGGAGGGGTTCGAACTGGTAGTGACCCCCCCCCGGTTTTCGAGGGGGGGGGACGGGTTGGGACCCCCCAGTGACCCCCCCTGGTTTTCCGCCAGCAGCGGTAGAACACGCTCTTTCTCTCAAGTCCGCTCGGCTTCGCAGACGGGGTCGCTGCAGGACGCTGTCACTCGCACTTCTCGAAGTCGGTCTGAGATGCAACGCCGCGGTCTCAGAGGTCCCTTTCGCTGGCGTCCCTTTAAGAGACGTGTCACATTTCCTTTGGGTGAAAGGCAAAGGGTGCAATCTGAAATGCCGTTTCGAGGGGTTGTCGAGGCTTGAATCTGCAAGAGGTGAATCTCACAAGACGGATTGGTTTTCGAGGTGCAGAAGTCCATTTGGATTTTGCCCGAAGCCCTCCACCCCCAAAAAATGTTCAGATCTTGGACGAAGAATAAAAAATCTTCAACAAATATTCAGATATAGTCCGAAATAGTAGAAAAAAAAAAAAACGTCCCCAGAGCAATTCTACTATTTTGGAACACTCCTCCTATAGAAGGACAGGCCCGACTTAAGGGCCAGGGAGGGGGAAGTCAAGCAGGGCGGGGTCGGGGCGAGGAGAAGTCCGCTACAGGGCGTGCCGGGGCGCTCCGAGGAGGCCGCGGCGCCCGAGGCATCCTTCCAGGGCCGCCCGGGCCTCTCGGTGTGTACATCCTCGCCCGGTGTCGTCCTCGCCCCGGCTTCCTCTGGGGAGGGGGTCTCCCCGCCCCACCGCGCGGCGCGCCCGAGCCCTCGCGAGCTGCCCCGCCACGGGGTGCCGCTGCCGCCCGCCGTGCTGGGGCATCCCGGACCGCTTGAGCGTCGGCGGGCGAGCCCGCCGCCTGCGACGCTCCCGGCCTCGGCGCCGAGCCGGCCTGTCGGCGCGGAGGCGTCGCTCGCGACCCGGGTCCCGCTGGAGCGCCCCAGCTGCGGGCCCCTCTGCGCCCTCCTGCGGGGCGCGCTGCCGCAGAGCCTCGGTGCGCGAGGCGCGTCGCGACCCCGAGCTCCCGCAGCGCTGCGAGCTGCGCAGACCCCCTCCCCGCGCCGAGCGCCTCAGCGCGAGGCGGGGATCCGCCGTCCCATCCGCCCGCTGGGGGGGGGGGACCGGAGGAGGGATGCGGTGGAGGAGATGGATGCGGAGGGAGGAGGGATGACGATGAGGATGAGGAGGATGATGCTGCTGATGAATGGTGATGATGCTGATCATGCTGATCATGCTGATGAGGATGAGGATGATGAGCATGATGATGAGGAACTTGATTATCAGGAGGATGACGATGATGATGATGATGATGATGATGATGATGATGATGATGATGATGATGATGATGATGACGATGATGACGATGACGATGATGATGATGATGGTGGTGGTGATGATGCTGATGATGATGGTGGTGATGATGCTGATGATGATGATGCTGATGATGGTGATGATGCTGATGCTGCTGCTGATGATGATGCTCATTGTGAAAATGACGGTGATAATGGTGGTGATGATGCTGATGATGATGACGACGATGCTGACGTTCACGATGATGCTGATTGTGATGATGACGGTGATGAAGCTGCTTAATGATGATGATGATGATGATGATGATGAGGATGATGATGATGATGATGATGATGATGATGTTGATGCTGATGCTGATGCTGATGCTGATGCTGATGGTGGTGATGATGATACTGATGCTGATGCTGATGCTGATGCTGATAAGGATGATGATGCTGCTGATGCTGATGCTGATGCTGCTGCTGATGATGCCGATGATGATTCTGATGTCGATGGTGGTGATGATTCTGATGTCGATGGTGGTGATGATGATACTGATGCTGGTGCTGATGAGGACGGTGATGGTGCTTATGCTGGAACGGATGCTGATGATGATGCTGATGATGAGGATGCTGATGATGATGCTGCTGAGGAATGATGGTTATGGTGAAGATGATGGGGATGCTGATGCTGATGTTGACTATGCTGAGGATGTTGATGATGATGATGCTGCTGATGATGATGGTTATGGTGACGATGATGGTGATACTGATAATGATGGTGATGATGAGGCTGCTGATGATGATGCTGCTGATGATGATGACGATGGCGATGATGAAAATGATGATAATGATGACGATGATGATAATGATGACGATGACGATGCTGATTATGGTGATGATGATGATGATGCTGATGATGATGATGATGCTGATGCTGATGCTGATGCTGATGCTGATGCTGATGACGATGATACTCATGCTGCTAAGAGTGATGATGATGTTGATGTTGATGATGATGTTGATGCCGCTGATGATGATGCTGCTGATGATGACGATGGCGATGATGATGATGATGATGATGCTGATGATGATGCTGATGGTGTTGATGATGATGAT
>CAUYUJ010002528.1:0-32500 GCA_963575745.1 Prorocentrum cordatum
ACTAACTACTACGACTAACTAACTAACTAAACTACTACTACTATTACTACTACTAACTACTACTACTACGACTACTACTAAACACGATTACTACTACGAACTACTACTACTACTACTACTACTACTACTACTAACTACACTACCACTACCACTAGCTACTACTACTAACCTACTACTACACTAATACAGCTACTACTACTACTACTACTACTACTAATACTATACTACTACTACTACTACTACTCCTAACTACTACTACTACTACTAATACTACTACTACCACGAACCACTACTACGTCTACAATTGATATTATTATTACTACTACTACTACTACTACTACTACTACTGCTACCACTACTACTACACTATGACTACGACTTATACGACTAAGACTACCACTACTACTACTACTACTACTACTACTACTACTACTACTACTACTACTACTACTACGACTACTACGACTACTACGACTACTACTACCTACGCTACCTACTACTACTACTACTACTACTACTACTACGACTACTACTACTACTACTACAACTACTACTACTACTAAAACTACCACTACTACTACTACTACTACTACTACGACGACAATTACTGCTATTAAAAATACTACGACTACTACTACTACTACTACTACCACTACTACTACGCCTACTACAACGACTACTACTACTACTACTACTACTACTACTACTACTACTACCACTACTGCTACTACTACTACTACTACTACTACTACTACTACTACTACTACTACTACTACTACTACCACTACTACTACTACAGCGACTACTACTACGACTACCACCACTACTACTACGACTACAATTGATATTACTACTACTACCACTTCTTCTACTACTACTACTACTACTACTACTACTACCACCACCACTACTACACTATGACTACGACTAATACGACTGAGACTACCACTACTACTACTACTACTACTACTACTACTACTACTACTACCACTACTACTACTACTACGACTACTACGACTACTACTACTACTACGACTACTACTACAACTACTACTACTACTACTACGACTACAGGTACTACCACAACTACTACTCCTACTTCGATAGTTCTATACGACTACTACTACTACTACTACTACTACTACTACTACTACTACTTCTGCTGCTACTACTACTACTACTACTACTACTACTACTACTACTACTACTACTACTACTACGACTACTACTACTACTACTACTACTACTACTACTACTACTACTACTACTACTACTACTACTACTACTACGACTACTACTACTACTACTACTACTACTACTACTACTACTACTACTACTACTACTACTACTACTACTACTACTACTACGACTACTACTACTACTACTACTACTACTACTACTACTACTACTACTGCTACTACTACTACTACGACTACTACTACTACTACTACTACTACTACTACTACTACTACTACTACTACTACTACTACTACTACTACTACTACTACTACTACTACTACTACTACTACTACTACTACTACTACTACTACTACTACTACTACTACTACTACTACTACTACTACTACTACTACTACTACTACTACTACTACTACTACTGCTACTGCTACTACCACCCATAATTCGATTGTACGTGCATATACTACTAATCGTATACCTACTGGGAATATTCTCGTTAGTTGTATCGTGAGTAGTAATACACATACTCGATTACCATGAAACGTATCCATATTCTTGGTCACAGCATGCTTGTTCTTGATACTACAATACGTTTATCTATCGAATCAGTTTTAACAGTTTGTGACACGGTATTTAAAAAAAAGTATGCTAACGGAGTTCCCCACATAATGATGTTATTGTGGTAGCGGAATCAAGGATCATTTTGTCATGAAATTGCCGACCTGCCCTCGCCCTCTCCATCCTTTTCTATCACATGGTTTGCGAATACCCTCCTCGCTCAGGCGGGGCCTCCCTGGAGGGGTGGGAGTGGCACGAAACCTGATAAATAACACTGTTTTCGAATAGCGTCCTCGCTCAGGCGGGGCCTCCCTGGAGGGGCGGGAGGGGCACGAAACCTGATAAATAACACTGTTTTCGAATAGCGTCCTCGCTCTGACGGGGCCTCCCTGGAGGGGTGGGAGGGGCACGAAGCCTTATAAATAACACTGTTTTCGAATAGCGTCCTCGCTCAGTCCCTTACGAAACCTGATAAATAACACTGTTTTCGAATAGCGTCCTCGCTCAGGCGGGGCCTCCCTGGAGGGGTGGGAGGGGCACGAAACCTGATAAATAACACTGTTTTCGAATAGCGTCCTCGCTCAGGCGGGGCCTCCCTGGAGGGGTGGGAGTGGCACGAAACCTGATAAATAACACTGTTTTCGAATAGCGTCCTCGCTCAGGCGGGGCCTCCCTGGAGGGGTTGGAGGGGCACGAACCTGATAAATAGCACTGCTTTCGAATAGCGTCCTCGCTCAGGCGGGGCCTCCCTGGAGGGGTGGGAGGGGCACGAAACCCTGATAAATAACACTGTTTTCGAATAGCGTCCTCGCTCAGGCGGGGCCTCCCTGGAGGGGTGGGAGGGCACGAAACCTGATAATAACACTCGAATAGCGTCCTCGCTCAGGCGGGGCCTCCCTGGAGGGGTGGGAGGGGCACGAAACCTGATAAATAACACTGTTTTCGAATAGCGTCCTCGCTCAGGCGGGGCCTCCCTGGAGGGGTGGGAGGGGCACGAAACCTGATAAATAACACTGTTTTCGAATAGCGTCCTCGCTCAGGCGGGGCCTCCCTGGAGGGGTGGGAGGGGCACGAAACCTGATAAATAACACTGTGTTCGAATAGCGTCCTCGCTCAGGCGGGGCCTCCCTGGAGGGGTGGGAGGGGCGCATGGTGTTGGTATGGTATTGGTATGGTATTGGTATGGTGGGAGGGAGCTCAGACGAAACCTGATAAATAACAGGTGTTGCATGGTATTGGTATGGCTTGGTATGGTATGGGTATGGCATTGTGTTGGTATGGGATGGCTTGTTATGGTTTGGTATGGTATTGGTATGGTATGGTATTGGTATGGTAGGGCTTGGTATGGTATGGTTTTGGTATGGTATGGTATTGGTATGGTATGGCTTGGTATGGCTTGGTATGGTATTGGTATGGTATGGTATTGGTATGGTATGGCTTGGTATGGTATGGTGATGTGCGGAATGGTATCGTATAGTGTGGTTTAGGAGAAGGACGCGGGAGGAGGAGGAGGAGGAGGAGGAGGAGAAGGAGAGGGTGTTCGGGGAAAACAAGAACCCCACTCAGGATGTGGGGAAAAAACAATGGTATTCGTAGCAGTAAGAGAAGTAGCGCTTGTCCTAGTAATAGAATTAATAATACTAGTAATCATAACAATAACAATAAAGGTTGTGGTAGTAGTAGCAGTACTAATAGTGGTGATAGAAACACTACTACTGCTACTACTACTACTACTACTACTACTACTACTACGACGACTACTACTACTCCTAGTAATGTAGGCATGGCTAGAAACACACTGATTGGGGTCCACGCTGGCTAACATTAGTGTTAGGATCATTTGCTCCTATTGGGCCAAGGTGGCGTCACCCGCACACTGCACTATTCTATGCTACGCTGCTGTTCTAACCTGCCCTTCCCGCCATATACCCTCACAGTGGTGCAGACATTTCATCAAGGCCCCACTCCCAAAGAGAAAAGCTCTCCCTCAAAAGAGCTACGACGAGATCCCAAGTGGCGACCAAGTGCCGAAGTCTTGCTCCCATCCCCCACCTCTGCTTACCCGATTCGGCGACTGTCATGCGGACCGCTCGTGGGGGTTTCCGCTGCGGCCCTACCCTGCGACGGTGGCACGGGCGGACGCTCAGCGGCAGGGAAAAAAGCGGCATGGGCGAGCGTTCAGCGGCGGGACAAAAAAGGAGCCCTCAGAGCTCGTCCCCCCGGTGCTTCGAGCCCTTCCGCCTCTCCAGGCGCTCCCTGATCTCGGCCGCCTTCGTCGCGCTTTTCTTGATGAACTTCCAGAGTCCTTTGGCGGTCCTCTCACCGTCGTACACGAGCGGCACGGATGAATCGGGCGACGACCCAGCCTTTATGAAGAAAATCGTCGGGAACCCTGTCCAGTCCATAGACTCGATAGGGCTATCGTTCGCAGTACCATCCATCTTTGCGATCACCAGGAGGTCTGTCAGTTCCTCCTTCTTGATTTTTCTAGCCAGCTTGACGTACTCTGGCTCCAGCTTCTTACAGTGACCACACCAGGGGGCATAAACCTCCAGAAGAACGTCCTTGTCGGGTAGGAAGATGTTTTCCCGCATGTTGGAGCCCACTATGATTCGCGTCTCGCCGTCGTACGAGCGGACATCCTGCTCGCTCTTGAGCTTTGGGGGTACTCTGCCTGCCTCTACCTCATCGATAAACCGTTTTATCGCGCTAACCGTCATGTCGCCCTCCCACACGTACTTTTTCTTGTCACCCGCCTTCTTCTGCACTGCGATGGCCGGGTATGCCGTGACACTCAGCATATTCTCTATCGCCTCCCTGAACTGCTCCGTGTCAGTCCAGGCGACAAAGTATTTGCCCCTGATGCTGGTTGCCACCTCCCTCATCATCTGCCCATACTCGTTATGTACGTCTGCCCGTGGGGGGAAAAGAGCCCACACGATGCCCTTGCCAGACTCCATGTACTTGTCGAAAGTATCGCCGTCCAGTTTGCCAAAAAGGGGCATAAGATTGTCGCCAAGGAATGTCTCTACAAACTCCTTGTCGAAACTGGTGTGCGACTTCACCCACCCGCTCTCCCCCCTGTGGTGAATGCTGATCTGGGAAGAAGCAGTGGACTTGACGAAATAAAAATCAGCCTGTCTCCTGCGGGCCTTGCAAGGAAGAAGAACTAGATCTGCCATCACCAAGGCTCCGCCGACCAGTTTGACACGAGATCTCGGTGGATACGTTTTAGGGGGGGTGAACCTTCCGGCCTGACCAGCAAACAATATCCACCTAGATCTGGACCAAAACTCGGCCTTTGGAGGCGCAGTGGATGTGGATGCGCTCTTCCTCCCGAGCCTTGGCCACCTCCTCGTAGCCAGGGGCCAGGGCATTGAAGTTGAGGACCACCCGCGGCTTGTCAACTTGGGGGTCGGGGAGCGGCTTCCCTTCCTCGATGGTGACGATGGCCAGGGCAGCAGAAACCACAAGGGCGCGTAGTGAGATTCGGCACCATCCTCCCATATCCTCTCCTCCTCCTCCTCCTCCTCCTCGTCCTCCTCCTCTTCCTCCTCCATCCCCCTTCCGTGTAGATAACTCCTCCTCGCTGCACCACCGGACATGTCGGCAGGGAGGGCCAGACGTTTCGCCTAAGATGTTCCCCAACGATGTGACTCTGGAGATGTGTAAATTTCCAACGGTTGCGCGGATAGAAGGCAGAATGTTTTCAAAGCGTGGCCCTCGCCTGAACGCTCCCAACAGTGACAGGGATGACGAGGGGATCAGTTTCAATATGTGGTTATCGCTGTAGCACCACGGACAGTTCGTCTCAAAAATGCCCGAAAGCTGCAAGAACAAGGAGCGGCTCAGTTTCAACAGTGGGTTGTCGCTGGCCACTTCCTCGAAACGGACTACCACGAGTTCAGAGTTGTTTGAATGCTACACGGACGGAAGGCGGCTCCTCTTCAAGATGGGGCCGCGCCGAAACGTTCTCGAAGCCAGTGGCCCGGGAGGTAAACTCGCGCAGCAGCTGAACCGCAGGGAGGCGGCTCCCTCTCAAGCCGGCGCTCTCCTCGCCGCTCCCCTCCTCTGCTCCGCTCCTTTGCCCCCCTCTTGGAGCCTCCGAGCCCTCTTTAGACGAGCACGTTCCACTACTCGCAAGGTAACTACTCGCAAATGGCCTGGATCCCCCGCGGAGGATCTACGATAAAGTCCATCAAAGCGGACATGTGGTTTTCGGGCGTTTGCGAGTAGGCACTTTGCGAGAAGTGAAACGCGCTCGGTGACTCTTGGGACCATGTGGAGCGGGAGAGCCTGGAAGCCAGCCAGATCCGCAGGGCACCATGGGGAGCCAGCAGGCTGCGAGGCATAGGTGCTCCTGCTCCCTGCAGCAGATTCAGTTCCCAATAGCAAGATTCTAGATGTCACGAACAATGATGTCACGAACAACGTCCGCGTGAGGGCCCGGCCCCGATAAAACGCCCAGCTACCACGCCGAAATCACGCTCTCAGAATCCCACCAGCCCTCTGGGCGTGAGTGGCTTGGAGCGCTTCCTCCTCCAACTCCCCTTCTTCCCCTTCGGAGATGGGCGTACCCATCCCCTACCCCGCCCCTGGACCTGAATCGGGGGCTTCGCGGGTCGTCGGGGCGAGCGGCCAAGACGGCCTCGGCGAAAGGTAAAAAACGTTGACTTGACTTGGGTGTGCAGCCCATGCTGGGGGAAAAATCATTGGGGTGACTTGGGTTTGGGATTTGACTTCATTTGGGGGCCCATGTTGGGTTTGGGGGAGGCCCAAATTGAGCCCCCCCTTCTTTGATCGGCCTCCTCCAAGATAGACGACCCCAAGGCTCCGAAGAGTGCCCCGAGAGGGCCCCAAGAGGCTCCCAAGCGGCGCCACAGGGGGGCGCCATGGAGGCCCCAGGAGGCCCCCAAGGTGTGCCCTACGAGGCTTCCACGAGGCACCCAGGACGCTCAGAAAAGCCCCCGGGACCCTCAAGACGCCCCAAGAGGACTCCGAGAAGCTGTCAAGAGACTTCCGAAGAGACTCCGAGAGGCAGCCAAAAGGCCTCTGGCCAATCTGCTCGCCATCCTCCTCCTGCTCCGCCTCCTCCTCATCATCATCATCCTCCTCCTCCGCCTCTCCCTCCTCCTGCCTCCTCCATGTTCCCCCTCCCCTCCCCCTCCCCCTCCTCCTCCCCCTCCCCCTCCCCCTCCTCCTCCTCCTCCTCCTCCTCCTCCTCCTCCTCCTCCTCCTCCGATTCCCTCCTCCTTCTCCTCCTCCTCATCCTCCTCCTCCTCATCCTCGGATTCCTTCTCCATCCTCCCCGTCTTGGGATATGACGGCTTCCCCAGCCCGTTAGTCCACTGCATACTCCTTCGCATCCCCGATCCGGGCAACTCGCCTGGGCACTGGGACACATACCATATAACGGACTGGCGTTCCCCAAGCCACAATCCCCCGTACATTGAAACGCGTTGGCGCTCCCGAAGCCACAAGCCCACGCACATTGAAACGAACTCGCGCTCGCCAAGCCATAATACATGATGAATTACATCATGTTCGCGCTCCCAAAGCCACAGTGCATGGTGAGTTGCAACGCGGTCGCGTCCCCAAGGCCACTATCATGTTGTAATTACGACGATGTTGCGCTCCCGAGGCCACAATCCTCCGTAAATTATTTCGCGCTCGCGCTCCCGAAGCCGCAATCCCAAGCAACTTACCAAGCAATGGCGTTACCCATGCCAGAATTCTTTGCAACACACACCGCGCTCGCGCTCTCTGAACACAACAACATTGTAAATCACGTCACTTCCACGCTGCCGAGGCCACATCCCTTCAAAATGATGACGTTTCGCGCATCCCCACCAGCCCATCCAACAACCAAAAAAAGGCGAGTTGCCCTGAGCAGGGATGTGTAGTACCATGTGGTCAGGCTATGAGAGCCTCTTGAAGGCATCTTGGGGCCGTCGTGGGGTCCTCTTGGGGCCAGTTCGGAAGCCTTCGGTGCTTTCGCGGGGCCCCCTTGGGTCCTCTTGGGCCTCTCTTGAGGCCCTTGAGGGGCCTCTTGGTGCCGTCATCGGTCAAAGAAAAGAAGCATCCTTGACAACGCCATCCGTCGGAAGTCAAAACATGATAGCCTGGTGTCCTCTTGGTGCTGAGCGGTATAGGAGCCATCTGAAAGCCTCCAGAGCCCATCGGAAGCAAGAAGGCGAGAAGCCAAGAAAACATGTACATACTCCAACGGAGGGTCTAAGAAAGATTCGGGTCTCACGGGAAGGTCCTCGGGAGTCTTCGTGGCGACCGCCGCCTTGGGACAGTCATGCCGCCTCTTGGAGGCATCTTGGAAGACTGATCCTTCTTGAACTAGATTGCGCGACATTGGAAGCCGCCTTGGGCTACCTGGGTCCTTTTGGGGCCAGCCAGCTTGGACGTTGTGACTGCTCGCGACCTGGCCCGTCCAGACCCAGGGAGGGGGGTAGGGAGAGAGGTAAACCTCTTCCCGAAGTGAAAGAGGTCGGAAGAACTAACTCCTTAAACAACCTACGCCAAAAAAAAAAAGGCTGGAGGATTTGCAAGGGGTTGTGGCGTCGGAGGCGCGAACGCGCGGTGATCCCACCCGCCTTTTCGGCGCAGGTGGTTTTAAGGAGTTCGTCATTCCAATCTCACCTTTCAATCCGGGGAGAGGTCGACCTCTCCCCCATCTTTTTGGATCTGGACGGAGCCAGTCGCGAGCGATCATCACGTCCTAGATGGTCCAAGGTTGCCCCACACAGCCCAAGATGGCATCCAAGATCGCACAGGATAAACCAGGATGGTTCAAGCTAGCTGCCAACGTGCCTTCAAAATCCTTTCAAGCACCTAAAGAGAATAGGTGGTGCTAGGCTCTCGCGAGCTTCAAATGGCTCCTATAGCGGCCCAGGGGGGCCCAACGCGGCCCAAGAGCGCTCAAAAGAGCCCCAAGTTCAGAACTCCCCCCTTCTTTAATCGATGGTCTCCAAGATAAGATAGCTCCAAAAGCGCCCCAAGGGCCTACAACATGGCAACTAGACACCAAAGAGGGCCCCAAGAGAGCCCCGAATGCTTCCAACTTGGCCCCAGGAGGGCCCCACGACGGCCCCAAGATGCCGCCCGAAGGCTCTCAGAGCTTGACTGCATGCTTTGGATGGACTGGTGGGAATACGGAATACGCCACGAATCGAACGCCAAACTGCTACGGGGGCGCGCGAAACGAGTCGAACGCCAAGCCTGCTACGGCGGGCCGCGCCGGTAGCGAAGAGAAAAACAATGAGCGACGGCACTGACTGGTGGGGATTTTTTGGGGGGGGGTCGCGGCCGCGAGCGAAGAGCGCAGGCGGCGAGAGAAGTTGTCCGGGCCGACGGGCAAACCTAATTAGCTGCTGGGCACGCCTCAAACCGGCCGGGCCAGCTCACAAGGCGACCGCTGGGGCAGCTGGGCGGGGGCTGGCTGGCTGATCGGGCACCCAGGGAAGCTCGAGCATCGTGCAGCCCAGGCAAAATGCCAGGGAATTCGGTGTTACGCGCTGCGGCGTCGGACCACGCAGGTGGAACGAGTTGCTCACAGCCACTGCAATGGGAAAGGCAAGGTGCACAATGGTCCTGTCGCCAGGGGGGCGCCAAGGGCCAGGGCCGTGCCGACGGCGTAGACCTGCCTGGGCTCGGCTGGGACGGAACGAGGATGGAAGCACAGCGTCCGACGGAAGGCTGGACCACTCCGAGACGCCACGCACGTACCCAAGGGAACAAACCAGTCCCGAGCAGGGGCAACGGACCGGCCCGAAGGCGATGGTACCTGTGGGCCAGACTGGTGGGGATATTTTTTTTGGTCGCGGCCGCGAGCGAAGAGCGCAGGCGGCGGGCAGGGTGTCCGGGCCGACGAACAAGCCGAATTAGCTACAGGGAACGACAAGCTACAGAGCGCAGCACGAGCCGGCCGGGCCAGCTCACAACTCACAACCGCGGCAGCTGGGGCAGCAGCAGCGGGGGCTGGCTGGCTGAACTGGAACGCCCTGGGAAGATCAAGCAAGGTGCAGCCCTGCGGCAAAATGCCAGGGAATTCTGTGACTGGTGGGGATACTTTTTGGTTCTCGGCTCCAAGGCGAGGGACAGGGAGAGGGCACAACGTCCGGGGCGCGGTACGACGAAAATTGGCCGCAGTGGCGTATGCACATGCCAAGGACAAAATGCCCCTCATTGAGACGCAAGACAGCGTCGGCAGGTGACCGGCCCAGACATCCCGGCAGGTGGGGAAGCAAAGGCGCGGCGACCAGCAGCGGAACGGGGGGGAGAAGTCGCCCTTGCGGCGCCAAGCTCCAGCCGAACCACATTCGGAAGCGAGGCCAAGACGGACAGCGGGGCACTGTAAAGCCGCAGGCAGAACGCGGATCCGAATGGCCAATGACCAAGCGAAGCCCACGTGCGCGCACACAGGGACAGGCCGTCCAAGACCTCGGAAAAGAGAGGGGGGAGAGTGCGAGCGCGAGCGACTGACTCAGACTCACTGCAGCACCCCGGGTAAACGATGGTGCGGCGAAAGAGGCCTGACTCAACAAGGCTCACTGAAGCTGAGGTGGACTGGTGGGGATATATATTTTTTGTTCGGCGGCTCGCAAGGACAACTCCAGGAAGCGGGATGGTCTCGACAAGGGCGCATGGCAAGAAAATTGGCTGGTGGGGATACGCGAAGCGTCAAGAATTAAGGTAGATCTGCGTTCCTGGAGCCACAACCCCTCGTACTTCACGGTGCCTTCGCGCTCCCGAAGCCACCACCCCTCGTAAAAGTACTCCGCGAAGGCACTCCCGAGGCCACAGCCCCATGCAAAGCCCCGAGAACTCGCGCTCCCCAAGCCACGACCCCTGACAGAGCATGTCACTCTCGCGCTCCGAAAAACCACACCCGCCCATGAATTACTGCGCGTTCGCGCTCCCGAAGCCGCGAAAACCCTCGCAAAAATCACGGCGCGCTCGCGTGCCCCAAGGAGGCACGGCACCCGCGCAGATCACCACCGCGCGCTCGCGCGCCACCGAGGCCTTGACCCCACGCAAAGTACCACCAGACTCGCAAGCTCCGGGCCACAGTCCCTCGTACAACCACTTAGGCGCGCACCCCAAGCCACAATCCATCATTCAGTCGGGCCTGTCCCCCTACAGGAGGATTTTCGACGAAAAATAAAAAATACACTAAAAATAATCAAAAAATATTCCAAAAATAGTCTGGGTATTTTTTAAAAATATGTTTGCCCTTTGGGGGTATTTTGGGGGTATTTTTTAGTTTTGATCGAAAATCCCCATGTAGGGGGACACGCCTGACATAAATCCATCAGGAATTGCCACCGGGCTGGACCTAAACGCTGTTGTTCGTTTTGTTCTCGCTGTGCTTGTCGTCTTGCCCTACCCGTTCACCTGTAACTCCCTGCCAAAACGAGAGACAGAGCACAGCCGAAATCCAGCAAAACAGCGTTTAGATCCAGCCCTGCCCTTCTACAGCCACTCAGACGCGCACCCGAAGCTACAATCCACTAGGAATTGCCACAAATTCGCGCCCCCGAGGCCACAATCCCACGCACGCTATGACTAGCTCGCGCTCCCGCAGATGCGAACCCACCTCACGGAGGCCGCCAAAAAACGCAAAAGAGATCCCCATCCAGAAGACGGAAAGAAATTGCATGCTCTGTACCGGGATGTGTGTTCGAGCGGCGCTTTTCGGCCCTGCCTCCGTTTCCTGGGAATTCGGCTCTGGACCCGAGGCCACGGATCCTCCAAAATAGCTCGGGTGCGCGCTCCCGAAGCCACGAACCCTCTTAGATTACAGTGGAAGCACGCTCCCAGGGCCACCGTCCCCAGGGTTCATTACTGAAGACGCGCGCAACCAGCCAGCCAGCGAACAGCCCAAATTCGCTGCCAACCATACATCTGAACAACAAGCCAATCAGCCGAGTTGCCGGTTAGCCGACCTGAAAAGAAAACCAACCAACCGACCAAGCGTGATGCCAGGACTCCGTGAGAAGGCGGAGACAGATATTCCTCAGGCGCTAATAATTTCGGCCGTTCGAGGATCCTCTTGGGGTCCCTCTTGGAGCGACTGGCGCCATCTTGGAGGCGTCATCGGGCCCTTTCAGGGCAGTTTCTTGCCCCTCTTGGGCATTCCCCCCCTCCTCCGTCTCCTCCTCCTTCTGCTCCTCCTCCTCGTGGATCCTCCAGCGTGTTTCTGAAAGAAGGTTGCTCACAAGATGTCCCCCTGAAATAGCGTGCTCCGACAAAGTCGGCTTGGGGTTATCCTTGGGTAATACTCCTCCTCTTCTTCCTCCTCCTCCTCCTCCTCCTCATCATCATCCTCATCCTCATCCTCATCCTCATCCTGCTCCTCCTCCCCCTTTCCTCCACCGCCCCTCCCCTCGCCCGCCCTTTCTTCTCCACTCCCCCTCCTCTCCCCAATCGCCCTCCCAACGGGCCGCGAGTCCGGCCGGCTGAGCACTCTGCGCAAGTGAGCCAGCGTAGACCCTCGGTGCTCAGCACCGACTCCCTTGAACGGCCATCCTCATCCAGCTCCAGCTTCCCCCTTCCCGTCGATGCAGGCCTCCCAAAAGGGGCCCGAACAAATGAGGCCGGAACATTGCACCGCATCTCCGATGCATTCGCTAAGCAGCGCGATCCGGGGTCCGACGTTCTCCGTTCCGACGTCGTCGGTGCATCGGCGATGCGGTGCGATCCTCCGACCCCGTCTACTCATGCCCCATCTGGGAGGCCTCCAGTGAAAATCGGCGGCGACGAACAATACATGTATCAAGGGCTCCCAACTTCGCGCTTCGCGCTGCGCGAAGCGCGAAGCGCGAATAACTTCGCGCTCTCGCGCCGCCCCCCAAGGGGGAGAAGAGGAGGACGAGGAGGAGGGGGAGGAGGAACGAGGACCGCGAAGCGCGAAGCGCGAATAACTTCGCGCACTCGAGGGAGCCCTTGTGTATCCAGGGGCGCCGATGGTCCATGCGTTCGGCGAGGCTCCCTGGAGAATACGCGCCGTGCCCGCCCCTGGGCCTTCGCCTTTGTCGTCGGCTGCAGTGGCAAGAGGGGCGGCGAAGATCACTGCTGGCGTGGCGTCTGCTGCCCAGGGATGGCGGGGCCCATCATCGACTGGACCCACTCGACTATAGTCTCGGCAGTGCGCCCGCCGTCGTACTCCGTCTCCTGCGGCTGCCACGCTGACCCCCGCCAGGGCATGTCTCGACAAGATCAAGACGACGACGACGAGGACGACGAGGACGACGACGACGAGGACGACGACGACGTCAGCGACGAGGCGGAGGACAAGGACGAGGATAATGGAGAGGAGGTCGGGGACGACGACAAGGACAAGACCGGGAGACTGGGTCACCGTTCTCGTGCCGCCCACGCGGCGACGGAGCCGGCCCCTGGCCTGGGCCGCAAGTGAGGGGCCACGTTAGGAGGGGACTGGCCCAGGGGGGGGGGACATCGAGCTGGCATCGGCGATACATCGCCGATAGATCAGCGATAGGCCCCCGATGACGAATCCGTACGCTTTGGGCGGGGTGGGCTATCAGGCCACCGATCGGTGATATGAGCCATTGGGCGTCGATGCATCCTTCCCTAAACTTAGGCCGGCGGATTTGAAAGGAACAATGGTCCAAACGTGCTCAAAAATGACAAAAAACCGTCGAAAAATCGGCCTCTGACTATTTTTTGGCTACTCTTGAGTGTTCCTCCTGCAGAGGGACAGGCCCGACTGAACCCTGAACCCATCCCGCCCTGACGTTGCCCCTGACAGGCGGCCACGTGCGAACCCTACACCTGCCCCCCACGACTTCTGAGGGAGAGGGTGGGGTTCACTTCGCTCGGGAACTCCCGAACGAAGTGAACCCCACCCTCCCCCTCAGAAGTCGTGGGGGGCAGGGGTAGGGTTCGCACGTGGCCCCCTACCTGACTGGTTTTCGGCTCAGAGCTCTCGAGCCTCCGCCGGCCGCCCGGGAAGGCCGGGGCACCGCCGGAACGCTCTCGGCGAGGCGCAGCCGCCGGAGAGCACCCCGAGGCAGGGAAGCCACCGAGCACCGGCGAAACTGCCCGAAAAAACGTCGTGCCTCGAGCCTATCCTTACGTCGGGCGTGTCCCCCTACAGGGGGGATGTTCGACGGAAAATAAAAGATACTCAAAGAATGGCCCAAAATGGCCGAAAAATAATCCCCAGACTGTTTCTTGACTATTTTTGAATATTCCCCCCGTAGAGGGCCAGGCCCGACTTAAGCCTATCCCCCCCCCTGACGTTGCCCCTGGGCGAGGCGCGAGGCGCCACCGTCTTCGCACCGCAGCCCGTGACCTCCACCGCTCCTCGCGCCGCCCTTCTTTGCCTGCCGGGCCGCCCGCCTTCGAGCCCCGCCCGCGGGGCGCGACGACCGCGGCGGTCCTCGCGCGACGAGCGCCGACTTCGCGTCGACTGGCGTCGAATCGCCCGAGCCGACAAGATGATATGGGAGGCTCCCATGAGTTGCCACCGACCTCCCCCCCACCTGGCGCCAGCCCCTTCGGGGCGCCGCCGAAAGGGGTGCCCAGGAAGCGAGTTCCTATCAACACTACCGTGTCCTCGCGCACCGCTCGCGCCGCCGCCCGCTGCGCAAGGGCGGCCGCGCTGGCCCGGAGCGCGGCGCGCGCAGCGCAGTTTGCCGTCGCGCCCCCTGGGGGGGGGGGGGGGCGACCCGGGTCCGCCTCATCCTGGCGTCATCATGTCACACCTGGCGACTCTCTTTGCCTTGCTTCGGACCCCAAAACCCCCATGGATCGATCCGGCTCGAAGACTGCCGCAGAAGGATGGGGTCCCGGGCCCCGGTCGAGTTCTCAACGCTGTTGCAAGTCACGTTCTGTTATGCTTCGAGGCGTCGGATCTCAGGGTCCGTCTCCTCGTGCTGCTGCCGCAGCCGCCGGACCCCGGTGCGCTGGGGGAGAGGGAGCGGGACGGCAGGCGGGAGGGGGTGGTGGAGGAAGGCCTGGGCGAGAGGGAGGTGTTGAGGTCGGGGTGGAAGGTTTCTCCCGGGGCCGTTGGCGACCTGAGGAGGGGAGGGCGAGGAGAGGGAGGAGGAGGAGGAGAAGGAGGAGGAGGAGAATGAGGAGGAGAAGGAGGAGGAGGAGGAGGAGGAGGACGGGTCGCCTAAGCCCTTCGGAGAAACCCTCCAGGTCCGGGGTGGGCGGAGGCAGGCGGGAGGGGAGATGCGAGGGGGCGGGGAGGACCTCATGAAGCGGGCGCAGCACATCTGCGCATGCATGATGTCCTCTGGCGCGGCCCACGGGCGTAACCTGTGGCACGGATGAGCTCGTGGGTCATGATACGGTACCCATGGGCGTATGCTACGGCAACGACAAATCTATGGCACCCATGGCGCAGCCCAGGGGCACAGCCTGCGGTTCGGAAGCGTATTCCACATTTCGAAATAGAAGGGAGGGGGTCACAACCCTCCCAGACGGGCCATTCTAGTCCCCCCAGAACAGCAATGAACAGGCGGCCTTTTGCACAAACTCCCAGGGAACCCTCCAAGACTGCTCAAGCAAATCAGACCCCCTCCTTTCTGTTATGAAATCCGGAGTACTCGACGCGGTGATGCCCATGTGTGCATGCCTGTCCTGGCGCGGTCCTTTTTCAGCGACTGAGTATGAGCGTGAGTTACACTGAAACCGCGTGACTGAGTACGTTTGCGTCTGACTGTGAACGGGTCTGAGTATAAGCGGTGGCGTACGAGCTCATCTGAATATCGGTCGGTCTGGGCATGAGTGTGTATCAACACAAATGCGTCTGGATGTGAGTGCGCCTGGGTACGAATGTCTGTGTGTGTGAGTAAACGTGCATGAAAGTGAGTCTCAATATAAGGAAGACTGTGTGCGGGTCACTCAGCATGAACGGCTGAGTACGTTTGCATCCGAATACAAGTTGGTATTGGTGTGATCGAGTCTTAGAGCAGCTCCAACTAAGTTGTTCTTGGTATGAGCAGCCCTGTGCACAGATATCAACAAGCCTGAGTGTGAGTGAGTCAGGGGACGAGTTGATGGGTATGAGCGAATCTGAACGCGAAGAGATATGAGCATGAGTAAGCCTGCGTACGAACGAGCCTGAATATGAGTGACTGGGTCTGAGTGAAGATGAGCGGGAGTGAGTCCGAGTGTAAGCAACTGGATATGAGTGGGTCTGATCGTAAGCGTGCCTGGGTGCGACAGACTGAAGATGAAGGGTCTGAGTCTATGCGTGTGTGTGTGTCTGATCACGGGTGGCTGAGTATGAGCAAGACTGCGTATGAATGGATATGAGTATGAGTGGGTTCGTGTAAGAGCGAGTCTGAACATGATTGAGGACCTCCTGGGGGCCTCAGACGGCCTCAAGGGCCTCCTTGGGCTGTCTCCCTTGAGGCCGTCTGGGCCTCCTGGGTCTTCCTGCAGCTTCCTCGGGCTTGCTGGAACCTTCTGCACCCTCCTGGGAGCATCCTGGGGCCTCCTCCGTCAGTCTCGTCGGGTTTCCCAATGCCTCCTATCGCCTGCATGGGCACCCTGAGGCCTCCTGGAGCCCCATCGGGCTTCTGAAGAGGAGGAGGCGGAGGAGGAGGAGGAGGAAAAGGAGGAAGAGGAGGAGGAGGAGAGGGAGGGGAAGCAGACCATTGATCCCCCCCAATACCGTCATTCTACCCTGGAGGTCCCACCAGCCTGGGCGCGAACGGGCTGGCGGCCCGCTCCCTGGACGGTCCAAATGCGGTGCCTGCTGCATCGCGGTGATCATGGGGTCTCGAAACGGACACGTCTACATCCGAGATCTGCCAGTATACCTGAGAGGCCCCACCAATCTGGGCGCGAGCGCGCTAGTACCGAACCCTCCGTCGGCGGCTTCCCCCCTGGGAGGCCCGGAGGCCCGCGACTCCAGGCGCCGAGAAGCCCGTGGAGCACGCGCGGTCGACCCCCCCCCCCCTGGTAGGTGCAAGCACTGCGCCTCCCGCATCGGGTTGGCCACGGGGCTCGAAAAACTCGTGCGCGTCTCCCAGAAACCGGGCGCCCCTCTCCAGAGGTCCAACGAATCTCGGAGCCAGGGAGCCCTGGAACACCCCTGGTCGAACCCCCCCGTGAAGTGATCAAGTGATATGCCCGCTGCCTCGCGTCCATCACGGGGCTTTGAAAACATGAGCGTGCGTCCACCAAAGCATCAAGGTCCCGCTAGTATCGGCGCGGACAGGCCCGTGGAGCACTCCCTTGGGAGGCCCACGCATTATGCCTGCTGCATCGCGGTGATCATGGGGCCCTGGGTTTTTTTGTTCTTTTTTGTTTGTTTTTTTTTTTCTTCGAGGCTGTCGCGAGCGACAGCGTGATCCGCAACTGCTGCCAAACCGTCAGCGCAGGACTGCGAACACATGGCCGCATGGTTTGCCGCAGGCGTGCCGAAGAGCGGCACGCTTCATAAATCGCTGGTGCAAGCTTCAACTCAGCTCTGAGACAAACGCCGGCCTTGCAAACTGATCATGGGGCCCTGGGTAATGCTAGTACAGGTGAGGTTGATTATGGGCGCCTGGCAGTGGGCGAATCCAAATGTAAGACCGTCTGAGTACGATGAGCGCCCAGGAATGAGTCTGGCTGTTGGAGGATCCGACTGCAAGTGAGCCCGAGCATGAGTGCGGCTGTGGGTGAATCAGTGTGCGTATATATGAATGGAATGACTACAAGTGGGTCTGAGTGTGAGACAGTCTGATTATGAGCGAGCCTGAGTGTGTGATTACGTACATGACCAGCTCTGTGTGTGTGTGTCAATCTGGGTACGCATGCCTAGAGAGGAGTACGTCTAAGTATGAAATGGAAAGTGCGGGAGTGCGGGTGCGGCGAAGGCGCCCCACGAATAACAAGAACCTGATCACTCAAGATATGAGGAGAGAAGCGGCCCCCATAGCGCAACCCATAGTCGCAACCAACAGCACAATCCACGGACTCAACCCATGCCCACTACAAAATCAGCAGCGCCGATGGCGAAACTCAGTGCCGCAACCCTCAGCCACGAAAAAATGAGGCACTCATGGCGCAGGCCTTTGCCTCAGCCTACTACCACGAGAAAAAACGGCGCCCATGTCGCAACCCTTGGCCGCAACAGATGGCCAAGAAACACATGCGGCACGGCACACCCCATGCCTTACATTATAACTGAGACCCCATATGGTCAAGCAGTGTTTGCGAAGAGCACACGTGAATGGACTCGCACGTCGACGCGCAACGTACACGACAACCAGCACATGAACCTTGCTCTCAAGCGCGTCGCATTTTATTGCGCGCTACTGCGGTAGAGGAAACGCACATGCACCTTGCAATGGAAATCGTGTTTGTGTGACACACGTACGAGGGTGAATGTATTACACGAGTAACCACGAATACACACGTTGTCGCGGCAGTATGTGACACTTGGATATATTCCTCGGATCCTTGCTATCTTCGAACCAGATCAAGAAAGGGAAGCCCTTCACGCCGTACTTGGTTGCCAAGTCCTTTTCCTCGGGGGAAGTTCCCCCAACTGTGGCGGCTCTCCCCCCCGCACGCCTCAACCCCACCCACCTCATCGGCCTTCCCTTCCCACCCACCCTGTCCCCGCCTACCCCCCCCCTTACCCCCTCTTCCTCCTCCTCATCCTACTCTTCCTCCTCCTCCTCCTCGTCCTCCTCCTCCTCCTCCTCCTCATCCTCCTCCTCCTCCTCCTCCTCCTCCTCCTCCTCCTCATCCTCCTCCTCCTCATTCTTCTCCTCCTTCTCCTCATCCTCCTGATCCTCCTGATCCTCCTCCTCCATCGGTTTCTCCCCCTCCTCCTCCTCCTCATTCGACAGCCAGCAAGGCATGCCTGGTTCACTCCTCTGTATACTCTCAAGCTTCGGCTTGACGGTTCCACTCTCTCTGTCTCTCTCTCTCTCTCTCTGCTCCACTGCTTGCTTCTGAACTTCCCTGATCAGGGCAACTCGCCTGAGAATCGTTTCTGGATGGACTGGTAGGGACATGGGAAGCGTGAAGAATTGTGGGGGTGCCCGTCGCGATGGTGCTGGCAGGCAAACTATCCTGGCGAAGAACCCAATCACATGCAATCGTGGGTACCGTCGTTGTGAATACCACGTTGGGTGGATCTCCTCATGGGTCCACGAAACGTGTGAGGGGCGTGCCGCGATGAGGCTGCGCCGCCATGCGGACCCTAGCATTGGGGCCTTCGCTGGAGCTCCCACGTGTGATGGGCACGCCGAAATGAAACGCCGACGCAAGGCGGACCCTGGCGTTTGGGCCTCAGCTGGGGCTCCCTATGGGGCCACGACAGGTGTGAGTGGCATGCCGACATGAGGCACCGACGCCCATGCGGACCATGACATTTGGGCCTTAGCTGGAGCTCCCCATGGAGCCACGAAATGCTCGACGGGCGTGCCGACATGAGACACCGACGCCATGCGGACCCTTGCACTTGGGCCTTAGCTGGAGCTCCCCATGGAGCCACGAAATGTTCGAAGGGCGTGCCGACATGAGGCACCGACGCCCATGCGGACCCTTGCACTTGGGCCTTAGCTGGAGCTCCCCATGGAGCCACGAAAGCTGTGAATGGCGTGCCGACATGAGGCACCGACGCCATGCGGACCCTGGCTCTGAGCCTTGGCTGGGGCTCCCTATGGGGCCACCAAACGTGTGAGGGGAGCGCCGAAATGGACATGTGGAGGGCCGAGGTATGGATGGGAGGGGGAGGAAGGGGATAGGGAAGGAGGGAGGAGGAGACGCGGGGCGCTGCCTAGTCAAAACGAGGACCCAGCACCACAGGATGGTTGGGAAAACTACCCACGCGTAGAGCGTGGAATGCCCAATTATGATTCCCTGATGTTTCATATCGGGGGTGGCCAGAACTGCTGTTAGCAAAACGTCCTTTGACGAAAGCGGCTCGAGGCCAGACCCAGCGGGAGCAGACCCGCAAACATTGCGGCCGCAACACCGTCCGGAGAACTCAACACAGGCAATTCACTGGTAGACTTGGCAGGAGGAGGTTTGTATCAACTTCCGATAATCAGAGTGAAGGGGCCGAACGGCCCTTCATCGTCCCTGGGTGCATGACTGGAGTGGGGTTCCGCGTTGCGGATTGTTGTTGCATTGCTGTCTTGTTGCTGTCTTGTTGCGTTGTTGCGTTGTTGTTAGACTTCCTCTACGGAATGATTAGTGTTCATCTACCCTCCGGTGCCCATTTCCTAACCATCCTGTGGTGTTGGGTCCTCGCTTTGAAGAAACAGCGCCCCGCGTCCTCTCCTCTCCTCCTCCTCCTCCTCCTCCCTCTCCTCCCTCCTCCCGTCCCTGCCCTGCCTCTGCCTTACGCATGCCCATGTCGGCACACACCTCACGCGTTCCCCCACAGGGAGCCCCACCTGAGGGCTCAGTGGGGAAGTTCACATTGCACCGCCGACCCATTTCGGCACACCCCTCGCACGCGTCGTGGCCCCACGGGGAGCTCTACCGAAGGCCACAGTTGGAAATCCCGCATGGCACCGCCGCCCCGTTTCGGCGCACCCCTCACACGTTCCGTGGCCCCTTGGGGGGCTCCACCTAAGGCCCCAGTGGGAAAGCTCGCATGGCACCGCCGCCCCGTTTCGGCGCACCCATCACACGCGTCGTGGCCCAACAGGGAGCTCCACCCGAGGCCCCAGGTGGAAAACATCGCATGGCACCGCCGCCCACTTTCGGAAAACCCCCCACACGCTTCGTGGCCCCGTGGGGAGCCTCCACCTCCCGCCGCCGTGGGAGGGTTCGCATGGCACCGCCGCCCCGTTTCGGCACACCCTCCACGCGCTTCCTGGCCCCGCTCCGCCTGAGGTCCCAGTGGGAAAGTTCGCATGGCACCGACGCACCCAGTTCGGCACAACGATCACGCGCTTCGTGGACCCATTGGGAGCCCCACCCAAGGCCCCAGTGGGAGGGTTCACCTGGCACCGCCGCCTCAGTTCGGCGCACCCCCCACGTGCTTCGTGGCCCCATATAGGGAGCTTCGCCTGAGGCCCAACTGGGCGGGGTCGCATGGCACCGCCGCCCCATTTCGGCACGCCCCTCACGTGTTCGGTGGCCCTTTAGGGAGCTCCACCTGAGGCCCCAGTTGGAGGGTTCACACGGCACCACCGCTCCATTTCGGCACACCCCTCACACGTTTCGTGGCCCCATAGGGACCTTCACCTAAGTCCCCCGTGAGAGGATTCGCATGGCACCGCCGCCCCATTTCGGCACACCCCTCAACCGCATGGCGGCCCCGCCCCATCTCGGTACAAAATCCACGCGCTTCGTGGCCCCATGAGGAGATCCACCGCAGGAGATTCTCACAAGCGACGGTGCTCACGACTGCAGAAAGGTTGGGCCTTTCGCCGGGACAACTCCCAACCATCCTGTGGTCTTGGGGCCTCGTTCTGAAGAGACACCGCCCCACGCCCCTCCTGCCCGCCTGCTCCTCCCGCCGCTCCTTCCCTCCAATCCGTGCCTCTGCCTTCCGCACCAGTCAACCCTCTCGGCCTGCGCGGCCCCACATGGGAGCGCCGAGGAAGGCCCCGGCGGCGGCGCGCTCCGTGCCCCCACGTGGGGGCAGCACCGAAAGCCCCGATGGCCACATCCGCACGCGCCCGCCGCACCCACATCGGCATACCCCTCACACGTTTCGTAGAAAGCTCCGACATACCCCACACCCACATCGGCATACCCCTCACACGTTTCGTGGTCCCGTAGAAAGCTCCACCGAAGGCCCCAGTGGTTGCGTTCGCATGCGCCGGCCGCACTAATTTCGGCACGCCCCTCACACGCTGGGTGGCCCCTTCGAGAGCTCCACCGAAGGCCTCAGCGGTTGCGTTCGCATGCGCCAGCCGCACCCATTGCAGCACCCCCTTCACACGCATCGTGGCCCCTTTGGGAGCTCCACCAAAGGCCCCAGCGGCGTTGTTCGCATGCGCCCGCCCCACCCATTTCGGCACACCCCGTGGCCCCATAGGGAGCTCCACCCAAGGCCTCAGCGGTTGCGTTCGCATGCGCCCGCCGCACGCACTTCGGCACACCCCTCACACGCGTTGTGGCCCCCTTGGGAGCTCCAACGAAGGCCCCAGTAGCTGCGTTCGCATTCGCCCGCCGCGCCCATTTCGGCACGCCCTTCTCATTTCGGCACCGCAGGCCCAAGTGGCTACGTTCGCACGCGACCCCCGCACCCATGTCGGCACACCCTTCACGCGCTTCGTGGCCCCATAGGGGGCTCCACCGAAGGCCCCAGTGGCTACGTTCGCATGGTCCCGGCGCACACACAATTTCAGCACACCCCTCACACGTGTCCTTGCCCCATAGGGAGCGCCACCGAAGGCCCCAGCGGTTGCATTCGCATGCGCCCGCCGCACCCATTCCGGCACACCCCTCACACGCATCGTGGCCCCATTGGGAGCTCCACCGAAGGCCCCACTGGCTGCGTTCGCATGCGCCCGCCGCGCCGATGTCGGCCGCACCTAGTTCCGCACACCCCGCACACGTTTCGTAGCCCCATAGGAAGCGCCACCGAAGGCCCCAATGGCTGCGTTCGTGTGCGTCCGCCCCAACCATATTCGGTTCACCACTCACACGCTTCGCTGCCCAGCAGAAATCGCCACCGAAGGCTCCAACGGCGGGTGTTCGCATGCGCCCGCCCCGCCCAATTCGGTACACCCCTCACACTATTCGTGGCCCCATAGGGAGCTCCAGCGAAGGCCCCAGTGGCGGTGTTCGCATGCGTCCACCCCCCCGATTTCAGCACACACACACACACAGCACACGTTTCGTGGCCACATAGGGAACTCCAGGGAAGTGCTCGGTGGCTGCATTCGCATGCGCTCACCGCGCATGTGTCAGCACATTCCTCACACGCTTCCTGGCCCCATAAGAAGCTCCGCCGAAGACAGTATTCACAACTGCGTGACTCACAAACGCAGAAAGCCAGGCCAATTAAATTGGCATGCCCCTCTTGGGGCTCGCATGCCAGGGAAACTCTTGCGCCTGACTGGGTTGCTGGCCCCCGAACTACAACAACAACGGTCCCCGCCTGACGCTTCCCCATCATGGATTCAGAATCGCACTCTCGCGCGGGAATTCCCGGCAAGGTGTGCAGGAATCGCGCTCTCGCGTGGGACTCCATCACAATTTATTCACACGCCGCGACCACGCCACTCAGACATCACGCTCTCAGCCTTGAATTCCTCGCGATTTGCTTAGGAATCGCTCTCGCTCGAGACGTCCTCGCAATTCATGCAGGAATGATGCTTCAGCGACCCGCACGCTCGACCCAGCCGCCCGGGCCCACCCGCCCGACCCGCCCGTTAGGGTCCACCCGCCCGACACGCTCGTCTGGTTATGCCGTTTGCTATCTGCTCCTGCCCCCCAACTGCGAATCTCTCTCGTGCTCCTTTTTATCTCTCCCCTTGTCCCTTCCTTCTGTCCTTCCTCTCGTCCACTTTTCTTGGCGCTGCACCAACTACGTGGCAGGTAAAGAAAATAGACCCCCACGGGGATACGATCGAAGACGAAGAGGGTGGCCATCAAGCAGACAAGAGCGAATAGTCGTAAAATGTGTATTTATATTGTTATTTTCGTCGTGGTCCCCCCCTCCGCGAACCACCTGCGACCCGCGACCCGCCCTGCGACCCACCCGCCCGCCCCTCACTCTTATCCGCAACTGCGGGGTGCTGCGTGACGGGCCCACTGTCTTGTCGCCAATGCCGTCTCCCCGGTCAGTCCCCCGATCTGCGAGGAACTCCACCCCGCAGGGGGACTGGCCCTGCGCTCGACACGCCTCCCCTGCCCAGAGAAAAGCAGGTATGTCTGCCCCTCCTCATCCTCCACCTCCGCCAACGAAGAGGTCACCCTCCCTTCCTCCTCCACCTCCTCCCCAACCTCTTCCATATCCTCCTCTCTTCCTCCTCCTTTGCCCCCCCCTCCTGCTCCACCGCCTGCTCCCTTCCTCCTCGTTATCCTCCTCCTCCTCCTCCTCCTCCTCCTCTTCCTCCTTCTCCTCATCCTCCTCCGCAAACGAAGAAGTCACCCTCCTGGAGGACGTCCTTCGGGGTTGGCGGGTGCGGCGCCTTGCCGCATGCGAACCTGGCCGCCAAATGAAATTCGACGAGGATTACATTACTACTGAATTTGCTTTGAGCTAGGGAGTGGTCGAGATAACTGCCCGCACGATGCTGATCCTCTGCTTGGGGGTGGGGGAGGGGGGCGCGGGGGGGAGGCAAGTCGGGGGCCGCTACACCTCCAGGGCGAGGGCGGCGCAGAGCTCCCGGTTGGCCGCCACCGCGAAGATGCAGCGCGAACTCGAACTCTCCGCAGGACAGATCTTTTGGTAGGTGGATCTCTCAAGCTCTCCGCCGCTTCTGGCGGTGTGCATTGCGAGCAGCAAAAAAAAAGAGGGAGAGGCGGTCGCCGAGCGGCTACATCTGCCAGTGCAACCCCGAAGGAACGACAGCCCAAGCCGAGCCGTCGGGAGGGAGGGACTCTGCTCAACGCCCTACGTTTAGGTTGAGCATGTCCCCCTACAAGCAGGTTTTGGACGAAAAATGATTTTGAAATGGGCAAAGAATCGTCCCAAGACTATGCTTGACTATTTTTGAAGATTCCTTCTGTCGAGGGACATGCCCGACTTAAGCGCACGTGGCATGGAGCGAGCGGAAGCCAACGAATATTTTCCAGGTAATGCTGAGGCGATCGTGAGGGTAGAGGAGGTCATAGACACACATCTGGCCAAGGGAGCCCCCTGGCCGTACGTCCCCAAGCTCAGCGGCCAGGTCCGCGCCACCTACCTCTAACCGTCTATGGAGTATGGCTTGAAGTGGTGCCCATGTCTTACGTGCTTGGAATAGTCTTGATAAGGTCGTGGACAAACTAGTTGTGGTGGCGTGAAAGGTCGAAGCGGACTTCAACAAAGTTCAAGCATAGAAGCGTGCAACGGGAGCAACCCATCATGGTACGTATGTGTTCTCAGCGGCGGCTGGCTCGCAGCAGTGGGAGGCGAAGCCGGCAGCTACCAACGAGGACGTGATGGTTGAGGGTCAGCGTGGACCAGTCCAAGTCAAGGCCTGGATCTTGCGAGATGGTGCTTCAGACCGCTCCGCAAACCCCTTCACTCTGAAGGACGACCAGTCTCAGCCAGAGAAGCTCGATACATTCTCTGCGAGATTGACTTTCGTCCAGGCGCGCTGCGACAACAAGCTGTACGGAGGGGCCCAGCAAGACCCTGCATCGCTCCCAGCCTTGGCTTCAACTCGGCAACGAGGCGAGGTATCGTGAAGACGAAAGCGGCGATCGACTACTCGACAGAGGTGATTTGCGTTGCAGCTTGCGAAGAATCGGTACGTCAGTCACTGTTCTCAATTGAGTTACCTGGAGGGGTGTTTCTGCCAGAGCAAACATCAAGGAAGTACCTCAATTCCTCAAGCAGCAAGAGGATGAGTTGCCCATGGATGACCTCGGAAGAGTGAAGAAGATGGCAGCCTTAAATCAGGGATGTTTGGTGTACCGCCCGAGTGTGACGGCGACGTTTGGCATCCTAGCAGAAGCGGCGATCATTGACGACTCAGCCCTTCCACCCAAGTGAACTATCACACGTGGGCTCGAGACGTGGACGTGCGAGGACATGACCAACTGGTGTCTGGAGCGGGGCTTCAGGCAAGTACAGATGGTGGCACGTCTTGAATGGAAGCGGTGGCATTTCAGAGCAGATCTACCAGGCACAGCTACTCAGTCGGCCTTCCAATTCACTAGTGGAGTGATGGTGGCCATGACGACTCCAGGAAAGAAGCCTGGCGGCGGCTAGTCGCCGAACGGGCCTCCAGCAGGCAAACCAGTGTTTGCATGGGGTGCCCCACTCCCAAAGCATCAACCCCCTGAAGCTGTTGAAGGCCACCAGGTTGATATCAGGATGGAGGAGCCAACGGATTCGGCCCCAATACCAGTTGAAGGTGACTCCCCAGGCTGGTCAGAAGAGCGCCGGAACAGCCCTCCCAATGGGTGCGAGAAGAAAGCGAATGTCCAGGACGAGGCTCCCTGGAGGTGGAGATTGCTTTCACAGCGCCGCGGGAACCGGCCTGCATGCTATGAAACCCAGTGATCAGCCACTGCTGTCGAACGACCTGGCCGTGGCGCCGTTGCGCCTCCTGGTGGCAGATGATCTGCCCGAGGGGAAGCCCACGTATGACCTGAAGAATGACGAACCCCTGGCCAAGCAAGCGGCCACATCGACTGCGATGGCGACGTCACTCGCCGTTCGAGCTGCAGCAGGGGCGGCCGGCACGAAAACCCTCATCTGGGCCAGGACGGAGAAGAACAGACTCCGCACGGGCTGGGCCGCCTGCGGGGTGGCCGCCACAGAAAGGTCGTCGGCATTTTCACCGTCTTACATCTAAGCAAGCTCGTGACAAAGACGCGGAGAAGGATTGGCGTGACTCGAAAGCTGGGCGAGGCTGGCAAATCCGTGGCCTCTAAAACGGTCCTCCCAGAGAAAAAGGGACAGAATATCCCGGAATATGACCCAGCGCACCAAAGAGTAAACGGGCTGCTTCCCGGAAGAAAACAACAATTTCCCGGAGCTCCGTTTTAGCAGCCACGGGTTTGCCAGCCGTTGCCTGGCTTCTGAGTGATGCTATGCTCCCGTATCCTAATGATTGCACGGGTGGTGCGAGATCGGTTGCAGGAGGTACGGCGTACCAGAGATCCAGAATACCGGCCCAAGACGTCGCCCGAGCACCTTCTCTGTTGGGCGCGAGTTCAAGGCGGTGCAGTCGTGCGGAGGTACGCGACTTCCTCGGAGTATCCAGGGCTGGAACGAGCATTGCACGCATTGTTCTTAGAGTGGAGAAGCAGGCTGGTGGTGATGTTCTCTGTACCAGGCAGGTGATCATCCAAAGTGCTCGCGCGGATGGGCCCCCACTGTTGCGACCAGCAACGAGGGGGGTGCAGGCGAGGAAGCACTGGCGGACATGCCAAGGCACCCTGCCACCCCAGAGTGACAAGAGTGATGCCGCTAGAGCTGTAGCAGTGGCGCGACAATCCTCCATCCGAGCCAAGAAACGGCACGAGTGGCAGGCCAAGAACCAGGAATGGAGGAGCAGCAGGAACGTACAGCATCGCGACGCCTTCTGCGACCTTGACTTCACCATGGTCAGCGGCCATACCAAGGACAGCGACCTTTGTCACAAGTGCGGTGTACACAAGCGGCCCCCGAACGTGCCAAGCCCGACAAAAGTCACGACGAAGAAGCTGATGACCGTCGCTCGGGCCCTGTCAAACAAGAAGGTTGAGCAACAGCGAAATGATAAGCAACGGCGACGTCGGCTTCGTATACGGACCGGCCCAGCCAAGTTCGAGGAGCTCAAGCGCAGGACCGCCGAGGTGGCCCGTACGAAGTACGCGGAGACCAAGAGTGGACACACAAGTACGGAAAGACGGCATGGCACAAACGCCTGACCAAAGAATCCAGAGAGAGACGGTGGGCCAAGGCGGCACGCGTGCAGCGCCAGGCCTTCTGTAGAGGAACTACGAGCGCAAGGAGCGCCTCACGCGGCCGGAATCTCTGAGTGCGGCCTCAGCGAGTTCGACAACGGCGAGCTCGACATCCGTATCTTCGTCATCGTGAATATCCATGGGTGGGAGCGGCGATGCGGACCCGCTCATTCAAGGAGGAGAAGGAGGAGAAGGAGGAGAGGTGGATCCCACCCTGCCTGGTGTGAGACTTAAGCCGGCCTCAGTTGGGGCCATCAAAGAGGAGAGTGTTCAAGCTTTGAGCTCCCTCACAATCCAGGAGATTCGCCATCATGAAGTCAAGCCTCGTTGGTTTATCAATCTTGCACGGTCATACAGCTGGGGAGTTGCCTGCAGTGGCACTCCAGATCGACGAGCTGATGGATCGGTTGTACAGGGTGGATCGGCAGTTCTTTCGAAGAAAATTGGATTGGCAAAATCCCGGCGATTCGAGAGAAGCAGACGAGCCACAGAGCTATTGCAATCAGAGCTACTTCGTGTGCAGTCGTCTCGTTTCATGGCCCTTCCAGAAGAGACGACTCGCGGCCCACTTCTGCCTTGAAGCGGTGCCAGGAGTTGCCAAATGGTACGGGTCCTCTCGGGGGACCCGAACTGATTCCCGAGGTCTTCTGGTAAGCTTAGCTTCGGGTGGAACTCAGCAAGAGTCGCATTTCCCACGACGACCGCTGGCAGACGAGACGCCTGAGATGGACGGGAGGCCTCGGCGGCACCCACGCTCACCAGAGCTCAAAGCTCCTCCCTGGGATCTCTCGCCATGGCCTCGGTGTGTACAGTCATCGGCCTGACCTAAGGAACGATAAATAGGGAACGAAGCCCCTTTTTATCCCAAGGAATAACGCATAAGGAACGATAAATAACAAATAACGCATAAGGAACTGTAAATAATGCATGCAAGCCTAAGGAACAACCGAGCCCCTTTTGAAAAGTAAATGTTCCTTATTCCAGCCGCTCACTGTATGAAATTGGTGACCGTGCTGTCCCTGAGCACTCTCTTCAGAGGCTCCGTCACACCGCCCTGCGTATGCCCCACAAGGCCGCATTCGCAAGCGAAGCAGGACTGGCATAGGTGCAGGAGGAGGATGGCCTGATCCAGACGCCGAGCAAGCGAACGAGCATTAAGGTTACATGGAGGGCCTGGCACGCCAGGGCCGAGCAAGCTCTCAAAAGTGCTGGAACCCGCCAACGGGTCGCACGCACGAGGAAAGCAGAACGCTAAAAGGGATCAACCACCGCATCCAGGCCTACGCCCCGTCCGCCCGCCCATGACCTGAACGAATCGACCGTTTACGTCGCCTTCGGAAACTGCACCGAACCCTCGATGGACAAGTTCGTTTCCGTGCTGGCGTCGTGAGCTCCCACGATGCACGGCACTTCTCGGCGCACGTGCGAGCAGCTGCTGACGGCATCGTGCTGGACATCGACGGCTACCCGTCGCACGGCCAGGCGCTCGAGGCGGTCGGCCGAGCGGCTACAGTCATCGGCCTGACCTAAGGAACGAGAAATAAGGAACGAAGCCCCTTTTTTATCCCAAGGAATAACGCATAAGGAACGATAAATAACAAATAACGCATAAGGAACTGTAACTAACGCATGCAAACCTAAGGAACGACCGAGCCCCTTTTGAAAAGTAAGTGTTCTTATTCAAGCCGCTCACTGTATGCATGAGGTGAAGAAAACAGCGGAAGGAAAGCGGAACTCTTGGGCTCCAGAGTTCTTCAATGGACCGCTGGCGGCTTCAAGGTTGCGTCGCCGTTCTTCAGACAGGCGAGCCCTGCGGCTGGATTCGACTCGGCGGGGATCAGGAATGAGCGGGAGGTGCACTGGTGTCCGCAAGGGTACGAGGCAGGTCCCAAAGTTCAACTGTGGAAGAAGTGGGCTCAGACGTCTACCAGGCCTTGTCCCAGGAGCACGCATTCGAAAGAGTGGATCCCCGACTACGACACGCTCATTTGTGTCCTGAAGAAGAGTCACGGAGCTGCTGGTTTCGACGGGTGGTATGCCCGCGAACTCAAAGTCCTGAGTGCCGCCACCCTCTTCATCATAAACGAATTGTGTGAGATGCGGGTGGCCACCAGACGTGCTGATGTAGCTTGTCGGGGAAAGCTGGGGCAAGACATCCTGACCCAGAGCGTCGCCTGGCGTGCCGTGGGAATTCCCCAAAAGAAGATGACCACAAAAGCAGGCCAATATCAGTTGCGTCGGCATCTGCGCGGGTGTGATTGAGTGCGTTGGGCGTTGCGCAAATCACAGGTTGGTTTTGTATGTTGTATATGCCTGGCTCGCTGACGGTGCCGACCGTGGTGCCGCAACGGACGGTTCGAAAGCTTACGACTCGATCGAGCATGAAGCTGATGCCGCCGTATTCGAGGAGGAGGTCCCCGCCTCTGGCGACGCCTCCTGCATCGCTGCTTGGGGTAGTCCGAGGACATGCTGCGTCAACAACGAAGTCTGCCAGGCCCGTGGGGTCACCCGTGGGCTTACTGGTGCCATGGTCGCCACCCCTCCTCCTCCTCCCCCGCCTCCTCCTCCTCCTCCTCCTCCTCCTCCTCCTCCTCCTCCTCCTCCTCCTCCCCCGCCTCCTCCTGCCCTGGGTTTGTACGCCAGCCCACGGATGGGCATATGTGGACGATCGTAGCCTTCATGATGCAGGGGCATGGGTCTCGGCAGCTTGAGCGGGGTCTGGAGGTCACTCAGATGTTTCGACGAGCCCATCGGGTGCTCCGAAAATCGGAGCAAGCGTCAGACGTGGGAGCAGGACAAGCAGACGAGACCGAGCACCTAGCACGACCATGGGGCCCCCAGGCGTTCACAGCCGTCCGAGAGGTGGGTGGGAGTGGCGACGGCGTGCCCTGCACCAACTGCGTGCCTTCCCTGGAACGCCTGGAGGCTGGCGAATGCGTATGTTCGCGAGGAGGATCAGGAGGAGGATCAGGAGGAGGAGGAGGAGGAGAAGGAGGAGGAGAAGGAGGAGGAGGAGGGGGAGGAGCAGGAGGAACCCGTTCCTCGAGCCCTCGTGGGACAACTCCTCCAGGCTACTCTCAAAACAGGGCGCGCGTGGCGGTGCGCAGGGAGGTGGGGGGGGGCCAGCGAGTGCAGCTCACCCGATGTACTCGCCTGCGCTGCAGAGTTGCAAGGCTGTCCCTGGTGAGAGTAGTACTCCGAGCGGTTCAATAGTCGGAGGCCTCCGAGCGCATCTCGATGCTTTAGATCTGAAGGTGATTGCGCATGATCTGAAGTGGGGCCTCGAGTTGGGCAGAACTCCTGACGATGATGGCCGCTTCTTCAAAGTTCCACCAGCTGTCCGTGGCGATCAATGGCCGGTCTGGACTGGTACGCCTGAAGGCGAGCATGTGGTCAGATCGATAGCACGTATCGGATGTCTTCGGGCTGTGCATAAGACACGACATGATGCAGAAGGGCTCGAGGACGTGGACGTGTCTGCTCAGACCTCGACGCGTCGGCAGAACTCGAAGTGCTGTAAATGGTGCTATTGCCCTCTGCCGTCCATGAAGCAACTCGTCCAGGAGTGCCCTCGGTTTCACGGCCCTCGTCAGGACATCCTCGCAAAGTGAAGTGTGTCTGGTGATGTTTGGAGCACGTGTCCGAGAGTTACCTCAAAGAATGGCTGGATCACATACCGATCTTGTCCTGCAAATGCATCCTGCCTTACTTCGATGCCCACCGATGTGCGCATGCTGGGTATCACGGTGGTGGAGGAGGGTTTCGAGCCAGGAGATCGTGCACATCATCGTCGAAGATAGCTTCTGCTACGAGAGTCTTAAACCAGAATACAGTTGCTTCGTTCACCTACGCTCCTCCTCCTCCTCCTCCTCCTCCTCCTCCTCCTCCTCGTCCTCCTCCTCTTTGTTTCTTTTCCTCCTCCTCCTCCTCCTCCTCCTCTTCCCCTTTTTCTCCTCCTCCTCCTCCACCTCTTTCTCCTCTGTCTCCTTCTCCTCCTCCTCCTCCTCCTCCTCCTCCTCCTCCTGCTCCTCCTCCTCCTGCTCCTCCTCCCCGCGGTGGATCCCCAGTCCTCCGTGGCGTCCACCTTCACCAAGGACACTGGCTTCCCCAAGGCTTTCAGGCTCCCGGCCGCTTTCTCGAACTCAGGGGCCAGCTTCTTGCAGTGGCTGCACCAGGGCGCGTAGAACTCCACCAGCGTCTGCTTATTGTCCTATAGGGGCGCCCGCCCAAGGGCACAAATTCGTCCCGTTCCCACCTGCACCGACTTGCCCCTCGGCACCCCCCTTCCGCAGGGCAAGTGTTCTCTGCAACCACCGCTTGATCACTCTCTGAATTTCTGGGCGAGATGCCTCAGGGCATACAGTGTGAGGGTGCGCCGCTGCTGGATCTCCCCAAGAGGGGGGGGGGGTTACGACCCCCCCCCTTCCCCGCTCCGTCGTCGGGACACCCCCCCCCCCTCCCCCCCCCCTTCCCCGATCCGTCGTCGGGACCCCCCCCCCCCCCCCCTTTCCCCGATCCGTCGTCGGCGACCCCCCCTCCCCTCCCCAACTACTTTCAAAAAGGGGGGGGGGTCCGACCCCCCCCCCCTCCCCCCCTTTCGCCACGCCGCCCCCTGACTCCGGAACCCGACCCCCGCCACCCCTACCCCTAGTCCTCACCCTAAGCCAAACCCCGAATCCTAACCCCAACCACTAATCCCAGCCCCACAGAGTACTCACTACTCATTACTCACTACCCACTACTGACTACTCGCTATTCGCAAATTCACTTCTCACTACCCCCTACTACTACTACTCACGACTCACTACGCACTATCCACTACTCACTACCCACCACCCACTTATCGCTACTCACTACTCACTACTCACTACTCCCTCCTCTCTACTCACTACTCACTACTCACTCCCCACTACCCACTACTCAATACTCACTACTCACTAAGCACTACTCACTACTCCCTACTCACTACTCACTAATCACTACTCATTACCCACTACCCACTATCCACTACTCACTACTCACTACTACCTACTCATTGCCCACAAATCACTACTCACTACCCACTACTCGCCACTCGCTACTCACCACTCCCTACACAATACTGACTACACAGTACTCAGTACTCACTACTCGCTACTCCCATACTCGCTACTCAATACTGACTACTCATTCCCCGCTACTCACTATTCACTACTCACTACAGACTACTCCCTACTCACTGATCACGACATAGTCT
>CAUYUJ010002528.1:40000-88743 GCA_963575745.1 Prorocentrum cordatum
CACCACCATCGTCATCCTCATCAACATCATCATCAGCAGCATCAGCATCATAATCATCAGCATCAGCATCGACATAAGCATCAGCATCAGCACCATCATCGTCATCAGCAGCATGAGCATTATCATAATCATATGCATTATCATCCTCATCATCATCGTCATCATCAGCATCATGATCGTCATCATCATTATCGTCACCATCACTATCATCAGCATCAGCATCATCAACCTCATCATCACCATCACCACCACCACCATCGTCATCCTCATCAACATTATCATCATCAGAATCAGCATCAGCATCAGCATCATCATCATTATCATCAGCATCATCATCGTCATCATCAGACTCGATATCATCAGCATAACTATCACCACCACCACCACAATCATCATAAGCAGCGGCAGCATCAACAACACCATCTTCTTCATCATCACCATCACCATCTCCTCCTTATCCTGGTTATCCCTCGATATTATGATGAAGCTGATGCTGATTCTCTTTCTCCTCCTCCTCCTCCTCCTCCTCCTCCTCCTCTCAACCCTCCACCTCCTCCAACCCGTCCTCCTCCTCCTCCTACATACTCCCTTCTCCCTCCTCCTCATCCTCCTCTTCTTGCCTCCTCCCGTCCTTCTCCTCTCATCATTATCTGCGTCTTCCTGATCTGACTCACCCCACTCTGAGCCTCCACATAATACGAAAGCCAACTTGACCAGGAAGTTGTTTGCCGATACATCGTTTGCGCGGGGACAAGTCACGACTACAACCAGAAGACTGCCAATGTGTTAGCATACTTCCACGTTGGAAGCGGCATTCTAGAATATCAAGCTCCTGAGCGAAATTGATTCTCTGACGGAGCGCTCAAGAGCTTGACGACTCCATCGCGCAGGGTTGCTCCAAGAACACCCAACCGACACCCGCGCGCTGGCGCAGAGATACAAGATGTAGGACTGAAGCGAGCGATACACCCAGCAAACGCGGCACTGTGGAAATCGAGACGCTACTCAAAAATACGCTTTCCATGAGAAAACACGCCCGACCCTCCCAGGCAAGGTTCACACGACATGAAAGTACGCGATGTTCCTTCCAAAGACGACACCCAACCAACGCAAAAACCGCAGTGCGGGCGCTGGTGCCGAGGGAGCGCCCGACAACCACAAAACGCGGACATCAGGCCACCGCGCATGGCGCCCCACAACTCGCGACGCGCAGACGTGCTCGCGCCCCAGCGAGGCTACCCTGGAGAACGGCAAACTTCTGGTCTGGGCCACGACGCGCACAGCGCGATTCTCTTCGCGAAAATTCCCCTAAGGAACTACAAACATAGTGGAGGTCTGTCCACAAGAAACCTTCCACAAGAAACCCAACCCTGAGAAACCAGGACGTCCATCGACATATAGTGTGGGAACGTCACGCTTTACATAGCAAAACCATCGAAACCCAAGAAACCCAGAACACCCTGGAGGCAAGCAGGGTGATTCTTGGCATGGGGCCCCACTGCATAAACAAACATAATTTCGCAGGTCCGCCCGGATTTCGTGGATCGGCGCCGGAGCCCCCTCCCTGGCGCGCCCAGCGCGCCAGGGGCGGCGACGAAGCCGCCGCCAGGGGAGCCCGACGTCGATCCAAGAAATCCGCGCGGAACTCCGAAATTTAGGTGTCCCTTGTCCGGGACTCGCAGGCAAAGAACTGATCGAACGCGGTCCTTGAGGTGCTGGGAAAAATTCGCGGTGGTGAGTGCGAGCACCTCATCCCCGCGGGCACCCAGGGCGACGCCGAACAGGACCAGCCCGAGCACCGCGGCCATGGCCGCCCGGCGGACGGGCGGGACAGGCCCCCCACGCCGGGGACTGCGGCCGCGGGTACCCCTGACTGGTACAAAACTGGGCACGAACGAGCTGCGACCCCTGTGGCCGTGAAGAGGGGGAGGGAAACGAAGAGCACCAGGACGAGGAGGATGACATGGAGGGGAAGCCTGACGGGGAGGAACGCGGATGAGGACGGGAGATGGAGGGACCTGCAGGGGGGCTACGACGACGACGACGAGCACGAGCAGCACCACGGGAGCGCGGGGGAAAAAGAAGAGGAGGAGGGAGAAAGAGGCAGAGGAAGGGAGAAATGGGGATATCTGCCGAAGATGGCACGCACATCACACTCGCAGGCCATTTCGTGCCTTGAGACAAACTTTTTCGTTCGGCGGGTCAAAGGACAGATCCAGCGAGCGGGAATAACGTTCTGGGGCACTGAGCGAGATAATTGACTACAGTGGCACGTAGGCCGCTGTAGCAAGTGCACATGCCGGGGACAAAGTGACCCTCATTGGGGACCGAAGCAGGCGGCCCGGCGGGTGGGCACGCAAGCACGGTACCGGCGGTGGACGGAGAAGAGCAGTCGTCCTAACGGCGCCAAGTTCCCGCCGAACCGTCCGGCGCGTAAAAATGCGGAGCACGCTGCACAGAAACGGGACGGGGTGGCCGAGCAGAGACCATACTCCGGCCACCGCACACAGAAGGTGAGGCGAGAAGGAACAGGAGACGCGACGGACGCCAGATGGGCACCCAGCGGGAGGAAAAAGGGAAGGCACAGAGGGGAGCCTCACTTGCGGTGACTCACTGTTGCAGACGAAAGTCTGCCTCTCTTGGACGCGAGAGCAACCGATACCCAGTCGACGAACCTGACGTCAAAGCGGCCTGGGTCACAGCGTGCAACTTGTCCGACGCGGAAGATCGGGGGCGCAGAGTTGCCGGCGTTGACCGAGGCACCTGCCAGGGGGCCAGCCGGGGGAGCCTCGATGACCTGCCAAAGGATTAACCACTTGTCCAGGAACTTGAAAGCGAGGGCGACAGATACCCAGTCGGCGAACCTGACGTCAAAGCCGCCTGTGTCCACAGCGTGCAACTTGTACGACACCGAAGAACAGGGGCACGAGGGGCAAGCGCTGACCAAGGCACCAGCACGGAGAACCAGTCGGGGGAACCACGATGACCTGCCAAAGGATGAACCTCTTGTGCAAGAATGCGCCCATGCCACGCCCGACATTGGGTGGTACCTGAAGCGCGAGGGGTGCGCCAGACTTCACTGCCGCTGTCATGCCCATGTAGCGCCCTGAAAGAACCATGTGGGCCAGGGCGATCCGCAGGTGCGGGTGGCCCTGCTGGCCGCCGTGGCGGTGACCGGGGGGAGGGGTGGACCTCACTCCCACGCGTCCTCACAACAGCGTGCTCAGCTGGCGTCCAGCCGATGCACCACGCAATATCCATCCAAGGTCAGGGGGACTCACTGCCGTGGTGTCTAACGCAGGCGGTTCCTGAGCGCCGAGAGGAGCACCCACTTAGCCGCCCGCACGGCTGGAGGCGAGGCGCGGGCCATGTCTCGCGGGGATGGCTGATCATGTCAGCTCCCCGGATACGATGTCCCTTCACGACGCTGGGGGCGCAGCCGAGAGCCGAAGAGACTTGTGAATGAACATGGGGGAAACGACCAAGCTGCAGGCACGGCCACCGCGCCCAGGGCCGACACGCTTGGACCAGACCAGCACTGCCGCATCTTCAACGCAGGCAAACTTCGTTGAGGCCCATGTGACCCGTGGGGTTGGCTGAACCTGTCAGTTCCCCTGCCCCGGCGCCCCATCACAACGCTGGGGGCGCAGCCAAGAGCCGCAGAAACTTGTGAATCACATGGGGGGCGCAATCAGGCGCCGCGGCATGACGACCATGCCCAGGGCCACCACGCTTGGATCGAACCAAGGCACAAGCACATTCTACCAAGGCATACCTCGCTGGGGGCGCAGCCAAGAGCCGCAGAAACTGGCGAATGGGGAGAGGGGGGAGGAGGAGGAGGAGGAGGAGGAGGAGGAGGAGGAGGAGGAGGAGGGGAAGCGACTCGCCACAGCGCTGGGGGGCAACCCAGCCTCCTGCGGGGCCGGATCGATCCCGGCGATCGAGATGGGGGACGCAGCCAAGAGCCGCACGGAGCGTTGGTCGTGTAAATGGTGAGATGCGGGGGGGAGACCGGCGGTCGTTGGACGCGGTAGGCGTTCCCCACCTGCCGTCGAGCCATATGCTATAGAAAGGTGGAACGCAGGAGGTGGGTTGTGTCGGCCACCAGTTCCTGTCGTCCAAAGTGGGTGCCCCGGGGGGGGCGAAACTGACGGCCCCCTGTCCCGTGGGGTGGTCAGGTCTAGGCCTGGCAGCGCGGCGGTAGGTTACCCAGCCATTGCCGGCCACGGTGCCAGAAGTGGGGGGGCGCAGGGGGTGGACTATTTCAGCCACCGGGCACTCCGTCCAGGGTGGGTCCACGAGACCAGCGTGGGCTGTCGGGTTCGCAGCGCGTGGGTATTAGTGCACCTCTGACCCGAAGGAGGTAGCACGATGTATTGTGGCCGGGGCCGAGCGCTGCGGCGAAACTTACCCATGTCGTGCCAGGAGTAAACATCAGGGAAACTTCGACCGAGGGATTGCGGGCACTCCCCTGGGCCTCAGTCCACCAGCTCAAAATTGCTGCTCGAGGCAAATGGCCTGTTGAGGACCATGGGGCTGCCAACCCAGCGAGCTCCACCAGGCACAGCGGGGTCCCAGATGGCCCACAGGGTCAGAGCAATGGAAGCCACCTTGTATGAGGTGGTGGAGGCTGCGCCCAGCTGCCCCAGACCGTTGTTGTCCAGGAAGCAAGCGCTGCGTTCCATGACGGGCCGCGTCGCGATCCTGAGAACTGACATTATCCAGGGCACCAGTGGTAGACTCGAGCCGAAGACGGACTGCACGCATGACCCCCCTCCGAGAGGACGGGCAATGGCGGGGGGGAGGAGGAGGGGACGGCCGAGAGCGTGCACGCGGGGGAAGGCCATGTCGGCGCGAGCCGCGGCGCCCCCGCCGAACGGAGAGGTTGTCCGCGAGCCGCGCTGGCCCACTGAGCCCGGATCACATGGGTCGGAAGTCCCACCCTCGCGGGCGCTTGTCTGCGAACTGGGCTTCGCCTCTGGGGGAGAACCGCTTACCCTTCGCCTTCCAATCCGTGTCAGTCCATGTGTCCTGCTGATGATCCCACGCGTCCCAGGACTGCCATGAGCGCCACGATGCGTCTGACCCAGATGCCCCTGACCAAGCAGTCTCCCTGCTTTCAGTGGTCCATGGGGGGGCCCTTGCAACCTCCTTGCCTTCGACGGTCCATGGGGGCGGGCGTCCGCTACCAGCGGGCCCGTCGGCAGGGCGCAGTCTGGTGTCGCGTTGCGTAAGTTTGCGGTGCTTCTCCATGAAATTCGGCCAGTCGACGTGGAGTTGGTATTATCTATCCATCTTGTAGGCGTCGAATCCCATTTTGCTCCATGCCTGGAGGAACTCGTTGCACTGCTGCGCTGCATTTAGCCTGGGATCGGACTTGATGTAAGCACTCCCTTGACAGAGTGCTGCCTGCCTGACCCAGGCGCTCCAGGCTCCGTTAAACGCGCCTCCCAGCGTCTTCTGCATCCGTGTGATCTTGTCGGGGGCTGGTTCGTCCCTTGCGACGTCTGCCTCGTCGATGGACCTCCCATGGGGTCGTCAGGGCGCGCTGCGGGCATCGTCGCGGTCCGCGCGTCGCTCCATGTGTCCTGGGTGGCACGCCGTGCTTTAGATGAGTTGTGAGGCGGCGGTGTGGCCGAGCGACCTCTGGCCCTGACTGCGTCAACCGCGAATGCACGGCGGTCATCTTCACCCCCCGAGTATCTAAGAGTCCTGCCGTCACTGCCTGCGTGCAGACTCCGGGTCCGATCCTCTCTGTGGCGGGGGCCGCCTAGAGTGGACCCGTCGCTGAGTGTAGCTCTGGCGGCAACTCGCGCGAATGGGGACCAGGCGTCTGAGTCTGCCCTGTGGGGAGGTTTTGTCCAGAGCGGGGGGGGGCTCTGGGCCGTCTTGTCGTCTGCGGGGGCTTTGTCGTCGGCGTCGTCCTCCAGGTGGGCGGGGCTGGCCTGCGATTCAGAGTCAACGGAAATGTCCTGTGGGCTGGAGCGCGCTTCGGCGTCGGTTTCGGATTTCTTGCCAGCCTCGTCACCCCAGTCGACCCCTTCCACATCGCCATCGCCATTCCAGCGCTCTGGGGAGGACGGCTCCCCTTCAGGGACTGCGCTGGACAAGCCAGGTACGGCGGGCTGCTGGAGTGGCACGTTGGCGCGGGTCGGAGGTGCAGCGTGATCCGCTGCATGGCGATCAGCTGCAGGTGATTCCTTCCTCCAGGACCTGTTGAGCCAGCTGGCGGCAGGAGACTCGTCACGGTCTGCGCCTCCGGCTGTCGCTTTCTGGGGCTGGGCGGCGAGGAGCTCGATGGTTCCTCTGGTTAAGTCGGAGTCCTCCAGCCTGGTGAGGAAGGCCGTGAGGACGTGGAGCGGTTGTCGGAAGTGGCCCTGTCCTTTCTGGTTGGCGAGGTTGCCTGCGTACGATCCCAGGGCTCTTGATACGTTGGGTTGCTGCCCACTAGGTGTGAGACTACCCTGGCTGCCGCTGCCCTCTGCCCGTCCCATGGGATACGCGGAGGGCGGCCATTGACTGGGATTTCTTCTCCGCATACCGATTTCAGCAAGGGGAGCAGCAGGTCGGTCGGCCACCTATTTTCGTCGGTTATGTCGCCCTCAATGATTCCTCCCTGGCGCTGTGCAAAGGCAGCCCAGAGAGTGTATAGTGCGTGGCTCCACTCGGCCAGGTATTTCACCAGGGCGCGGACTGGGCCTCTTGACTCGTCCCCTGCCAGACGGAGGGTGGAGAGCGCGGGCAGCTGGGGAACCAGGGGCGGAGGCAGGTCGGGGAAGGAGTATCTGCTGGGGGTCCTGTCGTCTGGACCAGCTTGTTTGCCGGACTCTTTGTTGCGTGGTGAAGAGCGGTCCTCGTGGGGTGGGGCTCGTGTGTACGCGTCCTCCCCCAGGGCCTTGCTATCGGGGGAGAGGTGTGCGGACATATCGTAGCTGTAACTGTCTTCCGGCACTTCTGCTGTGGACTGCCGCCTGATAGGGATGGCGGGGTATACCTCGTTGGAGTAGCGGTCGAGAATGTGGTCGAGGACGCCAGGTGCAACGTTCCAAGTGTGCACGAGGCACCTCCTGCAGGCCCATTATGCGTTCCACTGCTGTTTGATCCATAGTGAAGGCATTAACTCCCACGGTGGCAGGCCTGTCTGCTCCTTGCACATTGCTTCTGACTCCGGGCGCCACATGAAGCACCCAAGGGCAGGGCGGCCGGGTTTCCGTTCGAGCAGAGGGGACCCGGGGGGACATGTTTCGCACGTGGCTGAGTACACCTTCGTGCGGTACGTTTCGGCACCGAACCTACCATCAGCAAGCCTGTGGGGTGGGAGGGTGGTGCCGGCTGGAAGGCGCACGGGGCGCGCATGACGAGGTCCTTCAGGGAGGAAGGGGTTGGGGCGTCGTTAGGTCGCCCGAACCCGAGCGGTAGGCTGGTCAGAGATGGGAGAGTCCGGGATTTCATGCGGGCGCGTGTCTCTTCCAGCGCGTTGGTACTCCTGCTGGCGCTGTTGCATAGTCTTCTTAGTGCCGCCGTCCGCGTGGTTGGGGTCGGGAACTTTAACTCCCCTCCTCTCCAGGGACCTGACCCAGTACATCTCGCAGAGCCATCTACAGCTCTTTCCCTTTATCTATGCCTGCGCGCAGTTCTGTGCAAGCAGCTCGCGCGTCATCGCCCTCCCAGGTGCCGACTGCGCCCTACATCCCCGTGTTGGCGCAGTCGTCGCAGTTGTAGCTGGCGCTCTGTTGCAACCTGCTGAATCTGTCGTCACGCACCAAAGGAGGGGTGAGCACTGTGCCAGGAGCAGGAGAAGCGGGGAGGTCTTCGTCCAAGCGGCGGTTGGACATCGCGACCCCACCTCCGATGTATTCCAAGTCTGCCATGGTGTGTGGACAGCCGAGTCCCTCTTCTGATCCGACCAGCGCCTTGTGCAACTGGCAAATGGAGCAGTCTCCTATGCTAAGCTGGTTGACGTCCGCCGGCTGGACTATCACCTCGAGTACGCGCATGGGGGCCTCTAGGGTGAAGTCGTGGTCCAGCATTCCTGCCCATGTCTTAGGACAGTTGTGTGCGGATGCAGTGAGGTGGTGATGGGCAAAAGTGGCCAGCGTGCTGACGTGGCGAATGGCTTCCTCCATCTTGGCATGGAAGGAGGCGAAGTTGGCCAGTTCAAAGCCCCAGGTGGCGGCAAACTGGCTGCGGAACTCCTTGTGAGCTTCCTGCCAGGGGAGGCAGAGGCCCATCGCCGCTTCTATGATGTCCACCGTGGCCTGTGGATGCGGGAAGGGCCAGAGCGTTGCGAGCGGTTCCCGCAGCTGCAGCATCATTACCACCAGGAGGACCCTGAGCGTGGGGGTGCTAAGTGGGCGCCCATCGCTGCCGCAGACGGCGTGCCTGAGCGTTGATTCGATCTGCTTTGGGCAGAACAGCGAGTGCAAGTGTTCCATCCCGGGGTGCACTCTGTGGCGCTTGCAATTGCACGTGGCTGGGCTCCAGGCAGCGGGGAACTGGGGGAGCGCGCCAACGAGAGTGCACCTGCTTGAGGGCTTGGGGCGGCGGTTGTTACCCTCAGCGTGGGGCAGCGGGGGGAGTGAGTTCAGCGGGACCGTCAATCCTGACTCGTGCCAGGGTGTGCCTTGTCCCAGGAACCAGACCAGGCAGCCCACGTCAGATTGTAGACCAGGTTGCTGGCGTCGATCCCGAGCTCCACGTCCAGGCAGTACCCGAGGTGGCTCCAGGCCTTCCGATCGAGGCTGCCTGGTTGCCTCGGGGTGGCGCCCATGGACCACTGATGTGGATGGAGGCCAGCAACGGTGTAGAGTATGAATCCCATTGCTGGGTCGTCGACGAGCCTCTGCAAGCTGTCTGTGATGGCTTCGCCGAGTTTGTCCCAGGAGAACAAGGGGTCGAGCGGGGCGGCGATGCGCTCTGCGAAGCTGTTCTCCATGGAGGCCTTGGCTTTCTTGATGGCGTCGTCGAGTCCTTTTATGGTGTCGTCCCTGGTGTGAGTGGGGGCCGCGGGGATCCACGTGGTCAGGCCTCTTACGGGGTCGAATTCCTCATCGGTCTCCAGCCGCAATATTGAGCCCAGGTCGTCTCCCTTGAAGCGGACCCATAGTTTGGCGAATCTCCCGCACTCTGAAAGCACCCGCAAGCGTGCCCCTGTGGCCGTGCCGAACATCCTTCCGTCCCCGATGATGACGCCGTTCGCGGTGGCGCGGGTGATCGCGACGTTCACCCTGTTGGGGTTGTCCATGAAACCCCAGTCATGCCATTTATTGGACCTGGTGGTCAGGTATATGACTAGATCTGCCTCGCCGCCCTGACTGGAGTCTATAGTGGAGGTGGTTAGCCTGCCGCTTGCAAGGTGCTCCTCCGCAATTTGTCGCAGCCCAGGAAAGCACAGATCAAGCCCGTTGAGAGGAGAGCTCCACTGTGCGAACACGCTAGCGTGGTCCTTGGTGTCGACGCCGTGTGCGGGGGGGGGTGCGGGGTGACCGCCTGCCTTGGTTGATCCGTCCTTGCTTTTCCCTTTGCCCTTGGCCTTGGCTTGTCCGAGGGTACCGCTGATGCTTCTCCCTGACCGTGGACACCCGTTCTCCAGGACTGCGCACTGGAGTTGGTAACCTAGCACGACGCGCACGGTTGTGCCATCCTTTATGGCGGGCAGGAGAGCTCGTACGATGTCGACAGCTTGCGCGGCCTCCGGTAGGTTCGCGCATCCTGAGTGGAGCCTTGAGGTGACCTCCAGGGAGGGGTGGTCAACAAGGAGAAATCGGTGCCTTTCTTCGTCGCGTTGGGCGCATGGCGCAAGGTCCCGCAGCATTGTCTCCAGGTCTTCAATGGGAGTGGCCGTGGCATCGGCGAGAGCCTCGAGCCCTCTGTCGTCCCAGGGCAGCAGCTTCCGCAACGGTAGTCATTTGATCAGTGGCCTTTGAGCGAAGGGTTCGGTGAGTCCCGAGCGCATTGTGTTGTTGTAGAAGACGACATTGGGCCACGACAGGAGCAGGGGGCGCATGCGATAGCAGAGGCTTAGCTGCACAACGGCTGTTGTTTCATCTCCCAGGGCGGTGTGCAGCCGATCGAATATAGAGAGGCACAGCCCGAGGTCGGCAGCCTTCCTGTAAAGGACGGTGGGGGGAAGCTGCTTGGGGTCACCCACCAGCACCAGATGCCCGCCGGAACGGATGACACTGTCGAGCGACATGGCGGCCATAAGCTCATGGACTTGTCCCGCCTCGTCGATGATGAGCAAGGCAACTGGGGCAGCATTATTGAGGGCCTCCGCGGCCTCGTGGGTCGCGATGATCGCCTTCGCATCCTTGAGTAGCTGCGCAGGAGAATGCGGTGAACTCTTTGGAGGGGCCGCCTTCGTGTGGGCGTCTATTCTGTGCCCTGAGGAAGTGCCCCCCTGGGGTGAGCGGGGCTACTACCTGTGCCACCCGAAATTCTTTGGCCAGCCGGACGCATCTGTTGGGGAAGCATGTCCCGTGTCCTAGTCTGCCTGCCTGGTGTGCACTGCCGAGGCCAATGGCTGTCTGATCTGCGGCCGTGTTGGACCCTGCGGTCCTGCGGTTAGTGCAACTGTCTGCCCTTCAGGGAGTGAGTCGGCCCACGTGTCCATGGTGGCAACGGAGAAGACTGTTTTGCCGGTTCCCGGGGGTCCATGTACGACTGTAACGTGGTGGTGTATGGTGGCAGCAAGTGCTCGCGTCGCGTCGTCGTTGATCTGGTGACGCTTGGCACCCTCTTCGAGGGTCAACGCTGGGGGTCGGTCCCTGACCCGTTGAAATACCTGCCCAGTTGCCCTGTCCACTTCATGGCCTGAGAAGGGGGTGTCAGTCGGTGCCTCGTTCGGGTGCTGCGAGTCGGCAGCACTACTGCTCACAACTGCGGGAGGCATGCCCGGAGCCTGTGCCCTGATGGCCGCCCTTGCCCGTGAGAGGAGGGAGTTCCCGCAGACTCTGGTGTTCTCCACGTTGTTGGCCAGCGTCTTGTTCTTTCTGTCGGTAGTGCGGAAGGTGAGGAGGCATGTGATGACGTCGAGTGGCGTGCCCGCAAGGTCGACCGGGTCCTGCTGGAGCTTGTAGATCTCGCTGATGGAGGTGGAGACCCGCCAATACTGCAACCCAGGAGGTGCCTTGTCCAGCCTGTACCAACCGTCTCCCACCTTGTCCGGCTTAGGGTGCCTGTCATCAGCGTGGAACTTCCCGAATCTGTCCACGTCGTATAAAGCCAGGGCCTGGTTGGTGGGGTACCTGGCTACTTGGCTCCCTGTCGGAATCCCAGAGCCTCGCAGTCGCGCAGGGGGATGGTGCCTCCGAAGTCAGGCGGCCACAGAAGCTTGAGCGAGGCGATCTGGTCCACAGATGGGCCGGTGATGCTGAGAAGCAGCGCACGGGCTTCCTGTCCTGCGTCCTGCCCCCTGAGAAGTACCCTGAACTCCTGCGGCCATTGCAGGTGCAGCAGCAAGTTCCCCTCCTGGATGGGGAATGCATTTCGCAACCTGAACTTGTCAAGAAGTACGCAGGGGGACCGCTCGTCGATGGGGGTGACGGACACGCCTAGCGCGCAGCTCTGCTTCCTGACCAGGTCGGTTCTGGCCTTGGCGGAGCCGTCCCATACAGTTCCGGCGGCTGCCATGCACTCGGTCCAGGCCAGCCTGTCGAGGGTAGTTCCTCTTTGTCGTAGGTCCTGTTCCCAGTCCTTTGGGAGGTTCACTCCTGAGTGAACTAAGCCCGTGGGAGTGTGGAGAAGAAACTGGGCTGTAGGACGGGTGGTGGGGACAGCGAATCGCCGAGTGATGGCGTCCGCTGCTGCGGCCGCTGATGACTCCATTATTGCCTGCCTACTCAAGGGGGGGAGATCGTCTGGCCACTCCCCAGCACCCTCGCGCACGGGCCTGGTGCGATCCATTGAATCCTGAGAGGAGGCTCTGCTGGATGCGTTGTTCCGCCCCTCCCACGGGCGCAGTGCGGCGGACGGCCACCCGAGTGAGGCCGGGGGCGCGTCTGTTGGGGGCGGCGGTGGCGGTGCTGCGCCCCCCCAAGCTCTGGCCGTGCTCCAGGGAGTCACTCCCCAACCCCCACGATACAGGTTGGGCGGTCGTAGGTCTGTCGAGTGAACGGTGTCGGTGGAGATGGAGAAGTCGAACGGGTCGTCGCGGTACGGGAAGTTGACCAGGACGTAATCCCAGCCCTCTGGGAAGGTCCACCCTGGTAAGTGTGGCAGTGGGCACACCTTGATTGGGTCTGGCAACGCCCAGCCGGGCCATAATGGTCTGTCGATGGTGCGCCTGGCCACCTGTTCGTAGTCTTTGCCCAAGGTCCTGGTCCAGAGGTTGCCTTGATCAGTATACACTCTGGGGTCAGGCCAGCCGATGCCTTTCTGCTTTTCTGCTTCCTTAGCGTGGTTTCCTCCCAGGAGGTACTCCTTGCCTTCACAGTGTCTCTGGCACACCTCGCACCACCAGCACCATTCGTGCTGGAAATGTGCCCACCTGAGCCACGGGCATTCACGCGCACGGAAGTGACAAAGGCCATCTATCTTGCCTGGGCCTTCCGCACAGGGGGCTGTGGGGGAAGGCCGGCGGACCAGTGGCCCGCCATTGCTCCTTATCGTCATCCTGCAGAGAGGGGGGCGCAGCCAAGAGCCGCAGCACTGGTAAATGTGTGGGGCGGACGACGGACTTGAGCCACAGCAGCACGGACCTCAGTTGCCGCGGGAATCGATCGATCGGCGATCCGATCGAGGCGGAGCAGGGGGGAAGAGAAGGGGAGGGGGGATTTTCAAGAAGGCCCGCAGCAGCGACCGCTTCCGAGGGGTCGCAGAGGTTAGTCTCCAATAAATCTAGGCAAGGAAAATGCGCGGGTCGGGTGAGGGCATCGCACGCCCAGTGTATGTGAGTGGTAACAGCAGTCACGCCGTCCTTGCGGAGGGCGTCGGCCCAGTAAACTCCGATGGTGGCGAGGCTGTCCGCGGCCATGTTCAGCCTCCTTCTGACCGCTTGCCAAGTGAGAACCCAGCCAGCCCCTTCCGCCTGTCCAAGGGCGTCCTCCATCTGTCGGGCCAGGCGGAGTCTTCGGTACCTGGCGGTACCAGAGCCGTATCGGGCCGCGGCGAGGTTGTCGCCGACAATTCGTGCGGCCCGAATTAGCCCCCTGAGGTGGGGAAGCAGGGCCAGCCCAGCACGGCAGCCTGCAACTTCAGCCATCTGTGCGCTGTCACAGTCGGGGAGCGCAACGATGGCGATGGCCAGGACCCATAGGGAGCCCGTGGTGGGGTTGTGGTGCCACAGGATGGCACCAGCGCCAGAGACCTTGTCAGCGCCGTCAATGGACCTGGCGCCACCACCAAAGGTAACCTCATAGGGCCATTGTGTAGAATTGGAGTCGGGGAAGGGCGAGCTATGGACTGTGACCTCGTCATCGGGTTCCAGGCTAGCATTAGCGACCAGCGTGGTGGTGTGGGCCCCGCATTCCCGACAGAAGACGGTGGACCAGCTGGCAGTGGGGGAGTCGTCGGTCCTCGGGCAAGGGAACCACCCGCCTCCTGGGGGCACCCATGCGGCCCGCGTCTGAGGCGCTTGTAAGACAACAATTATATCCCCCGGGTTGTGATGTCTGGTGACAACCGGGAGCCTGCGTATCTCACCTCCGGCCCTGCGGGCATGCCGCTGCATGTGGGGCTTAGCGGCTCCGCAGATTGCCCTTTCGGGGATGGAGCACGGGTTGCAAGTACTGCAGGTGTCGCGCATGACAGACCAGACAGACGTCTCGTCTGGGTTGCCGCTCCTGGGAGGTTCGTCCCCCCCGTGTTCATCGTCTTCGCTGTCCCCTTGCTGGTCAATGCCAGCAGCGACTATGCTATGCAGAATGAGTCTGGCGGCCTCGATGGCGTTCAGGGGGGAAGCTGCGAGGTTGACGCAGTACCTGAAGGAAACTTGATGAAACAATTTCGCGAGCAAGGGTTGATGTTCGCCACTGCTGGCGATGGCTTGGGCGAGGGTCGGTGGGTCGTCAGGGCCCCTGACGGTACTCCAGGCTAGTGCCGCAGCTGGGCACCAGTGCCACACGTGTTCAGTGGTCGCTTCTCCGAGCCCACAGAGTGGGCATCGTCCGTATGGACCGTTTCTGTCGGGCGGGTGTAGTTGGCCCCGAGAGCGCGCGCATGCTTCTGCTTGGCCGCGAAGGGTGGGGAGGAGAAGGTCGGGAGGCAGCGCTTGCCAGAGCGCGAATGCATGTGGACCTGGGCCGACGCATCTTGAGCACCAGGCTGCGCCTTCGTCGTCTAGTCCAGCGGTGATCCATACGTTCCTGGCTGGTGCTCCACATGAACACGTGTGTGGTCTCCTTTCATCGTCACCTCTCCGTCTTGCCGAGCTGGGCAGACCGTTGCATAGGACGCGGATCACTTGGTGCGCTTCGGTGAAGGAGGCGCAATGGTGTATCAATTGCCGTTCTTCCCCGTTGGAAGGAAGCCATCTTCTCCCTTGCCTGGTGTCCATGAGCCATCTGGAGATGTAGTGGCTGTGCATCTGTGCCCATGCAGCCGCGTAGGTGATCCTGCCGAAGTGCTTGCCTTCAAGGAGTTCGGGTTGTTGATTAACACGCCGCAGGACTCGGGCGGCCTTTTTTTCGGAGATCATATTGGGCCTGGGTAGGTAGATCTCCGGCTCCCGAGCGGTCTGGTTTGCCCATCTCAGCAGTTTGTTCCACCTGTTCCTGGCGCGCTTCCTGATGGGGACGGGGACCCAGAAGTCGTTAAGGGCATGTGCACTGGCTGCGACCGCGCGGGCAGTCGCGACTGGGCACTTGGGGGCGCCTTGAACCTGGAAGCGTATGCCTGACCCGGCGAAGACAAAGTCGGGGACCCAGGAGGACCCGGCCAGCCCAAGCGCAGTCCGAAGCTGGCCGCGTAACTCGCGCTAATGCACGCTGTCGGGGAGGGCGTAGTGGGCGGCGTACGGCGCCAGGGAGACAAGATACGCATTCCAGGCAGCCGCCGTGCGCGAGGGAGACATTTTGGCCAGGTGTAGGGCCATGGCTCTCTCTCTCATCTTGGGAAGGGGTCGGTCCCATGTGCCTTTGCCTAGGGCGTCCTCCTGCCCTGTAGTGAGCCCTCCACTCAGGGGGAGCTCTTCGCCTTCCGCTGCGCGAGAAACGACTACTGCCCCGAGGTAGGGCAACTGGTCCCGTACTGAGGACCCTCCGAATGGGGTGTCCTCCATGATGGCACGCCACCACTCGTGGTTTCCAGCAGGGACGAGGGCTGTCTTGAAAGTGCAGTTGCATGGGCGCTGATAGGGGGTGCACCAGTTGGGTGGGCCCTGCCCTGCGCTGCTTTCCACGAGTGACTGGATGAGGACGCTGGGAAGCCCAGAGATCCACACGTTGGCACCGTCCTGTTCGTAATGGACGGGTGCCTCTTCCAGCGCGGCTCTGAGTGGTGCGGAGTCTGTGGCGCGGATTCCTCTGCGACGGTGGCCCTCTACCAGGAGTCCAGCAGCCTTGGCGGCCCAGGGAAGGGCAATGGCCGCACGTAGGGCCTGTTTCGTTGTGCTGAGTAGGGCAGCAAGGTCGTCGACGTAGGTGGGGTCGTCGTCGCCTGTGATGGAGGTAATCGCTGAGATGAGGGGATCGTACCCCATGCTCCAGAGAAGCGGGGAGGCGGTGCCGCCCATTCCGACCGATCTCAGCAACCGCCGTTCGGGTCCTTTGTACTTGTCCCTGCATATCTGCACTCTTCGGTCGGCAACCAACGAGTTGAGGGCTTGCAGCAGCCACGAAGGGAGTTTCCACCTACGGAAGAGACTATCCACCCATTTCAGTGATATCATTTCAAAAGGCCTTGTTTTGGTCGCAGAAGATGACAGCCGTGCCATGGGGCGCTTCCTAGCGCAGTGGCGGCGCGTTTGACAAAGGCCTCGACGGCGGCGGCGTGCCGGCCCAAGAGCGCGGCCCAGGCCGGGCCCGGTTCAGATGGGGGCTTGGGGGGGATCCCAGATGCAGGGTCACTTTGCAATGTTGGGGCCGCACTGTCCTCCTCGTTTAGCTGCCTGGTTAGGATTGAGGAGCGGTTCGACTGCGGGACCTATTAGGTCGGCCAAGGAGGCTCCATACAGCCGTCGAATGCAAGTGGGCAGTTGGAGCGGTCTCATGTCGTTGGGGGATTATGCACCGGTCTTCTTCCCGATCCAAAAGAGCAGGTCAACTAAGGGCCCAAGCACCTCCTAGATGAGTGTCGGGTTGAGGTCGGCGGCGTGCCACGCCTGGGCGATGAGGCAAGCAACGAATCTGGCCCCCGGATGATATGCTTCGTAAGGCACCCCGTCCACCCCTGGGGCGCTTCCACCGGGGGTGAGGACGATGGCGGCTAATATTGCCCAATTTGGCCTGGGCCTGTCTGAGACTTCGATTCCGGGGTGACGCTGAAAGTATAGGTCGAGTAGTCTACTGGCGGAGCCCGGGGGTGGCGGGGCGGAGTGCCATATCGCACTGCGGCTGTCCCAGAGGACGTTGTCGATCTGGTCGGGCCTGTCGCACCACGTGCCGCTGTGGTCGTGCACCCCTAGGATGGCGCGGGTTTTCTTGTATATCTCCCGCCCCGTCCTGTAATGGGCGGCCAGAGGTGAGCGCTCAGCGCCAGGTTCTCTTTGTGCTGGGGACAGCCTGGCTGCTCTTCTCTGAGTGACCTCAGCGCCCCACGTTCTGAGCCACCGGGCTGCCTGGTTCGGGGAGAGGTCCTGCCCGTCCCAGTCGTACTCATATAGCCAGGCCGCCAGGGCACCCACAGGGCGTGTCGTCTCGTTCTTCTGGCTGGCCGAGGCGAGCAGGAGGCCGGAAGAGGCGCGCGTCCTGTGTGTGTTTCCATTTCCTCCACCAGTCCAGCAATGCTGAGGAGAGAGCGCGTCTGCCGAATCTCATGAGGGCAAGGAGGACAGGTGGGTTGAGGTTACCGCATGGGGCCCCCCCAGCAGCGTTCTGCTGCGCACTGGGGAGGTTGCTGAGGGAGGTGTCGCCGTCGTCGTTGTCGATGTGCCCGTCGGGGAAACCACCCAGGCAGGCCGGTCTGACCCAGTCGATCGGCTGGAGGAGGCCGCTGAGGTTGACGGCCGGGACTCCAAAGGTGAGCTCCAGATGGGCGTAGAGCTGGCGAAGGTCAGCGTGCGCGGCGGTGGGGGGGTTCCTGAGGTCTGCGGCCCTCATGACTCGAAACGGCCGATCCCGCCGGAGTGCTTTTTGGCAGTAAAAGGTACCCGATCGAGCTGAGATCAAGATCCGGAGCGGGAATAAATCGAATATCATGGGAAAAAAAACTAGAGCTCAAACGAATTGAGGAATTTCGAGAACAAAATTTTCAACCGACCAAAAGTCACCAAAAGTTCCGTCGAGATTTTTCTTGCCAACTAGCTCTCCAGCGCCTCGGAACTGGCGCCGGCGGTGAACCGTCAACCTGGTCACCGCCGGGAACCTCGCGGAGCTCCAAGAAAGCTCAGGATGGGAGCGGAGAGTTCTGGGAGCTTTTCTAGAAAAACGTATAAAAAAAATTTTTAAATAATAAAAAAAAATGGAGTCAACATGAAGTCGGTTCCACGAAGTCAACTGGTACTAAAACTGACTCTAGAGAGCTCAGCTGCTGAGGGAACAAAATTTATATGCCACTGCTCGGCGTAAAAATCTGCTTTCTCAAAATGAAGTGTCAAATATCTTTGAAATCTGAGCCAAACCGACCCAAAGTCACCACTTTGTCCTGTCTGGTCGGGTCGACCAACTGGGCGCCGGCGGTAAACCGTCAACCTTTCTTACCGCCGGGGGACTCGTAGAGCTTCCTGACAATAAATAATGTCGAAAAAAATTTGCAGAGAACGAATAGTTTTTCAGCCCAAGCGATTTCAGACCTCTCGATGCAACAGCCAAACGCCCCCGATGCTTCTAGATTGTCTTCTGTACGAGCTCCGTAGCCCTCCTACAGCCCGAGTAACGTGCGTAAATCGACAGCACCTCTCAAGATGACTCGAACAAAACGAAAAGTTTGGCAAACCTAGCTCGAGTATCAGACCGATTTCAGACCTCTGAATGCGACAGGCGGACGCGTCTGATGTCTCCGAATCGAATCATGTGATTACTAGCGCTGCAGCCCCTCTACAGCCCGAGTTGAGTGCAGAAAACCGACATCACCTCTCAGAATGACTCGAACAATACGAATAGCTTCGCAGACCTAGTTCGGGCAGCAGACCGAGTTCCGAGCTCTGGATTCGAGAGGCGGACGCGCCTGATGTCTCCAAATCGATTCCTGTAACTACCAACCCTGTAGCCACCATACAGCCCGAGTTAAGTACAGAAGCCCGACAGCACCACTCAAGCTGACTCGAACAATACGAATAGTTTCCCGATTCTAGACTGGGCGCCGGCGGTAAACCGTCAACCTTTCTTACCGCCGGGGGACTCGTAGAGCTTCCTGACAATATATAATGTCGAAAAAAACTGCAGAGAACGAATAGTTTTTCAGCACAGCGGTTTCAGACCTCACGATGCAACAGCCGAACGCCTCCGATGCTTCTGGATTGTCTTCTGTACGAGCTCTCTAGCTCTCCTACAGCCCGAGTTGCGTGCGTAATTCGACAGCACCTCTCAAGATGACTCGAACAAAACGAATAGTTTGCCAAACCCAGCTCGAGTATCAGACCGAGTTCAGACCTCTGAATGCGACAGACGGACGCGTCTGATGTCTCCGAATCGGTTCCTGTGATTACCAGCCCTGCAGCCCCCCTACAGCCCGAGTTAAGTGCAGAAAACCGACAGCACCTCTCAGGATGACTCGAACAATACGAATAGTTTCGCGGACCAAGTTCGGGCAGCAGACCGAGTTCCGAGCTCTGGATTCGACAGGCGGACGCGCCTGATATCTTCAAATCGCTTCCTGTGTCCACCAGCACTGTAGCCCCCCTACAGCCCGAGTTAAGTGCAGAAAACCGACAGCACCTCTCAAGATGACTCGAACGATACGAGTAGTTTCGCGATTCTAGATAGGGCAGCAGACCGAGTTCAGAGCTCTGGATTCAACAGACAAACGCCACTGATGATTCTGAATCGGTTTCTGTAAGTATCAGCTCTGTAGCTGTCCCATGGCTCGGGGTAAGTACAGAAAACCGAGAGCGCCTGTCAAGATGACTCGAATAATACGAACAGGTTTGCTGACCTAGCTCGGCTAGCAGACCGAGTTCAACCCTCTGGATGCAACAGACGAACGCGCCTGATCATTCTGAATCGATAAGGTGTGCTTACCAGCTCTGTAGCTGTCCTGTATCTCGAGTTAAGTCCAATATACCGACAGCGCGTATCAAGATGACTCGAAACGGCCGATCCCGCCTGGACGCTTTTTGGCAGTAAAAGGTACCCGATCGAGCTGAGATCAAGATGGCGAGCGGGAATAAGATCGAATATCACGGGAAAAAAAAACTAGAGCTCAAACGAATTGAGGAATTTCGAGAAAAAATGCAACCGACCAAAAGTCACCAAAAGGTCCGTCGAGATTTTCTTGCCAACTAGCTCTCCAGCGCCCCGGAGTTACTCTTAAGCTTCCAGCAACAACTTGCTAAGGGAAGCTCTACGAGTTATCAGGCAGCAGACCGAGTTGAGAGCTCTGCATTCAACAGACGAACGCGACTGATGATTCTGAACCAGTTTCTGTAAGCATCAGCTCTGTAGCTGCCCCATAGCTCGAGGTAAGTACAGAAAACCGAGAGCGTCTGTCAAGATGACTCGAATAATACGAATAGGTTTGCGGACCTAGCTCGGCTACCAGACCGAGTTCAGACCTCTGGATGCAACAGACGAACGCGTCTGATCATTCTGAATCGATAAGGTGTGCTTACCAGCTCTGTAGCTGCCCTACAGCTCGAGTTAAGTACAAAATACCTACAACGCGTATCAAGATGACTCGAAACGGCCGATCCCGCCGGTGTGCTTTTTGGCAGTAAAAGGTACCCGATCGAGCTGGGATCAAGATGGCGAGCGGGAATAAGATCGAATATCACGGGAAAAAATACTAGAGCTCAAACGAATTGAGGAATTTCGAGAACAAAATTTTCAACCGACCAAAAGTCACCAAAAGGTCCGTCGAGACTGGCGCCGGCGGTGAACCGTCAACCTGGTTTTTTGCGTCTTTTGCGAAGGCCGGTTCGAGCTCCCATGGGAGCAGGCCTAAACACAAAGAACCTAAACAGCGAAGCTGTACAGGAAGACAGCGAAGCTGCAAAGATTAAAGCAGAGGTGCATCAAACAGCGAAGCTGCACAGATATGCACAAGACTGCCAATACACTAGCGTCCAAAACAACAAAGATGATGAAAGCAGCTGTACAAGACAGCAAGAAGCAGTGAGAGACCATACAGTAACCACTGGTTTATACAGCGATTACCGTCTCAACACCACTGAGAAAAACACGAAACTAAGAGAACTGAGATAGCGAGTGCGCTTTGACACCATGTCTAAGTGAAACCTGGTCGTGTGCTTTGACACCATGCCCATACAGCCGGTCTCGCTCATGCAGGCGAGACACACCTCCGTACGAAGGGCGAACACGGCAATATAGATCATTAACACAAACAGAAGCATGTGCAATCACTCAATCACTTAATCAATTGGGTGTCCGACCTTGGCCGCCAACTCGCGGTAGTTCATTACATTGCGACGCATCCATTCATCCTGAAATTTCAACACGTCGTACATAGCTTTCGTAACGCTTTTAGGTACGAGTCTGTGGTGCATAAAGTCTCTGCTATCCGTCGACATATGGGTCAGATTGGCTATCGGGCCAAGTCTCGCGCGCTCCCAAAGAAGCGCTTCAAGCAACACAGCTTGTTCCTCGGCACCCGAGGCCATAAGGCGATACAGCGTGGCAGCCGTGAAAGAGTGAACGAGCTTTACCCAGCCAGACTTGCGGAAACAGTATTTCCTGATCGTCAAATTGCACGCCAACTGATACAAATAGTCTGCATGGCCACGTTTCTCCTCGTCCTCCGTCACTCCTGTACTCACAACTGCATTAGATAAACTCCCAGTCGTGGAACTCCCCAGTGCATCAGATGAACTCCAAACTGCGGAACTCCCAACTGCAGAACTCCCAACCACAGAATCTGACCGAATCCTGTGGTCAGCCTCCGTTGAACTCCCAACTGCAACAGCAGAACTCCCAGTCATGGAACTCCCTACTGCATCAGCTGAACTCCAAACCGCGGTACTCCCAACTGCAGAACTCCCAGCTGTTGAACTCCCAACTGCATCAACAACTGCATCAGCGGAACTCCGAACTGTGGAACTTCCTACTGCACTCCGAACTGTGGAACTCCCGACTGCACTGGAACTCCCAGCTGCAGAAGCATCACCCTGATCAGCGCGCACTCGATGACACTCCTCCTTCTCCTCCTCACCAACAAAGAGAACACAAAGATCAGTCTGAGTCCCACACGCAATGTGAACACAGGGATCTGTCTGAGTCCCGCAATCGGAACACTGCGAACACAAAGAGTTGCCAGCCAATTCAACAGCATCCATATCAGTCTGTGTTCCACAAGTGTCCTCAACCCACTCCTCTTCCTCAGAATCGTCCGAGCAGAAATTCCGATAATATCTGGGCGCGCAAATGCCCGCGCGAACAAGGCACGACGGATCTGGCCCCCGAGCCGTGGACCACAAACGATACCTGACACGTTTCGCCCGCAGGCGGCGCAACTTCGATTGAGAAACTTTGACACCATGCCCATACAGCTGGTCTCGCTCATGCAGGCGAGACTCACCTCCGCACGACGGGCGAACACGGCAATATAGATCACTAACACACACTTCGACCGCAGACAAACGAGCAGACTAACAAGCGAGAAACTCGGAAGTAAACAACGCCGTATCTGTCCAATCTGAAGCAACAAAATCCGCGCCTGACAATTCAGATGAAACAAACTCCATATATAAAACGTGGACTCGCTCAACAAAAAGAAAGCAAATCACAAGCAATAACTAGATGGACAGTTGAGGTAACCAAGGAAAATGCTGTTCCAACGATACTCCGACAATCTCAACAATAATGTGCACTCCGACGACAATGGGCGTGGACAGGCCTTCGACAAACAAAGAGAGTGTAGGGTATCCAGACAAAACAGACACTGAAGCACCGTGCAAGGTAAAGAGAACCAAACACCAGGCACGGCACAATGCCGCTCGAGGAGGCCTCCGACGGGCCAGGTCGCCGCTGAGAGCCCGAGGAGGGACAGCAGCAACCCGGTCACCGCCGGGAACCTCGTAGAGCTCCTTCCACGCGTAAGAGTGCCCAGGATCGAAGCAGCAGTAGATGTTCTTGAAATCTTCAATTTCCAATTTTATATGTCAATCTCAGGCAGGTTCCTCGCTTCGCTCAGAAGAATTTCTCTACGGAATGAGCTAAGAATTCGAGAGGCAACTTCTGTGATGCAAAGCTTCGCTCTGCGCAATTATCAGCCCAAACGAATGGTTAGAGCTGCAAAATCGGCTGAGCCAGGCCGCGGATGGTATGATCGCGTCCCTTTTCGAAATTTCGGCAACTAGCTCCACCCTGTCGCCGAATTCCTCTAGCTCTGTTACCATGAGAGCTCTACGAGGTATTTTTCTTGCCAACTAGCTCTCCAGCGCCCCGGAATTACTCTTAAGCTTCCGGCAATAACTTGCTAAGGGAAGCTCTACGAGTTGGGTCGACCAACTAGCTCCACCCCGCGCCGGAACTGGCGCCGGCGGTGAACCGTCAACCTGGTCACCGCCGGGAACCTCGTAGAGCTCCTTTCACGCATAAGAGTGCCCAGAATCGAAAGATGGAGCTTCTGTAATCATTTCTCGGAGAAATGAAAATTCATAATTTTGATGTCGACATGAAGTTGGTTCCGCCAAGTGTTTTGATCGTAAAAGTGCGCCTAGAGAGCTCATATCAAGATGCCTCGAATAATACGAATAGGTTTGCGGACCTAGCTCGGCTAGCAGACCGAGTTCAAACCTCTGGATGCAACAGACGAACGCACCTGATCATTCTGAATCGATAAGGTGTGCTTACCAGCTCTGTAGCTGTCCTGTATCTGGAGTTAAGTCCAATATGCCGACAGCGCGCATCAAGATGACTCGAAACGGCCGATCCCGCCTGGACGCTTTTTGGCAGTAAAAGGTACCCGATCGAGATGAGATCAAGATGGCGAGCGGGCATAAGATCGAAGATCACGGGAAAAATACTAGAGCTCTAACGCATGGTTGAATTTCGAAAAAAAAATCAACCGACCAAAAGTCAGCAAAAGGTCCGTCGGGATTTTTCTTGCCGACTAGCTCTCCAGCGCCTTGGATTTACTCTTAAGCTTCCAGCAACAACTTGCTAAGGGAAGCTCTACGAGTTATCAGGCAGCAGACCGAGTTGAGAGCTCTGCATTCAACACACGAACGCGACTGATGATTCTGAATCGGTTTCTGTAAGCATCAGCTCTGTAGCTGTTATATAGCTTGAGTTAAGTACAGAAAACCGAGAGCGTCTGTCAAGATGACTCGAATAATACGAATAGGTTTGCGGACCTAGCTCGGCTACCAGACCGAGTTCAGACCTCTGGATGCAACAGACGAACGCGTCTGATCATTCTGAATCGATAAGGTGTGCTTACCAGCTCTGTAGCTGCCCTACAGCTCGAGTTAAGTACAAAATACCGACAACGCGCATCAAGATGACTCGAAACGGCCGATCCCGCCGGTGTGCTTTTTTGGCAGTAAAAAGTACCCGATCGAGCTGAGATCAAGATGGCGAGTGGGAAAAAGATCAAATATCACGGGAAAAATACTAGGGCTCAAACGAATTGAGGAATTTCGAAAACAAAATTTTCAACCGACCAAAAGTCACCAAAAGGTCCGTCGAGACTGGCGCCGGCGGCGAACCGTCCACCTGGTCACCGCCGGGAACCTCGTAGAGTTCCTTCCACGCGTAAGAGTGCCCAGAATCGAAGCAGCAGTAGATTTTCTTGAAATCTTCAATTTCCAATTTTATATGTCAATCTCAGGCAGGTTCCTCGCTTCGCTCAGAGGAATTTCTCTACGGAATGAGCTAAGAGTTCGAGAGGCAACTTCTGTGATGCAAAGCTTCGCTCTGCGCAATTATCAGCCCAAACGAATGGTTAGAGCTGCAAAATCGGCTGAGCCAGGCCGCGGATGGTATGATCGCGTCCCTAATCGAAATTTCGGCAACTAGCTCCACCCTCTCGCCGAATTCCTCTAGCTCTGTTACCATGAGAGCTCTACGAGGTATTTTTCTTGCCAACTAGCTCTCCAGCGCCCCGGAATTACTCTTAAGCTTCCGGCAATAACTTGCTAAGGGAAGCTCTACGAGTTGGGTCGACCAACTAGCTCCACCCCGCGCCGGAACTGGCGCCGGCGGTGAACCGTCAACCTGGTCACCGCCGGGAACCTCGTAGACCTCCTTTCACGCATAAGAGTGCCCAGAATCGAAAGATGGAGCTTCTGTAATGGTTTCTCGGAGAAATGAAAATTCATAATTTTGATGTCGACATGAAGTTGGTTTCGCCAAGTGTTTTGATAGTAAAAGTGCGCCTAGAGAGCTCATATCAAGACGCAGAGGCCCTCATAGTCGTCTACAGGTGCGAAAAATCTGGTTTCTCAAAATGAATGGTCAAATATCTTTCAAATATTCGCAAAACCACCCAAAAGTTATCACATTGTCCTTTCTGGTCGGGTTGGCGAACTAGCTCCACCCCGCGCCGGAATTCCTCTAGCTCATCGACGCCGAAGAGCTCTACGAGGTATTCCTCTAGCTCATCGATAACGAAGAGCTCTACGAGGCACTGGAAACCGGCGGTAAACCGTCAACCAGGTTACCGCCGGGGCCCTCGTAGAGCTCTTTTCTCACACGGCGCTCCTCAATGAGAATACAGAAAGCGTCCAGAGCAAGACCTGAGAAACTCGAAAAATCACGTTTTTCTGTTTTTATCCAACGTCGGTTCCCCCAAGTGTTTTGATAGTAATACTGTAGCTACAAGCCTGAAAATTTTACTGGCAGGCGCGCCTTAACCCACTACAGGTGCGAAAAATCTGCTTTCTCAAAATAAATGGTCAGATATCTTTCAATTTTTTGCAAAACCCACCAAAAGTTGCCACATTGTCTCTTCTGGTCGGGTCGACCAACGGGAACCGGCGGTAAACCGTCAACCTGATTACCGCCGGGAACCTCGTAGAGCTCTTTTCTTGCACGGCGATCGTCGGAACACGTGCAGAGAGCTTCTGGAGCAGGAAACGAAAAACTCGGAAAATCACGCTTTTCTGCTTTAATCCAACATCGGTTTCACCAAGTGTTTTGATAGTAAGACTGCACCTACGAACCTGAAAAGTTTACTGGCAGAGGCGGCATAACCCACTACAGGTGCGAAAAATCTGCTTTCTCAAAATGAATTGTCAAATATCTTTCAAATCTTAGCAAAACTGACCAAAAGTTATCACATCTTCTTTTCTGGCCGGGTCGACCAACTGGCGCCGGCGGTGAACCGTCAACCTGGTCACCGCCGAGAACCTCGTAGAGCTCCTTCCACGCGTAAGAGTGCTCAGATTGAAAGCAGACACCATTCGTTAGATCTCTAGTATTTTTTCCGACCATTTTCGATCTTACTCCCGCTCGCCATCTTGATCTCAGCTCGATCGGGTAGATACTACTGCCAAAAAGCGTTGCGGCGGGATCGGCCGTTTCGAATCAACTTGATACGCGTTGTCGGTTTTTGGTACTTAACTCGAGCTACAGGACAGATAGAGAGCTGATACTTACAGACACCGATTCAGAATCATCAGGCGCGCTTGTCTGTTGAATCCAGAGCTCTGAACTCGGTCTGCTGCCCGAGCTAGGTTCGCGACACTATTCGTATTGTTCGAGTCATCTTGGGAGGTGCTGTCAGTTTTCTGTACTTAACTCGGGCTGTAGGGGGGCAGGGATGGTAATCACAGGAACCGATTCGGAGGGGTCAGGCGCGTCCGTCTGTCGAATCCAGAGCTCGGAAATCGGTCTGCCGCCCGAGCTACGTTCACGAAACTATAAGTATTGTTCGAGTCATCTTGCGAGGTGCTGTCAGTTTCCTGTACTCAACTCGGGCTGTAGGGGTGCTACAGAGCTGGTAATCACAGGAATCGATTTGGAGACGTCAGACGCGTTCGCCTGTCGAATCCAGAGCTCGGAACTCGGTTTGCTGCCCGAGCTAGGTCCGCGAAACTATTCGTATTGTTCGAGTCATCTTTAGAGCTGCTGTCAGTTTTCTGCACTTAACTCGGGCTGTAGGGGGGCTACAGGGCTGGTAATCACGGGAATCGATTTGGAGACATCAGGCGCGCTCATCCGTCGCATTCAGAGGTCTGAACTCGGTCTGTAGGTTTGCGAAACTGTTCGTTTTGTTCGAGTCGTCTTGAGAGGTGATGTCGATTTTCGCATGTAACGGACGTAGGAGAGCTAGAGAGCTGGTACGCACAGAAAACGGTACAGAAGCATCAGGGGCGTTCTGCTGTTGGATCGAGAGGTCTCCAATTTTTTCGACCTTATATATGATCAGGAAGCTCTACGAGCCCCCCGGCGGTAAGAAAGGTTGACGGTTTACCGCCGGCGCCCAGTGCTCAGATTGAAAGCAGACACCTTCTCGGAGCATTTCTAGCGAAACATCGAATTTGCATTTTTCGGTATCAAAGTGATGTCGGTTCCTCTTAGTTTTCCGATAGTACAGCTAGCTCTCGAGAGCTGAGCAGCTGTGCAAAGGAAGTTTATATACGAATGCTCGACGTAAGAATCTGCTTTTTCAAAATAAATGGTCGAATACCTTTCAAATCTTGGCAAAACCGACCCAAAGTTACCACATTGTCCTTTCTGGTCGTGTCGACCAACTAGCTCCACCCTGCGCCGCAATTCCTCTAGCTCGTCGAAAAAAAAAACGTCGAATATCTTTCAAATCTTAGCACCTGGCAGCGTCCAAAAACCGGAGAGCGAAGAGAGCCTTGGGAACGGGAAATTGGTAGCGTCCAACACCTGGAGAGCGACTGGCGCCGGCGGTGAACCGTCAACCTAGTCACCGCCGGGAACGTCGTAGAGCTCCTTACACTGGTAAGAGTGCTCAGAATCGAAGTAGAGTCATAAAACAAAGATTTCGGAAAATCTTAATTTCGATTTTTTCGATGTTCATATTGGCTCGGTTCCTGGAAGTCAACTCATCAGAAAATTCATCATGAGAGCTGAGCTGCTGTCAGAGAGGAGTTTATATGCCAATGCTCGGCGTAAAAATCTGATTTCTCTAAAGAAATGGTTAAATATCTTTCAAATCTTAGCAAAACCGACCAAAAGTCATCACTGGGCGCCGGCAGGTAAACCGTCAACCTTTCTTACCGCCGGGGGACTCGTAGAGCTTCCTGACCATATATAATGTCGAAAAAACAATTGCATGGGAACGAATAGTTTTTCAGCCCGAGCGATTTCATACCTCTCAGTCAGACGCCGCTGATGCTTCTGGATCGTTGTCTGTGCTTACGAGCTCTGTGGCTCTCCTACAGCCCGAGTTACGTGCGAAAACCGACAGCACCTCTCCAGATGACTCGAACAATACCAATAGTTTCGCAAACCTAGCTCGAGTATCGGACCGAGTTCAGACCTCTCAATGCGACAGGCGGACGCGTCTGATGTCTTCAAATCGATTCCTGTGATTACCAGCCCTGTAAACCCCCCACAGCCCGTTAAGTGCAGAAAACCGACAGCAGCTCTCAAGATGACTCGAACAATACGAATGGTTTCGCGGACCTAGCTCGGGCAGCAGACCGAGTTCCGAGCTCTGGATTGGATTCCAAAGGCCGACGCGCCTGATGTCTTCAAATCAATTCCTGTAATTACCAGCCCTGTAGCCACCTCTGCAACCCGAGTTAAGTACAGAAAACTGACAGCACCTCTCAGGATGGCTCGAACAATACGAATAGTTTCGCGAACCTAGCTCGGGCAGCAGACCGAGTTCAGACCTCTAGATGCCACAGACGAACGCGCATGATGATTCCGAATCGATTTATGTGAGTATGAGCTCTGTAGCTGTCCTACAGCTCGAGTTAAGTCCAAAATACCGAGAACGCGTATCAAGACGACTCGAAACGGCCGATCCCGCCCGTGTGCTTTTTGGCCGTAAAAGGTACCCGATCGAGCTGAGATCAAGATGGCGAGCGGAAACAAGATCGAATATCACGGGAAAAAATACTGGAGCTCTAACGAATGGTTGAATTTCGAGAAAAAAATTTCAACCGACAAGTCACCAAAAGGTCCGTCGAGTTTCTTGCCAACTAGCTCTCCAGCGCGCCGGATCTGCACCGGCGGTGAACCGTTAACCTGGTCACCGCCGGGAACCTCGCAGAGCTCCTTCCACACGTGAGAGTGCTCAGAGTCGAAGGAGAAAGCTTCTGGAGGCATTTCTCAGAAAATTGAGCATATATTTTTTCATGTCGACATGAAGTTGTCTTTGCCAAGTGTTTTGATAGTTAAAAGTGCGCCTACAGAGCTCATATTAAGACTAAGACGAGGCTCTCACAGTCGTCTGCGGTGCGAAAAATCTGCTTTCTCAAAATGAATTGTCAAATGAGAACCAGCGGTAAACCGTCAACCTGGTTACCCCCGGGAACCTCGTAGAGCTCGTTTCTTGCACGGCGATCGTCGGAAAACATGAAGAAAGCTTCTGGAGCGAGGAACGAAAAACTTGGAAAATCACATTTTTCTGTGTTCATCCAACGTCGGTTCCTGCAAGTCTTTTGATAATAATATTGCAGCTGTTGATCTGGAAATTTAACTGGCAGACGCGGTATAACCCACTACACGTGAGAAAAATACCGGCTCTCAAAATGAATTGTCAAATATCTTTCAAATCTCAGCAAAACCGACCCGAAGCCATCACATTGTCTCTTTTGGCCGGGTCGGCCAACTAGCTCCACCCCGCGCCGGAATTCCTCTAGCTTATCGACGCCGAGGAGCTCCACGAGGTATATATTTCAAATCCTAGCAAAAACGACCAAAAAAAATCATATCTTCTTTTCTGGCCGGGTCGACCAACTAGCTTCACCCCGCGCCGGAATTCCTCCAGCTCATCGATGACGAGGAGCTCAACGAGGTACCCCGCGCCGGAATTCCTCTGGCTCATCGATGTCGATGAGCTTTACGAGGTGCTGGCGCCGGCGGTGAACCGTCAACCTGGTCACCGCCGGGAACCTCGCGCAGCTCCTTCCACGCGTGGGAGTGCTCAGAATCGGATGAGAAACTTCTGGAGGCATTTCTCGAAAATTCAAAAATCCTTTCTTTCATGTCGAGATGAAGTTGGCTCCAAGTGTTTTGACAGTAAACTGGGGCCGGCGGTGAACCGTCAACCTGGTCACCGCAGGGAACCTCGTAGAGCTCCTTTGACGTGAGAGTGCTCAGAGTCGAAAGAGAGAGCTGCTGGAGGAATTTCTCGAAAAAAACCAAATGATTTTTTTCATGTCGACACTGGCGCCGGCGGTGAACCGTCAACCTGGTCACCGCCGGGAACCTCGTAGAGCTCCTTTCACGCGTGAACGCACGTGATTTTTTTCATGTGCAAAAAAAAATAGTTCCCCCAAGTGTTCTGATACTAAAAAAGCGCTAGAGAGCTCATATTAAGAACAAAGGCCCTCATAACCTTTTACAGGTGCGAAAAATCTGCTTTCTCAAAATGAATGATCAAATATCTTTCAATATTCGCAAAATCACAGAAAAGCTATCACTTTGTCTGATCGGGTCGACCAACTAGCTCCACCCCGCGCCGGAGTTCCCCTAGCTCATCGATGACGAAAAGCTCTACGAGGTATAAGATGGCTGCTCCAAGTGTTTTGCTAGTAAACGTGTGCCTACAGAGCTCATATCAAGAAGAAGAGGCCCTCATAACTTGATCGACTCCTGTGATTACCAGCGCTGGAGCCCCTACAGCCCACCGACAGCATCTCTCAGAATGATTCGAACAATACAATAGTTTTGCAGACCTAATTCAGACAGCGACCGAGTTCCGAGCGCTGGATTCGACAGACGCGCATGATCTCTTCGAATCGATTCATGTGAGAACGAGCACTGCAGCCTGCTCTCAGCGCAAGTTCAGTGAAGAACAAAATACGAATAAGTTCGCGAGTCTAGATCGGGCAGCTGACCGAGTTCAGGGCTTTGGATTCGACAGACAAACACAACTGACGATTCTGAATTAGTTTCAGTGAATATCAGCTTTGTAGCTGTCATACAGCTCGAGTTAAGTACAGAAAATCGAGAGTTCTGTCAAAATAACTCGAATACTACGAATAGGTTTGCGAACCTAGCTCGGCTCACAGACCGAGTTCAGACCTCTGAATTAGAGAGGCGACCGCGCCTAATCATTCTACATCGATTAGCTGTGCTCACCAGCTCTGTAGCTGCTCTACAGCTCCAGTTATGTTCAGAAAACCGTCAGCGCGTATTTAGATGACTCAAAACGGCCGATCCCGCCACAGTACTTTTCGATAGTAATATTCACCCGATCGAGCTGAGATGAAGATGGCGAGCGGGAATAAGATCGAATATCACGGTAAAAAAATACTAGAGTTCTAACGAATAATTCAATTTCGAGAATCAATCTTCAACCGACCAAAAGTCATCAAAAGTTCCGTCGAGATATTTCTTGCCAACTAGCGCTCCAGCGCGCCGGAATTACTCTTAAGCTTCCAGCAACTAGCTTAGGGAAGCTCTACGAGTGAAGTCGTCAGAGTCTCTCTTAAGATCGTGTTGGCCAACTGGGAACCGGCGGTAAACCGTTAACCAGGTTACCGCCGGGCACCTCGTAGAGCTCTTTTGTTTCACAGCGCTTCTCCGAACACATTAGGAAGCTTCTGAAGCAAGGGCAGAAAAACTCGAACAAAAACACGATTTGTTGGTTTTCATCTAAAGTCAGTTCCCTCAAGACTTTTGATAGTAATACTGCAGCTACGGACATGAGAATTTTACTGGCAGATGCGGCACAACCCACTACACGTGAGAAACTTGTAAGCGTCCAACTAAGAGCCGGCGGTAAACCGTCAACCAGGTTACCACCGGGAGCCTCGTAGAGCTTTCTTGCGCGGTGCTGCCCACTACTCATTGCGATTCTCTTTTCAAGATATCGCGAGTTCAGTACAGAAAACGGACAACACTCGTCAAAATGACTCGAAGAATACAAATAAGTTTGCGGACCCAGCTCGAGCAGCAGACCGAGTTCAGAGCTGTAGATCGGACATATGAACGCGCCTCATGATTCCCAATTGGTTTCTGTAGGCATTAGCTCTGCAGCTGTCCTATGTCCCGAGATAAGTACAGAAATCGTGAATACGCGTCAAGATGAGAATTTAACTGGCAGTCGCGGCACAACCTACTACACATGAGAAAAAATACCCGAAAACGAATTTTCGAATTTCGGAGAAACATTAGAAACTCGACCCAAAGTTAACACATTATCTCTTAATGCGCGGTCGGCCAACTGGGCGCCGGCGGTAAACCGTCAACCTTGGTTACCGCCGGGGAACTCGTAGAGCTTCCAAACTCGACTTAAGTTGAGAAAACCGACAGCACCTACCAAAATTCTGACTCATAGTGAATATGTTTTGACCTCTAAATGCGACAAGCGGACGCGTCTGATGTCTGCGAATCGACTCCTGTCATTACCAGCCCCGCAGCCACCCTACAGCCCGAGATCAGTGCAGAAAGCCGACAGCATCTCTCAGGATGACTCGAACAATAAAATAGTTTCGCAGGCCTAATTCGGGCAACAGACCGAGTTCCGAGCGCCGGCTTTGACAGACGGACGCGCATGATCTCTTCGAATCGATTAATGTGAGAACCAGCACTGTAGCCTGCTCTCAGCGCAAGTTGAGTGAAGAAAACCGAGAGCATCTCTCAAGATAACTCGACCAATACGAATAATTTCGCGATTCTAGATCGGGCAGAAGACCGATTTCAGAGCTCGGGATTCGACAGACAAACGCAGCTGACGATTCCGATTCAGTTCCTTTAAATATCAGCTCTTTAGCTGTCGTACAGCTCGAGTTAAGTACAGAAAACCGAGAGTTTCTGTCAAGATGACTCGAATAATACGAATAGGTTTGCAGACCTAGCTCGGCTCACAGATCGAGTTCAGACCTCTGGATTGAACAGGCGAACGCGCCTAATCATTCTGCATCGATTAGCTGTGCTTATCAGCTCTGTAGATGTCCTAAAGCTCGAGTTATGTTGATAAAACCGTCAGCGCGTATCGAGATGACTCGAAACGGCCGATCCCGCCAGAGTGCTTTTTGGCCTTCAAAGTTACCCGATCGAGCTGAGATCAAGATGGCAAGCGGGAATAAGATCTAGTATCACGGAAAAAATACTAGAGCTCTAACGAATGGTCAAATTTCGAGAAAAAAATTTCAACCGACCAAAAGTCACCAAATGTTCCGTCGAGATTTTTCTTGCCAACTAGCTCTCCAGCGCGCCGGAATTACTCTTAAGCTTCCAGCAACTAGCTTAGGGAAGCTCTACTGGCGCCGGCGGTGAACCGTCAACCTGGTCACCGCCCGAACCTCGTAGAGCTCCTCTCACTAGTAAGAGTGCAGAGAATCGACACAGAATCAAAAAATAGAGATTTTTCGAAAATCTTCAAATGCGGCTTTTTTCGATGTTCATATTCGCTCAGTTCCCGGAAATCAACTCATGCAAAAATGCATCGAGAGAGCTGAGCTGCTGTCAGAGAGGAGTTCATATGCCAATGCTCGGCATAAAAATCTGCTTTTTAAAAATAAATGGTCAAATATCTTTCAAATTTTCGCAAAACCACCCCAAAGTTGTCACATTGTCCGCCTCGGCCGGCTGGGCCAACTAGCTCCACCCCGCGCCGGAATTCCTCTAGCTCACTGGCGCCGACGGTGAACCGTCAACCTGGTCACCGCCGGGAATCTCGTAGAGCTCCTCTCACTAGTAAGAGTGCAGAGAATCGACACAGAATCGGAAAATAGAGATTTTTCGAAAATCTTCAAATGCGGCGTTTTTCGATGTTCATATTCGCTCAGTTCCCGGAAGTCAACTCAAAAATGCATCGAGAGAGCTGAGCTGCTGTCAGAGATGATTTCATGCCAATGCTCGGCATAAAAATCTGCTTTTTAATAATAAATGGTCAAATATCTTTCAAATTTTCGCAAAACCACCCCAAAGTTGTCGCATTGTCCGCCTCGGCCGGCTGGGCCAACTAGCTCCACCCCGCGACGGAATTCCTCTAGCTCACTGGCGCCGACGGTGAACCGTCAACCTGGTCACCGCCGGGAATCTCGTAGAGCTCATTTGACGCGTAAGAGTGCTCGGAGCCGAAAGAGAGACCTTCAAGGAGCATTTCTCGAAAAAAAAAAAAAAAAAAAAAAAAAAAAAAAAAATCGTGTCGACATGAAGATGGTTCCTCCAAGTGTTCTGTAAAGTGCGCCTACAGAGCTCATATTAAGACAGAGAGGCTCTCATAGTCGTTCACAGGTGCGAAAAATCTGATTTCTTAAATGAATTCTCAAATTTCTTTGAAAAAATTACAAAACCACCCAAAAGTTACCACTTTGTCCTTTCTGGCCGGGTCGACCAACTAGCTCCACCCTGCGCCAGAACTGGGCGCCGGCGGTGAACCGTCAACCTTTCTTACCGCCGGGGACTCGTAGAGCTTCCTGACAGTATATAGTGTGAGAAAACATCCAAAGAACGACTAGTGTTTCAGTCCAAGCGATTTCAGACCTCTCAAGATGACTCTAACAAAAAAACGAAATAGTTTCAACCCAGTTCGAGTATCGAACCGAGTTCAGACCTCTGAATGCGACAGGCGGGCGCGTCTGATGTCTGCGAATCCACTCATGTGATTCCGAGTCCTGCAGCTCCCCTACAGCTCGAGTTAAGTGCAGGAAACCGACAGTATCGACTTGAATGATAGAATAGTTTCGCGGACCTAGTCGAGTTCCAAGCTCTGGAATCGACTAACAGACGCGCCTGATGTGTGTAAATCGATATCTGTGACCTGCAGCACTGTAGCCCTCCCCCAGCACGAGTTAAGTCCAGAAAATCGAGAGCACTTCTCGAGATCCTTCGGAGAATACAAATCGTTTCGCGAACCTAGCTCGGGCAGCAGCCCGAGTTCAGAGCTCTCGGTTCAATATACAAACGTGACTGATGAGTTCCCATCGATTTCTGTGACAATCAGCCCTGTAGCTACAGCTCTAGTTAAGTACAGAAAACCGAGAGCGTCTGCCAAGACGACTCGAATAATACGCATAAGTTTGCGGACCTAGCTCGGCTAGCAGACCGAGTTCAGATCTCTGGATTCAACGGGCGAACGCGTCTGATAATTCTGAATGCGATAGGTGTGCTTATCAGCTCTGTAGCTGCCCTACAGCTCGAGTTAAGAACTACCGACAACGCGTATCAAGATAACTCGAAACGGCAGTTCCCGCCGGGACGCTTTTTGGCCTTAAAAGTTACTCGATCGAGCTCAGATCGAGATGGCGAGCGGGGATCAGATCGGATGTCACGGGAAAACATACTAGAGCTCTAACCAATAGTCAAATTTCGAGAACAAATTTTTCTAAAAGTCATCAAAAGCTTCGTCGAGATGTTCCTTGCCAACTAGCTCTCCAGCGCTCACCGACCTCCGGCTTCTTCTCTGAAACCCTTAGCTCTCCAAGGAGCTATCGGGAACATACTGGTTCTCAAAACGAATTTCAAAATTTTGCATACAGAGAGATTAACGCACTGGGCGCCGGCGGTAAACCGTCAACCTTGGTTACCGCCGGGGACTCGTAGAGCTTCCTACCTTGACGTTAGTTGAGAAAACCGCGCATCCAACATTACATAGTGAATATTTGTTGACCTCTGAATGCGACAGGCGGACGCATCTGAGGTCTGCGAATCGATTTCTCATTACCAGCCCTGCCGCCCCCCTACAGGCTCGAGGTAGGTCAGAAAACCGACAGCACTTTTGAGAATGACTCGAACAATATAGAAGTTGTGCCGATCTAATTTGGGCAGCAGACCGAGTTCCGAGCTCTGGATCCAACAGGCGGACGAACGCCCCTGCTCATTCTCAGTGCGATAGATGTGCTTACCAGCACTGTAGCGGCCCTGCATCTCGAATTAAGTACAAAATACCCACCACGCGTATCAAGTTGACTCGAATAATACGAATAGGTTTGCGCACGTAGCTCGGCTAGCAGACCGAGTTCAGACCTATGGATTCAACAGGCGAGCGCGCCTGATGATTCTGAGTGCGATGGGTGTGCTTACCAGCACTGTAGCTGCCCTACAGCTCGAGTTGAAAAGAAAATACCGACAACGCAATCAAGTTGACTCGAATAATACGAATAGATTTGCGGAGCTAGCTCAGCTAGCAGACCGAGTTCAGACCTATCGATTCAACAGGCGAACGCGCCTGATGATTCTGAGAGCGATAGGTGTGCTTACCAGCACTCTAGCTGCCCTACAGCTCGAGTTAAGTAGAAAATACCGACAACGCGTATCAAGTTGACTTGAAGAATACGAATAGGTTTGCGGATCTAGCTCGGCTAGCAGACCGAGTTCAGACCTCTGGATTCAACAGGCGAACGCGCCTGATGATTCTGAGTGCGATAGCTGTGCTTACCAGCTCTGTAGCTGTCCTACAGCTCGAGCTAAGTACAAAATACCGACAACGCGTATCAAGATAACTCGAAACGGCCGATCCCGCCAGTGTGCTTTTTGGCAGTACAAGGTACCCGATCGAGCTGAGATCAAGATGGCGAGCGGGAATAAGAACGAATATCACGGGAAAAAATACTAGAGCTCTAACGAATGGTCAAATTTCGAGAACATAATTTTCAACCGACCAAAAGTCGTGAAAAGTTCAGTTCTTTTTTTTCGAGCCAACTAGCTGTGGGGCGCGCCGGAATTACTGGGCGCCGGCGGTAAACCGTCAACCTTTCTTACCGCCGGGGGACTCGTAGAGCTTCCTGACAATATATACTGTGGGAAAAAAACTCCAAAGAACGACTATTTTTCAAGCCCAAGCGATGTCAGACCTCTCAAGATAACGCTAACAAAAAACAAACAGTTTCGCAACCCAGTTCGAGTATCAAACCGAGTTCAGACCTCTGAATGCGACAGACGGGCGCGTCTAATGTCTGCGAATCCACTCATGTGATTCCAACCCTAAGCCCCCCAACAGCCCGAGTTAAGTGCAGAAAACCGACAGTATCGACTCGAATAATATAATAGTTTTGCGAACCTAGTTCGAGCAGCAGGCCGAGTTCCGAGCTCTGGAATCGACCGAAAGACGCGCCTGATGTGTGCAAATCGATAGATGTGACCTGCAGCACTGTAGCCCTCCCCCAGCACGAGTTGAGTGCAGAAAATTGAGAGCACGTCTCAAGATCATTCGGACAATACGAACAGTTTCGCGAACCTAGCTCGGCTAGCAGACCGAGTTCAGAGCTCTCGGTTCAATAGGCGAACGCGACTGATGATTACCCATCGATGTCTGTCACAATGAGCCCTGTAGCTGCCCTACAGCTCGAGTTAAGTACAGAAAACCGAGAGCGTCTATCAAGATGACTCGAATAATACGAATAGGTTTGCGGACCTAGCTCGGCTAGCACACCGAGTTCAGACCTCTCGATTGGACAGGCGAACGCGCGTGATGATTCTGAGTGCGATAGGTGTGCTTACCAGCACTGGAGCTGCCCTGAAGCTCGAGTTAAGTACAGAAAACCGAGAGTGTCTATCAAGATGACTCGAATAATACGAATAGGTTTGCGCACCTAGCTCGGCTAGCAGACCGAGTTCAGACCTCTGGATTCAACAGGCGAACGCGCCTGATAATTCTGAGTGCGATAGCTGTGCTTACCAGCTCTGTAGCTGCCCTACAGCTCGAGTTAAGTACAAAATACCGACAGCGCGTATCAAGATGACTCGAAGCGGTCGTTCCCGCCGGGACGCTTTTTGGCCTTCAAAGTTATCCGATCGAGCTGAGATCAAGATGGCGAGCGGGAATAAGATCGAATATCACGGGAAAAAATACTAGAGCTCAAACGAATTGTCAAATTTCGAGAACAAAATTTTAAACCGACCAAAAGTCACCAAAAGGTCCGTCGAGATTTTTCTTGCCAACTAGCTCTCCAGCGCTCCGGAATTACTCTTAAGCTTCCAGCAGTAACTTGCTAAGGGAAGCTCTACGAGTTACTGGGCGCCGGCGGTAAACCGTCAACCTTTGTTACCGCCGGGGGACTCGTAGAGCTTCCTGACAACATATAATGTCGAAAAAAAATGCCGAGAACGAATAGTTTTTCAGTCCAACTCGAGTCTTAGACCGAGTTCAGACCTCTGAATGCGACAGACGGACGCGTCTGATGTTTCCGAATCGATTCATGTGATTACCCGCCCTGTAGCCTCCCTACAGCCCGAGTTAAGTGCAGAACGCCGGCAGTAGCTCTCAAGATGACTGGAAGAATACGAACAGTTTCGTGATTCTGGATCGCGCAGCAGACCGAGTTCAGAGCTCTGGATTCGACAGACAAACGCAACTGATGATTCTGAATCGATTTCTGTAACTATCAGCCCTGTAGCTGTCCTACAGCTCGAGTTATGTGCAGGGAAGCGAGCGCGCCTATCAAAATGATTCGAATAATACGAATAGGTTTGCGGACCTGGCTCGGCTAGCAGACCGAGTTCAGACCTCTGGTTCGAACAGCCGAACGCGCCTAATGATTCTGCGTGCGATAGCTGTGCTTACCAGCACGGTAGCTGCCCCACAGCTCGAATTAAGTAGAAAATACCGAAAACGCGTATCAAGATGACTCGAATAATTCGAATAGGTTAGCGGACCTAGCTCGGCTCACAGACCGAGTTCAGACCTCTGGATTCAACAGGCGAACGCACGTGATAATTCTGAGTGCGATAGCTGTGCTTACCAGCTCTATAGCTGCCCTAAAGCTCGAGTTCAGTACAAAATACCAGCAGCACGTATCAAAATGACTCGAAACGGCCGTTCCCGCCTGCCTGCTTTTTGGCTTTAAAGTTACCCGATCGAGCTGAGATCAAGATGGCGAGCGGGAAAAAGATCGAATATCATGGGAAAAAATACTAGAGCTCCAACGAATGGTCAAATTTCGAGAACAAAATTTTCAACCGACCAAAAGTCAGCAAAAGTTCCGTCGAGATTTTTCGTGCCAACTAGCTCTCCAGCGCGCCGGAATTACTCTTAGCTTCCAGCTATAACTGGACGCCGGCGGTAAACCGTCAACCTTGGTTACCGCCGGGAGACTCGTAGAGCTTCGAGCTCGACGAAGTTGAGAACACCGATGACCTACCAACATTCCGACTCATAGTAAATATTTTGTGACCTCTCAATGCGACAGGCGGACGCGTCTGACGTCTGCGAATCGACTTCTATCATTACCGGCCCTGCAGCCCCCCTACAGCCCGAGTTAAGTGCAGAAACTGACAGCACCTCTCAGGATGACTCTAACAATACAGTAGTTTCGCAGACCTAATTCAGGCAGCAGACGAGTTCCGAGCTCTGGTCTCCGCAGGCGGATGCGCCTGATGTCTCTAAATCGATTGCTGTCCCAGCAGCACTGTAGCCTCCCCCCAGCACGAAATACCGACAGCACTTCTCAGGATGACTCGAACAATACGAATAGTTTTGCGAATCTAGCTCGGGCAGCAGGCCAAGTTCAGTGCTCTCGAGTCAATGAACAAAGGCGCCTGGTGATTTCCAATTGATTTCTGTGAGTACGAGCTCTGTAGCTGCCCTACGGCTCGAGTTGAGTACAGAAAACCGAGGGCACCTATCAAGATGACCCAAATAATACGAATAGGTTGCGGACCTAGCTCGGCTAGCAGACCGAGTTCAGACCTCTAGATTTAACAGACGAACGCGCCTAATGATTCTGACTACGATAGATGCGCTTGCCAGCTCTGTGGTTGTCTTACAGCTCGAGTTAAGACCAGAAAACCGAGAGTGTCTGTCAAGATGACTCGAATAATACGAGCAGGTTTCCGGACCTAGCTCGGCTCACAGACCGAGTTCAGACCTCTGGGTTCAACAGGCGAACGCGCCTGATCATTATGCATGCATAAGCTGTGCTTACCAGCTCTGTAGCTGCCCTAGAGCTCGAGTTATGTTCAGAAAACCGACAGCGCGTATCAAGATGACTCGAAACGGCCGTTCCCGCCTGCCTGCTTTTTGGCCTTTAAAGTTACCCGATCGAGCTGAGATCAAGATGGCGAGCGGGAATAAGATCGAATATCACGGTGAAAAATACTAGAGCTCTAACGAATTGTCAAATTTCGAGAACAGAATTTTCAACCGAGCAAAAGTCATCAAAAGTTCCGTCGAGATTTTTCTTGCCAACTAGCTCTGGGGCGCGCCGGAATTACTGGGCGCCGGCGGTATTACCGCCGGGGGACTCGTAGAGCTTCCTGACAATATATAATGTGAAAACGAATTTCAGAGAACGACCAGTTTTTCAGCCCAAGCGATTATCAACCTCCAAAGATGACTCTAACAAAACAAACGAACAGTTTTCCAATCGAGCTCGAGTATGAAACCGAGTTCAGACCTCTGAATGCGACAGACGGACGTGTCTCATGTCTGCGGATCGATTTCTGTGATTACCAGCTCTGCAGCCCATACAGTATGAGTTAAGTGCAGAAAACCGAGAGTACCTCGAATAATACAACAGTTTCGCAGATTCGTTCGAGCAGCAGACCGAGTTTCGAGCGATCGGTTCGACGAACGGACGCGCCTGATGTCTCGAAATCGATTCCTGTGACCAGCAGAGCTATAGCCCTCCCCCAGCACGATTTATGTACAGAAAACCGAGAGCACTTCTCAAGATGACTCGAACAATACGAATGGGTTCGCGAACATAGCTCGGGGCGAAGGCCGATTTCAAAGCTCTTGATGCAACAGACGAACGCGCCTGATAACTCTCAATCGATTTCTGTTAGTATGAGCTCTGTGGCTGCCCTATAGATCGAGTTAAGTACGAAAAACCGAGAGCGTCTGCTACAATGACTCGAATAATACGAATGGATGTGCGACCCTAGCTCGGCTAGCAGACCGAGTTCAGACCTCTGGATTCAACAGGAGAACGCGCCTGATCATTCTGAACGCATTAGCTGTGCTCACCAGCTCTGTAGGTGTCCTGAAGCTCGAGTTATCTTGAGAAAACCGACAGCGCCTATCAAGATGACTCGAAACGGCCGTTCCCGCCTGCCTGCTTTTTGGCCTTCAAAGTTACCCGATCGAGCTAAGATCAAGATGGCGAGCGGGAATAAGATCGAATATCATGGGAAAAAATACTAGAGCTCTAACGAATTGTCAAACTGATGCCGGCGGTGAACCGTCAACCTGGTCACCGCCGGGAACCTCGTAGAGCTCCTCTCACTAGTAAGATTGCAGAGAATCGACACACAGTCAAAAAAATGAAGATTTTTCGAAAATCTTGAAATTCGATTTTTTCGATGTTCATGTTCGCTCAGTTCCCTGAAGTCAGCTCATGCAAAAATGCATCGAGAGAGCTGAGCTGCTGTTAGAGTGAAGTTCATATGCCAATGCTCGGCGTAAAAATCTGCTTTTTTGAAATAAATTGTCAAATATCTTTCAACTTTTTGCAAAATCACCCAAAAGTTGTCACATTGTCCTTTCTGGCGGGCCAACGAGCTCCACCCCCGGAATTCCTCTAGCTCATCGATGTCGAAGAGCTCTACGAGGTATTTCGAGAACAAAATTTTCAACAAAAGTCACCAAAAGGTCCGTCGAGATTTTTCTTGCCAACTAGCTCTAGGACGCGCCGGAATTACTCTTAGCTTCCAGCTATAACTGGCGCCGGCGGTGAACCGTCAACCTGGTCGCCGCCGGGAACCTCGCAGAGCTCCTTTTACGCGCGAGAGTGCTCAGAGTCGAAAGAGAAAGATTCTGGAGGCATTTCTCGAAAAAATCAACATTGATTTTTTTGATGTCGACAAGAAGTTGGTTCCGCCAAGTGTTTTGATAGTAAAAGTGCGCCTACAGAGCTCATATTAAGACAGAGAGGCCCTCATCATCGTTTACAGGTGCGAAAAATCTGCTTTCTCAAAATGAATTGTCAAATATCTTTCAAAACTGAGCAAAACCAACCCAAAGTCACCACTTTGTCTCTTCTGGTCGGGTCCACCAACTAGCTCCACCCCGCGCCGGAACTGGGCGCCGGCGGTAAACCGTCAACCTTTCTTACCGCCGGGGGACTCGTAGAGCTTCCTGACAATATATAATGTGGAAAAGAAAACAGAGAACGACTAGTGTTCAGCCCAAGCGATTATAGACCTCTCTAGATGACTCTAACAAAACAAACGAACAGTTTTCCAATCGAGCTCGAATATGAAACCGAGTTCAGACCTCTGAATGCGACAGGCGGGCGCGTCTGATGTCTGCGGACCGATTCCTGTGGTTACCAGCTCTGCAGCCCCCATACAGTCTGAGTTAAGTGCAGAACACCGAGAGTACCTCTCAGGATGACTCGAATAATACAACAGTTTCGCGGATCTCGTTCGAGCAGCAGACCGAGTTCTGAGCTCTCCGTTCGACGAACGGACGCTTCTGATGTCTCGAAATCGATTTCTGTGACTAGCAGCACTCTAGCCCTCCCCAGCACGATTTAAGTGCAGAAAACCGAGAGCACTTCTCAAGATGACTCGAACAATACCAATAAGTTCGCGAAACTAGCTCGGGCAGCAGGCCGAGTTCAGAGCTCTTGATTGAACAGACGAACGTGCCTGATAATTCTCAATCGATTTCTGTGATTATCAGCTCTCTGGCTGCCCTACAGATCAAGTTAAGTACAAAAAATCGAGAGCGTCTGCTACAATTACCCGAATACTACGAATAGGTTTGCGACCCTAGCTCGACTAGCAGACCGAGTTCAGACCTCTGGATTCAACAGACGAACGCGCCTGATCATTCTGAATGCATTAGCTGTGCTGACCAGCTCTGTAGTTGTCAGCCAGCTCGAGTTATCTTGAGAAAACCGACAGCGCGTATCAAGATGACTCGAAACGGCCGTTCCCGCCTGCCTGCTTTTTGGCCTTCAAAGTTACCCGATCGAGCTGAGATCAAAATAGCGAGCGGGAATAAGATCGAATATCATGGGAAAAAATACTAGAGCTCTAACGAATGGTCAAATTTTGAGAACAAAATTTTCAACCGACCAAAAGTCAGCAAAAAGTCCGTCGAGATTTTTCTTGCCAACTGGCGCCGGCGGTGAACCGTCAACCTGGTCACCGCCGGGAACCTCGTAGAGCTCCTTTCACGTGTGAGAGTGCTCAGAGTTGAAAGAGAAAGCTTCTGGAAACATTCTCGAACAAGGAAAACATTGATTTTTTTCGTTTCGACATGAAGTTGGTTCCGCCAAGTGTTTTGATAGTAAAAGTGCGCCTACAGAGCTCATACTAAGACAGAGAGGCCCTCATAGTCGTTTACAGGTGCGAAAAATCTGCTTTCTCAAAATGAATTGTCAAATATCTTTCAAATCTTAGCAAAACCGACCCAAAGTCACCACTGGGCGCCGGCGGTAAACCGTCAACCTTTCTTACCGCCGGGGGACTCGTAGAGCTTCCTGACAATATATAATGTGGAAAAGAATTTCAGAGAACGACTAGTTTTTCAGCCCAAGCGATTATAGACCTCTGAAGATGACTCTAACAAAACAAACGAACAATTTTCCAATCGAGCTCGAGTATGAAACCGAGTTCAGACCTCTGAATGCGACAGGCGGACGCGTCTGATGTCTGCGGATCGATTCCTGTGATTACCAGCTCTGCAGCCCCCCATACAGCCTGAGTTAAGTGCAGAAAACCGAGAGTACCTCTCAGGATGACTCGAATAATACAACAGTTTCGCGGATCTCGTTCGAGCAGCAGACCGAGTTCCGAGCTCTCGGTTCGACGAACGGACGCGCCTGATGTCTCGAAATCGATTCCTGTGACCAGAAGCACTGTAGCCCCCTCCAGCACGATTCAAGTACAGAAAACCGAGAGCACTTCTCAAGATGACTCGAACAATACAATAGGTTCGCGAACCTAGCTCGGGGAGCAGGCCGAGTTCAGAGCTCTTGATTCGACAGACGAGCGCGCCTCATAATTCTCAATCGATTTCTGTGATTATCAGCTCTGTGGCTGCCCTACAGATCGAGTTCGGTACGAAAAACCGAGAGCGTCTGCTACAATGACTCGAATAATACGAATAGGTTTGCGACCCTAGCTCGGCTAGCAGACCGAGTTCAGACCTCTGGATTCAACAGGCGAACGCGCCTGATCATTCTGAATGCATTAGCTGTGCTGACCAGCTCTGTAGATGTCCTGAAGCTCGAGTTATCTTGAGAAAACCGACAGCGCGTATCAAGATGACTCGAAACGGCCGTTCCCGCCCCCCTGCTTTTTGGCCTTCAAAGTTACCCGATCGAGCTGAGATCAAGATGGCGAGCGGGAATAAGATCGAATATCATGGGAAAAAATACTAGAGCTCTAACGAATGGTCAAATTTCGAGAACAAAATTTTCAACCGACCAAAAGTCAGCAAAAGGTCCGTCGAGATTTTCGTTGCCAACTAGCTCTCCAGCTCCCCGGAATTACTCTTAAGCTTCCAGCAGTAACTTGCTAAGGGAAGCTCTACGAGTTACTTTGTCTCTTAAGGCCGGGTCGGCCAACTAGCTCCACCCCGCGCCGGAATTCCTCTAGCTCATCGATGCCGAAGAGCTCTACGAGGTACTAGCTCTCCAGCTCCCCGGAATTACTGGCGCCGGCAGTGAACCGTCAACCTGGTCACCGCCGGGAACCTCGTAGAGCTCTCTAGCTCGCGTAGGAGTGCTCAGCATCAAAAGAGAAGGCTTCTGGAAGCATTTATCGAAAAGGAGAAAACATGATTTTTTGATGTCGATACGAAGATGGTTGCGCCAAGTGTTTTGATAGTAAAAGTGCGCCTAGAGAGCTCATATTAAGACAGAGAGGCCCTCATATTCGTTTACAGGTGCGAAAAATCTGCTTTCTCAAAATGAATTGTCAAATATCTTTCAAATTTTTCCAAACCCAAACCCAAGAGTTGTCACATTGTCCGCCTCGGGCCGGGTGGGCCAACCTGTGCGCTGCGGTAAAAAAACCGTCCAACCTTTGTTTACCGCCAGGGGATCGTAGAGCTTCCTGACAACATACGATGTCGACAAAAAAATGACGAGGGGAACGAATAGTTTTATCAGTCGCAACTTCCCACTCGAGTCTTAGACCGAGTTCAGACCTCTGAATGCGACAGACGGACGCGTCTGATGTCTCCGAATCGATTCATGTGATTACCCGCCCTGCAGCCTCCCTACCGCCCGAGTTAAGTGCAGAACGCCGACAGTAGCTCTCAAGATGACTGGAAGAATACGAACAGTTTCGTGATTCTGGATTGCGCAGCAGACCGAGTTCAGAGCTCTGGATTCGACAGACAAACGCTACTGATGATTCTGAATCGGTTTCTGTAACTATCAGCCCTGTAGCTGTCCTACAGCTCGAGTTATGTGCAGGAAACCGAGAGCGCCTGTCAAAATGATTCGAATAATACGAATAGGTGTGCGGACCTGGCTCGGCTAGCAGACCGAGTACCTCGTAGAGCTCTTCGACGAGATGAGCTAAGAGGAATTCGGGCGCAGGGTGGAGCTAGTTGGCCGACCCGACCAAAAGAGACAATGTGGTAACCTGGGGTCGGTTTTTGGAACATTGTGCAAGATTTGACAATTCGTTTTCATAAGTTGGATTTTTCCTACCTACAATAAGCTATGGCGCATCTGCTGGTAAAATTTTCAGGGCTCTAGAAGCAATATTACTATCAAAAGACTTGCGGGAACCGACTTTGCCCGCAGTACAGTTTGGCAGGTGACGGTGGTTGGCTTTACTTAACTCGAGCTGTCAGCAATCTACAGACCTCTCACGCACACCAGTCGATGCAGAATGATCTGACGCGTCACCCTGGAAGCTCGAGAGTTCCTCGAAATGGCTGAGTCAGGAGTTATGATCGAAATACCGTCTCTATGTATGCGTGTTGCGAACGGTGTTTCGATGATAATTCGAGCTGAGTGCATGCTATGCATGCCAGGTGCATTCCAATCGAAGCAGCGACATGCGTGACATCGAATGAGCCTCGAGAGTGCCCAAATTGATTAGAATTTTCAAAATTAATGAAAAATATCGATTTGTACAATTTTACATTTTTTGTGTCGGATGATTTTTTCTAATTTATATCGATCTATGGGTGACCTAGAGAGTTCTGGTGCATTTTTGTCGACGCAGAATGGTCTCGCGCTCTCACTGAGAGCGCGAGACTTCATATGAATAGCTTCGCTGGGAGTGAGAACTTTGGTCCAGCCGGCCGAGGCGGACAATGTGACAACTTTTGGGTGGTTTTGCAATTTTTTGAAAGATATTTGACAATTCATTTTGAAAAAGCAGATTTTTACTCCGAGCATTGAGATATAAACTTCGTTCCCTGATCAGCTCGGCCATCTAGAGTCATTTTCAGTACCAGTTCACTTGAAGGAACCGACTTCATGTTGACTCCGAAAAAATCTCAACTTGAAGTTTTTGTAGAAAAGCTCCCAGAAGCTCCCGCTTTGATGCTGAGCTTTCTCACGGATTCAAGGAGCTCTACGAGGTTCCCGGCGGTGACCAGGTTGACGGTTCACCGCCGGCGCCAGTTCAGACCTCTGGTTCGAACAGCCGAACGCGCCTGATGATTCTGAGTGCGATAGCTGTGCTTACCGGCACGGTAGCTGCCCTACAGCTCGAATTAAGTAGAAAATACCGATAACACGTATCAAGATGACTCGAATAATACGAATAGGTTAGCGGACCTAGCTCGGCTCACAGACCGAGTTCAGACCTCTTGATTCAACAGGCGAACGCGCCGATCATTCTAAATCGATAAGCTGTGCTTACCAGCTCTGTAGCTGTCCTGAAGCTCGAGTTATCCTGAGAAAACCGACACCGCGTGACAAGATGACTCGAAACGGCCGATCCCGCCTGCCTGCTTTTTGGCAGTAAAAGGTACCCGATCGAGCTGAGATCAAGATGGCGAGCGGAAATAAGATCGAATATCACTGGAAACAATACTAGAGCTCTAACGAATGTTCAAATTTTGAGAACAAACTGGCGCCGGCGGTGAACCGTCAACCTGGTCACCGCCGGGAACCTCGTAGAGCTCCTAACACGCGTAAGAGTGCTCAGTATCAAAAGAGGGAGCTTCTGGAAGCATTTCTCGGAAAAGAGAAAACATGATTTTTTTCACGTCGACATATAGTTGGTTTCGCCAAGTGTTTTGATAGTAAAAGTGCATGTAGAGAGCTCATATTAAGACGCTGAGGCCCTCATAATCATCTACAGGTGCGAAAAATCTGCTTTCTCAAAATAAATTGTCAAATATCTCTCAAAAAGTCGCAAAACCACCCAAAAGTTACCACATTGTCCGTTCTGGTCGGGTCGACCAACTAGCTCCACCCTGCGCCAGAATTCCTCTAGCTCATCGATGCCGAAGAGCTCTACGAGGTTTTGTCAACCGACCAAAAGTCAGCAAAAGATCCGTCGAGATTTTTCTTGCCAACTAGCTCTCCAGCGCGCCGGAACTGGCGCCGGCGGTGAACCGTCAACCTGGTCACCGCCGGGAACCTCGTAGAGCTCCTTGAATCCGTGAGAAAGCTCAGCATCAACGATGATAATTCGAGCTGCGTGCATGCTATGCATGCCAGGTATATTCCAATCGAAGTAGCGACATGCAAGACATCGAAAGGAGCCTTGAGAGTGCCCAAATTGATTAGAATTTTCAAAATCAATGAAAAATGTCGATTTGTACAATTTTGTATTTTTTGTGTCGGATGATTGTTTTTCTAATTTATATCGATCTATGGGTGACCTAGAGAGTTCTGGTGCATTTTTGTCGACGCAGAATGGTCTCGCGCTATCACTGAGAGCGCGAGCTCCGTCGCAACACGCATACATAGAGACAGTATTTCGAGCATAACTCCTGACTCAGCCATTTCTAGGAACTCTCGAGCTTCCGGTGTGACGCGCCAGATCATTCTGCATCGACTGGTGTGCGTGAGAGGTCTGTAGCTTGCTGACAGCTCGAGTTAAGTAAAGCCAACCACCGTCACCTGCCAAACTGCACTGCAGGCAAAGTCAGTTCCTGCAAGTCTTTTGACAGTAATATTGCCCCTAGAGCCCTGAAAATTTTACCAGCAGGTGCGCCATAGCTTACTGTATGTGAGAAAAATCAGTTTTCTGAAAACGAATTGTCAAATCTTGCACAAAGTTTCAAAAACCGACCCCAGGTTAACACATTGTCTCTTTTGGTCGGGTCGGCCAACTAGCTCCACGCTGCGCCCGAATTCCTCTTAGCTCATCTCGTCGAAGAGCTCTACGAGGAATGGCGCCGGCGGTGAACCGTCAACCTGGTCACCGCCGGGAACCTCGTAGAGCTCCTCTCACTGGTAAGAGTGCAGAGAATCGACACAGAGTCAAAAAATTCAGATTTTTCAAAAATCTTGAGGTTCGATTTTTTCGATTTTCATATTCGCTTAGTTCCTGGAAGTCAGCTCCTGTACAAATGCATCGAGAGAGCTGAGCTGCTGTTAGAGGGAAGTTTATATGCCAATACTCGGCGTAAAAATCTGCTTTCTCAAAATAAATGGTCAAATATCTTTCAAAAAATCGCAAAACCACCCAAAAGTTGTCACTTTGTCCTTTCTGGTCGGGTCGACCAACTAGCTCCACCCCGCGCCAGAATTCCTCTAGCTCATCGATGCCGAAGAACTGGCGCCGGCGGTGAACCGTCAACCTAGTCACCGCCGGGAACCTCGTAGAGCTCCTCTCACTGGTAAGAGTGCAGAGAATCGACACAGAATCGAAAACTTGAGATTTTTCGACACACGTAGAGACGGTGTTCCGCCCATATCTCCTGAGGCAACTATTTTTGCAGACCCTCGCGCTTCCACTGGAATGCGTCAGATCATTCAGGATCGCCTCGTGTGCGAGAGACATCCATAGCCTGCCTACAGCTCAAGTTAAGTTGACGAAACCACCGTCATCTGCAAAAGTGGTGGTACATGGTTTGTTCCTGGAAATTTACCGATAGTAATACCTGGGCTACAGACTCCTTCTGCTCTCAGAATTCAATTTATATTGTTATTCACCGCTCAAAAATCTTTTTTCTTAAAATGAATTTCAAAACTCTGCAAAAAGTTCAGAAAACTGACTCAAAGTTATCACATTGTCTCTTTTCGTCGGGTCGGCTAACTGGCGCCGGCGGTGAACCGTCAACCTAGTCACCGCCGGGAACCTCGTAGAGCTCCTCTCACTGGTAAGAGTGCAGAGAATCGACACAGAATCGTAAACTTGAGATTTTTCGACACACGTAGAGACGGTGTTCCGCCCATATCTCCTGAGGCAACTATTTTTGAAGACCCTCGCGCTTCCACTGGAATGCGTCAGATCATTCAGGATCGCCTCGTGTGCGAGAGACATCCATAGCCTGCCTACAGCTCAAGTTAAGTTGACGAAACCACCGTCATCTGCAAAAATGGTGGTACATGGTTTGTTCCTGGAAATTTTCCGATAGTAATACCTGGGCTACAGACTCCTTCTGCTCTCAGA
>CAUYUJ010002529.1:0-17500 GCA_963575745.1 Prorocentrum cordatum
TTGGGCCATCGCGGGGCTCTCTTGGGGGCCTCTTGGGCGATCTTGGGGGCTTCTTGGGCCGTCTTGAGCCGTCGGAGAGCCGAAAAGGCGCAAATGCCAAAATCCTTCAGAAACCAAGGGGCAATCAATGATTTTGGCCTCTTCGGACTCTCCTGGAGGACCTCTTGGAGGCCTCTTGGGCCGTCTGGGAGGCCTCTGGGGGGCCTCTTGGGCCGTCTTGGGCCGTCTTGGACTCTCTTGGGCCGTTTTGGAGGCCGTCTTGGACCATCTCGGGCGGACTTGGAGGCCATCTTGGGCCATCTTCGCGATTTTTTGAGGATGTCCGGAGCGAAACGGCCGTTTTTGGGCATTGACAGATGGTTTTATGAGATTTACGGGTGGCCGGCGGGACGGGCCGAAACCCAGTGGGGAGTTCTTTTAGAAAAAGAACCAAAATCAAAACCTGAATCATCCAGCACGCCGTGCACCCCTGCAAGCAGGGGGCGGCGGATCTAATTGTCTTCGGCCTATCCCGCCACCGTGCCTGGGTCGTGGGTCGGAGTCCTCAGGGATGCTTCTTGGGATCTCTTCGGGGGGCTCTCAGGGGCCTCCGGGGGGGCAGTTTTGCGGCATTTTGGGGGCCCGTTGGGGCTTCCTGGGGGCCTCTTGGAGGCTTCTTGGGGCCTCAGGGGGGCATCTCGGGGCAGGCGGTGAGCTCGAAAGGTCGGTTCGTGTCTTCCCTCCGGGGCCCGTCTCGTCTTGGGGAGTTCTTGTGGCCCTCTTGGGCCGTCTTGGAGGCCTCTTGGCCCGTCTTGTGGGCGTCTTGGGCCGTCTCGGCGCCCTGTGGGGGACCTCTTAGGCCGTCTCGGGCCGATCTTTGGGGCCTCTTGTTATGTTTCGGAGCGGGTCCCGAACAGCGAACATACGAGAACGCCAAAATCTTTTTGAAACCCGAGGAACATCAATGAATTTTGCCGCTTGGGGCCCTCCTGGGAGTGCTCTTGGAGGCCTCTTGGGCGTCTGCAGGCCATCCTAGGCGCCGTAGAGCGAGCGATCTTTCGTCGACTCTAGGCCCTCTTGGAGGGTCTGGGCGGCCTCCCGGGGCGGTCTTGGCCCGTTTTGGGGCCTTGTTGGGCGGGGTCGCTGTCCCAGAGGCTCACGCGACGCACCCCAGGAACGACGAGATTGCCAACGTGGTCGTCGTTGTCGTTGTCGTCGTCGTCGTCGTCGTCGTCTTCGTCGTCGTCGTCGTCGCCGCAGTTGCGAGTCGCATTGAAGTGGGTGCGAGTGTCGTCGTCGTCGTCGTCGTCGTCGTCGTCGTCGTCGTCATTTGTCCTAAACCTGCCTGCTGGCCTTGAGTTAGCTTGAGTCCCCCGGGGGAGAAAAACGGAAAAACAGCAAATGGGCACCCTTGCATCTTCCATCCTGGGGCATCTCCTGGGGCATTTCGGACAAGCATTTGAAACAGTCGTACTTTTGAGGGTCTAAGGGCCAAGGGGTCTTGGGTCCTTGCAACGTGCCATGACTGTGCGACGGACTGCTGCCGCCGTTGATCCAAAAGCCATGTTGGTTCAGTGTTTTTTTTTGGTCTGGGCGCGTCTTCGGCCAGACTGCAGACTGCACCGATGCCTCAGCGAAGGTAGCAATGTTCAATTTCTTGAACGATTGTGGGGCAGTCGGCGAGGAGGCCGCAGTCGACCACGGCGATGGCCCGATAGACGATGCGGCATGTCGACGACGAGGTTTAGAGCATCTGCTTGGCGAGTCCGCTGACATCAGCGAGGGTGACGATGTGGGATTCGGCACGTTCGTGTACGACTTGCTGGGGGACCCCCTCGCCGTCGGCAGGCTCCAGCAGGGGTACGGCGACCATGAATGCGAGGAGGTTCTATCCCGGATCGGCGTTACTTTGGGAGATAAGGGCAATATTGGAGACGTCGCAAAAGGCAGAGCCGATCGGGCGTCGAGCGCTGGGAAGGAGGACCCCCGCTGCAGTTTCAGTAGGCTTGCCGATTGGTGGGACAAAAGGGTCCTCCGCCATGGGGGCACGGTCGATCGAGGATCCCCGTCCGACCCCGCGAAGAGGACGCACGGTAATACTTGGCAGGTGAGTTCATTATTGCGCACAGCGGTTAGAGAGATAGGCGGCGGTACCAATGTCAGGGGGGCCGTGGACGTCGATGTCACGCGTCGCCGTTGCGAGGCGCTGTTATCCATTTCGGGGCTGGTGAAGCGACTTTTCGACAGTGCCGCCCATGACTTCATCGCTTGTTTGCGGGCTTTCAGGACTGACTCGCGCAGTTGCTCGGGCTGTATCAGCCGCCACCAAGATGCGACTCCTATGATGGTCACCTTTGGCAAGCTTCAATCCCATTTGGTGCGCAATGCAAGGTATTTGAAATTGCTGCAGCCGCCGCCGGGCAGTATTGAACAGCCCCGCTGGACTACCCAGACGTACGAAGAGCACATGAGGGACAATCCTAGGTCATGTCCCACCCGAGGCATTGTTCAAGTGCTTGGCCAGATGGTGAATTTCAGTTGCACGACGTTCGTCGGGGACCTCGATGACGATGGCGACGGCGACGCTGGCGACCGCTGGGCGGCTGCATCCACTGAGCCGACGCAGATCCTGATCACCCCGCCGATGATTATGCAGAACGGCAAGGCGACCACGGTATACGGCGCCGTGGAGCGAGCTTACCAGGATACTTTCAGCACGCAAGGCATTGTGGACTTTGCGGCGTCTGCTGATGTCTTAGTTGTCAGTGACATGCCCGACAATTGCAACGTGAACAAGAGGGTGAAGGCTGCGACGGCTCATAAGTTCAAGGGGAGCCCCAACGTATTGTACGACTTATTCGCTGGGTGCACTGGGCACAAGCTGCACAACATCGTGACCAGCGCTGTGAAGGAGGACAAGACAGTCGGACACGTTCACGCAGTGCAGGTAGTCAAGGGCGCCCAGCAACGTCGCGAGCGCCTCCTCGCAGCTCTGCGCGAGATCGTGGACGAAGAACTGGTCGTGCACAATGGCCCGCCGCCAGAAGAGATTACTGACCATGCTCAGCGCATCGTCGACGTTACCCTTCTCAGAACCGTCAACTTGGTGAGGGCTCGGTGCGTCGAGGACGGCGAGGGCCCTGCCTCTGTGCGTGCCAAGTCCCTTCTCTCCGCCATTCCAGGGTTCCTGAAGATGGCGAATGGCGACCCGCGGATCCCCCAATGCTCGCACTGGTGCCAGGGCTGCTGCAAGGACATGACGTGAGCTCCCGGGAGGTGGCCGTCGACAATTTCGTCGCGGTTTTGACCCAGGGAGGGATTTTCGGCGGCGTGGGGGACGTCGTGCCAGCTAAGAGCAGGCGTCGGGGAGCATCAACAACGTTCGGTTGTCCGCCCTGGCCAGGCCTCCACTTCATGCGACCCCCCATGCGGCGCCGCTCTGGCGCCAGCGGTGGTGGTGGCGTGAAGTGGTGGGGCCAGGGCGGGGCGGATTGGCCGTCGTTGCCGATGGCACCCTCGTGGAGGTGGCACACCTGCGGAGCAGCTCTTGCTGTGCAGACGTGTGGGATCTTGTTTTATCGTATTCTGCCGAGGGTTTGGAAGCGTGCGTTCGGCGATGTTCACGTCTGGGACAACAGCGTCAGGGGCTCTGACGACTTCCACAAAGTCATTCGATCAAAGACTGTGAGGGCCACGCTGTGGCTGAACAGCCAGGACACGCCGATCAAGGCAGCAGTGGACACCGTGTTGACGGCATTCGCCGAGGGGCTCTTGATGAACTTGCAGTTCAATGAGGAGCCGCCGATTGACGATGGCAAAAAGCACGCCCTGCGCACGCCGCCGTTGATGGCCATCTTCTCGGATGCGAACCCATTCCAGATGTGTATCAACCAGTGCATGTGCATGCTGGCGTGCCCCCTTTCCTCCCAGATCAGCGTCGTGCTCCGCCACCTCAGGCCGCGCGGCTTGGGCGACGTGCACATTTGCATGCGAATGATCGTTTCGAAGGCCATGGCTCTCGTTGGCCAGATCTGGAAGCAGTTGCTATCTGTCTTCTCGGGGTACCCGCATCGCCTGTTGCAGTGCGTCTTCGGGGAATCGATGACAGAGGACCCGCTGGGCCCGTTGCCCTCGCGCTCTTTCCCCCCTCGCCCTCGCCGCCCCCCCTTGCCAGCCCTCCTCGCCCCCCCCCCCCCCTCGCCTTCGCCCCGGCTTCGCTCTCGCCCTCCCTGTCGGAGTCATTGCGCGCCACGCTCGCATCGCAGTGCCCTCCTCTCCAGCCCCCATGCCCGGCAGGAGACGGAGCTCTTGCACCGTCTGCCGGATTGTTGCCTCGACGAGGACTTCACCAGGAAGGCGAGGGATCTGTGCGGGACCGCCGCTCGCATGAGATACAACCTTGGCTTGCGAGCCGCCCTGAGCTCCTGGGCGTCCAGCTGCAGGGTGACCAACGTGTGCCTCGAGCGCCTGCTCTCGTTGATCCGACGTGCCAGCCCGCTCCGCTGTCACGCAGAGAGGCTTTTGTCGTCTGGTTACTTGACCCAGCTGCAAGCGAAGCACATCCAGGCTGGCGGGGAGGACATCCGCAAGTTCACGCGGCGGACTCTTCGAGAGGGCGGGGCGCCAATCAAGGCGGCCCGCCGCCGTGGGCATTCTTCTAGGAAGAAGGAGTACGACCGCAACTGCATTTCGATGTGGGCCAATCGTAGACTGAGGAGGCATACGGCAGCGAGAAGAAAGCTCGGAATCTATGGCAGCGAATCTCGGGATGCATACAGGGCGACGCTTAGCCGACTCAAGGCGGAGTACGACCGCAACCTCGCCCACATATTGATCGGCCAGGCCTCGGAGAGCGAGGGGCCCGCCGATGACCCAGATCGTCGCTACGCCGACTGCGTTGGGCACGACCTGTGGGGTTGCTCGTGCCGGGGCAGCCTTATTCGACCAGGTCTTCTCGCTGCTGAGTGCGAGCGCGTGGCTCCGTCGTCCGACAGGTGGGCGGCGGGGCTGACGTGCCGCTTGCAAGCTGCCCGGGGGGATTATGCGATGGGCGCGTTCGTGCCGGAGGGCGAGGACATCCCGGCGACGGCGAAGTTCCCAGTCAACGTCCCGTTCGGGATGCTCCACCCAGGAGTCTGCAGGCTCGACCTCTCGGCGCCCATCGTCGCCGCGAACGCAGCCATGGCGAAGCTCCTCTTCGGCGAGGAGTGCGGCGCGGTCTTCATGGTCGAAGGGGTGTGCGAGGAGGGCCACACTCACGCTAGGCGGGCTGTGAATATGTTTTCCGATAGCGAGTGCAGCGTCATCTTGGCATCTGTTCGGACTGATGACGAGGGCGCCCTCGCTCTCAACGTGAATCACCTGTCCGAGGGGATCTACATGGGCCAGACTCTTTTGATCAAGCCGTGGAACATGGCTCATTCTGCGCCTTTGGTGGAGTTGACCTTAGTGCTGTTCGAGGACGCCGATGCCGTCGAGTGGCCCGACGATTTCCCATTCGAGCACGTCTGCGTCGCCATCCCGCGCCGCATGCAGAGGCGCAAGACGGTGACATTTTGGACGAGGAGCAGGGGCGGCGAGGGCGAGGCAGCCGAGGCAGCCGAGGCAGCTGCATCTTCGGAGGCACGCGTCTGGGGCGATGACGGCAGCTCCGTTGGGGCGCTTGATTCTGATGAAGACGCGGGCGTCATCGACTCGCCCCTGAAGGAGCAGGCTCGGATGCACAAGCGTCGCAGGAGGAGAGTCAGAGGGGACGCAGCCAAAAAGAAAAGGAAGAAGGCCGTTGACAGACACGTGAAGGCCGTGAAGTCTCAGGCCAAGGCCAAGCCTAAGGCCCAGCCCCAGGCGATGCCTGCGCCCCAGCCATCTGGGACTGAGCCCGCAGCCCCCCCTCCGCTACCTCCCCCGGCCGAGGATCCGCCGCCGCCGCCTCCGCCGCCTGCGGCCGCTCGCGCCCCCCGCGCCCTGGTCGGCGGCTGGGAGGTCCTACAGGTGCCCGGCGGCGCGTTGCATTTCAACGCGGGCTTAGGCAAGATCAATGCCCACTGTGCCCATCATTCGCAAAACAATTTTAAGTGTAAGATGGACAGAACCATCATCACTGTGCACAAGAGCAGCGGCCGACCTCTTGGCTGCTGATGGCGCGGCTGCTGTGCGCGCTCGACGACCAGGACCATGGCGCCCAGAAGTTGAGGCTCAGGTCGTTCGCCGCCCGCCGCGAGCGCTTGGCCGCGAGGGGGGTGCTCAATGAGCACATTGCTGCGTTGACACTGCCAGCTGATCAGGACCTCGCCAGGCGCATTTTGCGCGCAGAGCGAGAATAGTCCAGTCTCGTGGACCTCGATGGCGAGCCGCGCTTTTCTCCTTGATGTCGCGAGGTGGCTCGCGCTGAAGCCAGCCGCAAAATAACTTACGCAGCACGCCGCAATTGCGGATAAGAGAGAGGGGGCGCGAGCGCGAGGTGGGTCGCGAGGTGGGTCGCGGGGGTGGGTCGCGGGTGGGTCGCGGGTGGGTCGCGGGTTGGGTCGCGGGTGGGACGCAGGGTGGGTCGCGGGGTGGGTCGCGGGCGGGTCGCGAGGCGGGTCGCGGGTGGGGCGACGCCAAACAAACAAACAAACAAACAAACAAGCAAACAAACAAACAAACAACAGCAACAACAACAACAACAATTACACCAATACCACCAACACCACCAACAACAACAACAGCAACAGCAGCATCAACAGCAACAGCAACACCACTACCAACAGCAGCACCAACGATGACCACGACGACGACGACAACAACAATAGCAGCAACAACAACAATAATCCGCATCGCGGAATCCCACTTCAGCCACGCACCCAGGGACAATGAATGAACGCTCGGCCCCCTCACTCTGATGATGCATCATCGTTGGCTGCGCCGAAGAGACACCGCCCCGCCAGCAGGTGCCTCATCATCCCGGAGCGCATCACCAGGGGGAGGGGCACGGCGATAACACAGTTTTATGCTCCAGCCTCGAGAGTAAACTCCCGAAAATCCGACATCCGACATCCGATGCGACGAGGGCTCCCGCTCCTTCTCGCATAAAGTAGCACTAGTAACAGTACCTCCCCTCCCACTCCCACGATGGATCGAGCTCCCACTCCCACGACTAGGGCTCCCACTCCCACGAGGAATTAGTAGGGGTCGAGCTCCGAGGAGCAGCATCCGCGCCTCCTCCCCCCTCTGGCACGCCACATCCCCCGTCGCGCCCCCATCTCCCAGCGGCATCTCGGTGTCCTTCACGTCCCCCGCCAGCCTCGCCCGTTTCTGTTTCCAGTGGCGCTTTGGCCGAGGGTCTCAGCGCTACGGCCGCTTGCGACGGCCCGCCGATATGGATTTCCTTGACATGAGCCAGGGGTCCGTGGCTGCCGACGACCAGTACGCCCGCCGCATCGACAGCCAGAGCCCCGACGCCGAACCCGACGGCCAGCTCCAGGAGGAGCTCCTCCGCGGCCGCCTCCCCCCCCGTCTCCAGCAACTCCCTTTCTTCCTCTTCGGGGGCGGGGGTGGGGGCCTTGGTTGAGGCGCCGGAGCGCCCGCCTCGTCATCCACCATCTCGTCTTTTTCATTATAATTCCCTTCTCTGCCGCTGCTGCTGCTTCTTACGCTCCGTCGCCTTATTCGCTCCCGATCTGGCCTTCGGCCTTCTTTCCGCCGATCTTCGTGATCCGCGTGAGGCGTGCTCAGACATGGGCGCGTCGGTGAAGGCGACGGCTTCGTCGTTCGCAGTCGTCTCGGGGCCCTGGGAGGGCTCCTAGGGTTCCTGGAGGGCCTTAAGAGGGCACCAGAGTGGGCCCCTAAGTGACTCAAGCGGGCTCGCGTGACCGTCTTCGGTGCCCTGTTGGAGCCTTCTTGGAGCCCTCTTGGGCTCACTCATGGCCTTCTTCGGGGTCCAACAGGGGGCCTTAAGTGGGGCCTTGCTGGTGGCGAGGTGTTGGGTTTCTTGTAGGTCTCTCGGGCCCCTCTTGGAGCCTTTGCCAGAGCTCTCTTGGGGCCCGCGGCTGGGAGGTGAGTCGTTCGGGCCCCTCGGCTGGGAAGTTGCTCAGCCAGCTGGTCCTACACCATGCCTGTGCTAAGGCATATATGCCCTCCACGCCATGGAGGTGAGTCGTTCGATGTTGCTGGTGTGTGCTGTGTGATGTGTATTGCTGGTGCGTGTTGGGTGACTATTGTTGCTGGTGTGTGCTGTGTGACTATTGTTGCTGGCGTGTGCAGTGTGATATTTGTTGCTGGCATGTGCCGTGTGACTACTGATGTTGGTGTGTGATGTGTGATGTTTGTTGCTGGTGTGTGCCGTGTGATTCGTGTTGCTGGTGTGTGTTGTGCGGCTATTGTTGCTGGCGCGTGCGAAGATGACCAATGAGGTCGCGCCGCGCCGTGCGAGGCAAAACTTGAAGGGCACTATCGGGCCACATTTGAAAGCAAGTTCTGGGCCAAAGCGTTGCCTGGAGAACGCTCGCAATTGTTGGGCCGAAAATGCTTGTCAAGCTTGGCCCGAAAATGCTGTTCAAGTGTTGCCAAAAAACACGTTTGCGCGTTCGCCTGCAAACGCGCGGCGGACCCCATGGCTGAACTTGAAGAGCAGTTTCGGGCCAAGCTTGACGGGCACTCTCGGGCCAAACTTGAATGCAACTTCTGGGCCAAAAAGTTGCCCAGAAAACGTTCGCAACCTTAGGCCCTAAAATGCTTGTCAAGTTTGGCCCGAACATGCTTTTCAAGTTTAGCCAGACAACACGTCTGCGCGTTCGCCTGCGAACGAGCGGCGGAGCTCGTGGCTGAACTTGGAGGGCCGTTTCGGGACAAACTTGAAAAGGCATTCTTGGGCCAAACTTGAAAGCAAGTTCTGGGCCAAAGCGTTGCCCGAAGAACGCTCGCATTTGTTGGGCCGAAAGTGCTTGTCAAGTTTTGCCTGAAAATGCCTTTCAAGTTTTGTTAGGAAACACGTCTGCGTGTTCGCCTGCAAACGCGCGGTGGACCCCATGGCTGATCTTGAAAAGCAGTTTCGGGCCAAGCTTGAAGGGCACCCGTGCCGCGCCGTGCGAGGGTGACCAATTAGGTCGCGCCGCGTGTGTTGTGTGACTATTGTTGTTGGTGTGTGTTGTGTTTGTCTTGCGTTGTTGAGCGTTGTGAGGGGGGCGCGTGGGGCGCGCGGAGGTAGCTGCGGGCCAGCGGCACTACCGAGCTGCCCAGGGGGGGGCCGCTGGGCGCCTGTGGACGCCGCCCGCGGCGCGGCTACCCCCCCGGGAACAAAAGCGACGCATCTGGGCGGCCCAGTGCTGGTTTTCAGGAAAATGTTTAAAATGTTTTCATGTCGGGGTATATCCCCGGGATGTCCCCGGGATCTCCCCCAGAGTGGTTTTTCGAGGATGTATCAGGCGATTTGGCCATTCCAAGAAAAGGCCCCGGGATCTGCCCGGTATCTGGACAGGGCAACATAAAATAGTTTTGCGTTCACATGAAAACCCAAGGCGCGCAGAGCGTGACACCCGCGCCGCCGATGTGCGCGCGCCCGTCGACCCTCGTCGACCTCCGCCGACCCCCGTCGACTCCCGTCGGCCTGTCGCGCAGGCGTCTGGGGCTCGTCTGGGCTTTTCCTAGGGCCCTCAGACGGGCCCAAAGGGGCCCCAAGTCTTGGGACTTCTTGGGGTGGCGGTACTGCTCGGGCACGGCCTTCAGGAACTTCGGAACTCCAAACTCTGATCCGCCTTGGGCCGCTTCGTCTGTGCGGCAAGATCGTGTCAAGTTTGGGGATCCGCATTGCCCGTTGTGCGGAGTGAACCCAGGCCGTGGGGTTCGACGCCATCAGTGATCGAGCCTAGTCGCTGTCGGTCGACGCGAGCAACGCCCGCCCCACCACGAACACCGACCCCCCCCCCGGGCCCCGAGGGGCCCGACGGCTTGGGAGGGCCCCACGAGGGTCCGAAGATACCCCCAGGACAACTCCAGGAGGCAGCGCGAGCATCCGCCCTCCTGAAGCATCTTGGCAACCTCACGGGGCTATATTGGGCCCCTCGTGAAGCCCTCTTGGGCCCTTATTTGGCCCTCTCGGGGCCCTCTTGGGGCCGCATTTGGCCCTCTTCGAGCATCCTCCTGGGCCGTCTTGGGGCCTCTTTGGGCGCATTTGGCAGCAAAAAACATTTGCCGGCCAGCTTTCCTGGGCCGTCTTGGGGCCCCTCTTGGGACCTCTTGGGGCCCGTCTTGGGCCCGAAAGTGGCCCTCTTAGAGCCTCTGTGGGCATCTCGTGGGCCACTGCGGGAAGTGTTTTTGGGAAGCCCGCTCAAAAAAACACTTGCTGGCCAGCTTTCCTGTGCCGTCTTGGGGCCGTCCTGGAGCCCTTTGAAGCCGCCCTGGCCCTCTTGGGGCCGTCCTCGGGGCCTCTTGGAGCCGTCTTGAAGCTCTCTTGGGCCCTTCGTTATCGCGCATGTCGTGGACATGGGGCCCAGAACATGTACGCGACATGCGCTCTTGGGGGCCCTCTCGGGGCCCTCTTTGGGCCGCATTTGGCTCTCTTGGAGCATCCTCCTGGGCCGTCTTGGGGCCTCTTTGGGCGCATTTGGCAGCGAAAAACACTTGCTGGCCAGCTTTCCTGGGCCGTCTTGGGGCCCCTCTTGGGGCCTCTTGGGGCCCCTCTTGGGCCCGAATGTGGCCCTCTTGGAGCCTCTGTGGGCATCTCGTGGGCAACTGCGGGAAGTGTTTTTGGGAAGCCCGCTCAAAAAAACACTTGCTGGCCAGCTTTCCTGTGCCGTCTTGGGGCCGTCCTGGAGCCCTTTGAAGCCGCCCTGGCCCTCTTGGGGCCGTCCTCGGGGCCTCTTGGAGCCGTCTTGGGGCTCTCTTGGGCCCTTCTTCATCGCGCATGTCGTGCGCATATCGTGGCCATGGGGCCCAGAACGACGACGCCTTGACACGACATGCGCTCTTGGATCTTTCTTGAGGCCCTTTTGGGGCCCTCTTGGAGCGCTCCTGGGGCAGCTCCCCTGGCGCTCAAGGCTCAGCCCGCCTTGCCCGTCAGGGCCGCGCCGGGGCCGTCGGGGACCGCGCCGGGGGCCTCCGGGGGCGCTCCAGGGCGGCCCAGGGGCTCACGATCACAGACCTGGGTTTTGTGATCGTGGGGGCTGGCGGGCCTCCAGGCTGCCTCGCCGCCGGGGCCGGGGACGGGGCACCGGACCATGTGGGGAAACACAGCCGCGTTTCCCCACATGGTTCCGGCCCCCAAGCAAACGACCAAGAGAGCCCGGGGCCGGCACGGGGAAGCCAGGGCCGCCTCTGGGAGGCACCCAAAGGACCCCCGGGGGCAGCCCCAGGACGCCGGAACCATGTGGGGAAACACAGCCGCGTTTCCCCACATGGTTCCAGCACCCGGCGGCACGGCCAAGACGGCACGGGGCCGCCCAGGAAACGCCCGGGGCCGCCCCCGGAGCGCGCCCGGGACAGCTCGGCAGGGCCCGTCGGGGGCGGCTTCGCCGGAGGGCTGCCTTTTTCTCTATGCGTAGAGTTGGGGCCCCACGTGGAGTTTTCTTGGAGACTTCTTGGGGCTCGTTTAGGCGTTCCCTAGGGCCCTCAGATGGGCCCGAGAGGACCTTGGAGCCCTCTTGGCCCTTCTCGGTACCCCTCCTGTGACCGCTCGTGGACCCCTTACGACCTCGTCGTTTCGTTCACTCGAAGGGGGCCCCTCCAATGCCACCTCTAGGACGTCGCAGCGCAGGATATCGAGGGGGCGCCGCCGCGCCCTTTCGCCGAGGAGGCCTCGGAGCACTGGCGCTCGAAGATCCCCGGCCACCTCCTGGGCCAGTGGGCCGAGAACCTCCGCGAGACGTTGTTTGAGATCTGCGTTGATTCAGAGATTTTGTGCCAGAGCGGGTGTTCGGGTACCGACGCGTGGATCAAGTGGCTCCAGACGCTCGTGGACCACTGGCACACCAACTTCGGGGGCCCCGACGCCAAGGTCCGCGGCGTCTTGGCCGCGGAGTCTTCGCCCATCAAGCGCCAGTTTCTCATCGAGCACAACAGGCCGGACGTGCTGCTGGGGGACGTCAGGGATTTCGTTGCGCCGAGGGCGTTCGATCACGTGAGCGAGGACCACGTTCGGCTTCCTTATGGTAGCGTCACTGGCGCTGGCATCAGTTGCACGTCTCGTTCCAAGATGAATAGGAATCGGGCCACTAACGTAGGGTGCGTTCGCCGGAAGACGGACTCCACAGGAGCCCTCGCTGCTCTCAAGAGGGGGTGGAGGACGGCGGCCCTCTAGAACGACGCCCGGGGCTCGGGGGGCCGAAGCCGGGGTGGCCGCGGGGCCCGAGGGCCGGGCGAGGAGGCGCCCCCCGGGGGCCCGGGGCGCTGCCGGCCGGGGCCCAGAATTAAAGTCAAGACGATGCCGTCTTGACTTTAATTCCGGGGCGCCGCCGGCCCCCCGGGCGCCGCGCCGGGTGGCCGGGTGGCCAGGGGTGCGCTCGGGTGGCCCCGCGGTCCATGTTGTGTCCTTAAGCGTTCGCTTTCTGTGCGTTCGTTTTCTGTTGTGTCCTTCAGCGTTCGTTTTCTGTTGTGTCCTTAAGCGTCCGTTTTCTGTGGTGTCGCTAAGGGTTTGTTTTCTGTTGTGTCTTCTTTCGATAGTGCAAGCAGCATGTTGTTCCCTTAAGCGTTCTTTGCTGCTGTGTCCTTAGGCGTTATGTTTATGTTGTGTCTTTAAGTCTATAAGCGTTCGTTTGCTGTTGTGCCCTTAAGCGTTCGTTTCTTGTTGCGCCCTTAAGCGTTTGTTTTCTGTTGAGTCCTTAAGCGTTTGTTTTCAGTTGTGCCCTTAAGCGTTCGGCCTCAAGAGGGCCCTCTTGGGGCGCGCTTGGGGCCGTCATAGGCCCTCCCTCGGATGACGAGGGGCGACGATCGGCCCTCAGGAGAGACGTTCGATGCCATCATGAACTTGATCATTCAGTCGAGGTCGGGGATCAGCTTTCTGGAGTGCGTCGTGGAGCTGTATCAGGAGGAGGTCGGCGACGATGGGATGGCGGTGTCTGACGTTGACTACATCGTCGAGGAGTTCAAAGTGCGTGGATTTACGGCCATTGCCATTGCCCACAACGCCGCCTCGTGCGGCCTCCCAATGGAGCGCGCGAGGTTGTGGATCGTGGTGTACAGCATCCCAGAGGACCTCGCAGGCCCGCACGTGGCCAACTTCCACGCCATCCTGGATCCGTTGCGCGGGACCGACGTGTGGAAGATCGACCGCTTCTTGTTCTCGAAGGACGAGGTGGAGTCCACGAGCTGGGACATGCCCGGCGGCGCGGCCTGCAGCGAACCGAAGCGTGCCAAGTCAAGTGCCGAGTGGGGGGCGATCCATTCGGATGTCTTCCCGCGTTTGGATTTGACGTGGCCTCCTCCAGGGCCCCGTTTGCCCGGGTTCCGTCAGCGCGAGAGCGAGGTCATTTACGCTGCGGACAAGCTCTTTCCTGTGCCCGAGGATGCAGACGGCGTCTTCTACCAGTTCTTGGACTCCAACCACTCTTTCCAGAGACTCTTCAAGACTGACGGCTCCGTGGAGCCGAAGAACCCATGGCGTGAGAGGGTGCCGACTATGACAGCGCAGAGCCGCATCGCCATCCGCGTGAAGGACTCCTCGAACTCGGTGCACATTCGTCGTTTGCACGGGCTCGAGGCCATGGCGATCCAGGGCTGGGACTTGCCGATGTGGGGCGGCAAGAACCCCTTGGAGTCTGGTGGCGACCTCGCCATCACAGGTGAGACGTTGGCGGACATGGCCGGCAACATGTGGAGCATCGCCTCGTTCGTCCCCGTGGCCATTGCCGCCTTCGGTGCCATGCCGTACCGCACCCTCAAGGCCGAGGCTGTCCGCCGCGAGATGGTGGCGGAGACGACCGCAGTCATTTCCAGCGACGGTTCTGATTCGTCGGATTGATTCTGATTGATAGATCGGCCAGGGCGCCGTCTCAGGGGCTCGTGCACGTTGCCGTTCGCACGCGGGTCGGCGGGCCAGCGCCTGCCAGGGGACTCAGCGCTCCTCGCTTGATGGATAAACGTCATTCCCCCCTCGTCTGATGGATAAACGTCATTCCCCGCTCTGCAGCCCCCTTCGCCCGCCTCCCGCCCCATCCATCGGCTTGCGCCGCGTCCGCCGACGTCGGGGCCATCCCAGGGGGGCCTTGTACACTTGGGTGCTCTTGAGGCCATCGTGCCATCCTCGACTAGCTGCGCCGCCGTTTTCGAACCGATCGGAAATGGGAAATGGGGAACCGCGACTTGCTAATCGTAGCCTTCCAGGGGCCAAGGCGTCTCGATCGCGCTACGCGCTGGTATGCGCCGTCTTGACGCTAGACGCGTCACCTCGACGAGGTGGGCGACCCCGCCCGCTTCCGATGGGCGCGAAGATAATCGCCAGGCTCCTTTCGCGCGTCGCGGTCTGGCGGTGGGGGGGCCGCCGTTCTCCAGGAGGGGCGCGGGTGATAGGGGGGTGCGAGGATAGCCGCGCAGAAGGGGAGATCGCATCGACGCCAGGTTTGGGGCCCGAATCCACTGGCAATAGGAAGTGCGGCCGCCATTTTTCTGACGCGTCGGCGCGTCGGCTGCCATGGACGTGGACTGGTTGGTGCTGGGCGACCCGGGCGCGCCATCGGGGGAGGGCCACTGCGCGCCGGGCACCGTGACTAAGAGGAAGAAGTCCCGCGGCGCGGCCACTGATGCTGGGGGCCCTCCTCCGCCCGATCCGCACCCACAGCCGAGGAGGTCGAGGAACTACACGTACGCTGAGAAGACCTCGTCCATCACACGCGGTGTCAGGTGCGGCCCGTGCAAGCAGAATGACACCGACAGGGACCCATGCAATCCTGGTGTGACCAGGCTGTGGGGGAGTCACAAGTATAACAGCAGCAAGCAATGCCTCGTGACGGACGGGGAGACGTGCTACTATTGCATCAGGATCCACCAGTCGAGGTTCAGCCACATGTCACTGGGAAAATGGAAGAAGGCGTTGCCGGAATATGACAAGATGTACGATCTTTTCATCAGCTTCATGCACTGGATGATCGCGCACATCATCTCAGTCTTCGAGTCAACGGGGGATCGGGATGCGGTATACAAGATCCCGTTCCCGACGGAATGGGAGATCACCGAGCATGACATTTTCTCGGTCGAGTGGGTCGCGCCGCCGGAGGAGTTCGTAGAGCACAAGGACTACATATTGACCAGCCCTGAGCCTGCCGAGGACAAGATCACCTGGGGGCCTGGAGGTGTCAAGTTGGTGGCAGCGACGCCGCCGTTCACCCGTTGGAAGAAGGTCAAGAAGATGATCAAGCAGGCCGTGCGCAGCCGCGTTCACGTGGACGGCAGCGACGACATCCAGAACAGCTCCGAGCGCGACGTCTTTGCCAGCTTGCAGCAGTCGATCGCAGGCGCAGGCCTGCCGCCAGGCTCATCATCATCTGCCGCTGGCGCGGCAGTGACCCCCTCCAAGCTCCCGGGCGCGAAGGCGGGCGACGCGGCTGGCTCGAGGCCGTCGCCGTCCAGCGGCGACTCGAGGCCGCCGGGATCTGTCGGCGGCGGCTCGGGCGCACCCCGGGCGCCCCCCGCTGAGCCCAGGCGCGGCAGGGCAAGCGGGGCCAGCAGGGCTCCAGCCAAGTCAAGGGCCAAGGCCGCCCCCGAGGACGGAGAGCCCCGCAAGCGCGGACGGCCGAATCGGGACTCGCTGTCGCTACTTCGGTTGCAGATCAACGATTTCCAGTCTTGCAAGCAGAACACGGCTGCGGCGTCCAAGTTCGCGGGCTCCGAGTGGAGGAACGTCTCGCGCAACATGAGCAACTACATGCAAGACGTCTCGGCCGACTCCGCGGTTGAGGATGACATGGATATCCTCGCAAACATGAAACTCCTCTTGCGCAAAGCCACTGTCGTCAAGAAGGTGCTCGCCGAGGTGGCAACGAGCGGCCTGATGGCGAGGAAGACCTACACGATGTACAGGGACCAGATCGAGTGGCTCAACTCCGGCGAGGTGGAGTGCGATAACCCTTTTCCGCTGTTCTTCATCCATGCCATGCGGTCCTTGGAGTTCGACGCGGCCACGCCAGATGAGTTTTGGGCAAAGCTCTCCGGCTTGGGGGCGGAGGAGCAGGCGACTTCGAGGGTCGTGGAAGCGCATCTTAGCCCAACCGAAGAGGAGGGCATGCCGAGGAGATCTCATGGGGGCGTGTCTAGGTGAATTTTCCTAAGGGAAGGGGGTGGGGCTTCGGCTTGCCACGAGGGCTCATGATTGCGGACGCCGTGAGATCCCCTCGGCTGGCCCTCCATTTCGGCGCGCATAAGTTGCCCGCCCCCGCCAGGCGAAGTACGTGAAGGACTGCTTGATGAGCCTGGTCTCGAAGCCGTCCGTGAAGGAGGGGGTCCTCGCACTGAAGAGCTTCGTTGCTGCTGGGGAGGCCGTCCGCTCCAAACTGGCCGCGGCGCTGTTGCTCGATCTAGAGTACGTGGGCGCTGCGCAGGTTGCCGCGGAGTCGCCCGTGAAGTGGGCCACCGACATCGCGGCCAAGAAGGCTACATTAGATGCCGCGATGGAGGCAGAAAGGTCTGGTAAGTCAATGCCGCTCGCTGCCTTCAAGACTCACCAGACAGGCCGGGACATCCTCAGGTTGTGCAACGCTACTTTGGATGCCATGAAGAAGTTGGAGAAGGGCGAGATAGCCGCCAAAGAGGCCGTGTGCAAGTTCGAGGCGTCTCTCGACCCGACAGAGCTAACGGACTTGATTTCACGTGGGCTCGACGCCGATCATAGTCGCGCCGCCATTTCTGAGAGTTGCCTGAGCAACGTCTTCAAGCGGGCGTTCGTGAACTTCAAGCAGCTGATTGTGGACGAGTGGCCGCGCGACTCCGACGGCGCCCAGGGCCACGGGGACTTCTCCATCGTGGTCAGGCGCCTCGGCTCGGCTGGCCCCGTGCACAAGGTGCATGGGGGAAGCGCCGCGCCAGTCGCCTTCATTGCCATGTACGGGGAGATGCGCTTGATGGTGGACTCTCTCGTCAAGTATTCCACTGCCTGCGGCCAGCAGGCCCTCGAGGATATCCCCCCGGCAGAGGGGCAGCACATCCTGCGGCAGTTTAATTCGTTCCAGGCAGGCGACGGCTGCGCGCTGGCGAAGTACGCGAACTCCAATGGCATGGATGCCGAGTGGAAGGAGATCGAGGCGAAGATGTCGAAGGTCCACGCTGAGGAGGGCCTCGTATCTCTTCGGGCGCTGTGTCTGAAGGGCGCCCAGCCGACGATTGACGAGGCGAAGCTTGTCGTCGGCACTTCGCCCCACCACTCCGCCAGCGTCTTCCCGGAGAACATGCAGCGTCTCCGCGACCACGTGAACTTCAACAGTAAGGGAGACCTTGCAAGTACCATTGCGACCTTGAAATCGATCCCGAACCAGAGCGTCGCGGCGAAACAGCTGCTGTTCATCGACTCTTGGGGCAAGGTCACGAAGGCATTCGCCGCGTTGAAACTATCCGTATTGCAGCC
>CAUYUJ010002529.1:35000-37500 GCA_963575745.1 Prorocentrum cordatum
TCGGGTGCGCCCCATCCCTTACCCCGAGAGCACTTTTTTGCATTGGGAGGGGTCCCCAATGGATTTTCACTTTGGAGTGATTCCGGGGTGAAAATCCATCTAAGGCGCTCCCGACACTGGACGAGGGGGCCTAGTCGCGAGAAACAGGTTTCCCAACAATTGAGTTTGGAAGATGACGATTTTTGGACTCGGGCGCACCCTTCCCTTATCTCCGAGAGCGCTGCTATGCATTGGGAAGGGTCCCAGATGGATTTTCATGAGTGAAAATCCATCTGGGCGCCCGCGACATTGAGCGGGGGAACCCTTCCGCGAGAAAAAGGCTCCCAAATGATAGCTTACATTTGGCAAACCATATTTTTGGGACTCGGGTGCACCTCCCCCTGCTTATCCCCGAGAGCGGCTGTTTGTATTGAGGGGGCCCAACATTGATTTTCACTTTGGAGCGGTTCCGGTGTGAAAATTCATCTCAGGCGCTCCCGACACTGGGCGAGGGGGCCAGTCGCGAGAAAAAGATGTCCTAACAATTGAGCCTGGAAGGTGACGATTTTTGGACTCGGGCGCACCCCCCCCTTATCCCCGAGAGCGCTACGTTGCACTGGGAAGGATCCCAGATGGATTTTCACCTTGGAACGGTTCCGGGGTGAAAATCCATCTGGGCGCTCCTGGGCCGGGGGGCCCAGCCGCGAGAAAAAGGCTCCCCCATCTGATATGATATGATAGGATAGGATAGGATAGGATAGGATAGGATACGACGTGACATGTGTGTATATATCTGTGTATATATATATATATGTATAACTATGTTTTTTCCATCTGCGCGCCCGTCACTGGGCGGGGGGGGGCGCAGCGGCGAGAAATTTGGGCTCAGGTGCACTCCCCCTCTTATCTCTCAGAGCGCCTTTTTGCATTGGGGGGGGTCCCAGATGGATTTTCACCCTGGAACCGTTCCGGGGTGAGTATCTATATCTGGGCGCTCTCGACAGTGGGCGGGGAGCCCTGGCCGCGAGAAAATGGCTCACCAGCAAGAGATCTCATATGGAAGACGACGATGTTTGGGCTGGCCCCCCCCTTCTCCCCGAGAGGCGGCCCCTCAGGCTCCTGAGAGCGCCCAGATGGAAAAGCACTTGTTTCGGGTTCCAATTGCGCGCCGGTCGTTGAAAATTGGTATTTCGGGACTCCCATATCCCAATCCACTTCAAGCGCCTCCCTACCTCAAGAGTCGGCATTCTCTTGCTGTATTTTGTTGTTCTCTGGGAGGGCCTGGACCCAATCCACTTTATCCTCCTTCCCATTTCATGTTTTTGCCTACTTCTTCCGACCGACGTGAATTACCCCGGAGCGGTTCCAGGGTGCTGCTGGCACCTGAAATGGGTGGATGCCTTGTTCGAGTGACATCGGCTCGGGATGGAAAGCCTCTGTCCGGGGTAGTGGGCGGCGACCTCTGCGGGGTCGACGCTGTGAAGAGCCATGACCTCGGAGGTTTGGGAGAGGTCCTGCTTCCGCAGCCCTTGCTTCGTTTTCGCCTTTGGGGGGCCTCCTGCGAGGCCCTCGTCGCCACGGCTGGATTCTCCTCGAGAGTCCGGTTAGAACGCACCCCAGGGAGAGGTCCGGGGAGCAGCGGTGACAGGAGCACGGCTTCTACGGCCCGCCGGATTCCTTCGAGGGGTCGGGGGAGTCGCTGATCGTCGGCGACCCGGAGGAGGCCTGGGCCTTCCAGATCCTGTCAGACCCCACGGGTACCAGCGCCATCTGGGCCGCGCAGAGGGTTCCGGACGCGCACGTCACGGTGGTGGCCAACATGTACACCATCCGCGTGGTCGACGCCAACGACACCAGCAACTTCATGCTGTCCCCGAACCTGTTTGATGCCGCCAGGGAGCGCGGCTGGTGGCGGGATGGCGAGCCCTTCGACTTCACGAAGATGTATTCCGGCGGGGAGTACGCCCACAAGTACTACTCGGGCAGGCCGCGGTTGCCTTCGACTCGGGCGGTCCTGGGATTCGGCCAGGCGTAGGTCACCACCCGCCAAGCCACCTCAACCCAACCCGAAGGCCTCAATTTGCCCTCCACTTCAGGGGGGGCGGGGGGTCGGGGAACATTGACAAAACACAGCTGGAACCCTTAACCCCCCCAACCCGAAATTCTGGCCTTCGGGTTGGGTTGGAATGGTCTGGCAAGTAGTCAGTAGGAGTGACCCCCATCACCGGAGAGTTGCCTTTGGTGCGCAGCTTTCACATGGGCGCGTGGGGGGGCGGCCAGACCTCGGCAGGGCCCAGGAGTGCTCAGACTGACCCCGTGTGCGTCGGCCCCCCCGGGGGGCGACCCGCGCGCGGTCGGCAATCTCGTGGTACAGGCTCGGCGGCGGGCGAATTTCTGGCCACACCGCTTGGGTTACGACGCTTGGATTCCTCCTCCTCCTCCTCCGCCTCGTCCTGCTCCCCCCTGCTCCTGCAATCGGTGCCGCTCTTGGCCCTTCAACTTTTGGTCTGGACGTGGGCCC
>CAUYUJ010002529.1:42500-88743 GCA_963575745.1 Prorocentrum cordatum
GTGGCAGACTACGTCACAGTACATGTTCTTGCGCGACCTGGACACAGACATGAAGTGGTACGTTCGCCTGTTCAAGCTTGTGCAGTCTGTGCGGAGGCTCGGCGCGTTGGACCCGAGCGTCGTTGCCGTCGACGCTGTTGCGCTGGCTGGTGGGTCAGCCGCGGCCGCTTGCTTCTGGGGGGGCATCGCAGACGCCATGCGCTACCGCGAGCAGCCGCTGGCGGGACGTGGCGCAGGGGCCCGTGGGAGGGGCCCGCGCGGCGGCCGCGGACGCGGCAGGGGCCGCGCCAGGGGGGTTGGCAGGAGCGACGGCCCGCCAGCGCCCGATCCCATCGAGGATGGCGTCGCGGGCGATGGGTGCGATGACGCCCCTTCTGATCCGAGTGCTGGTGCCGACTCCGAGCAGGTCGATGGCCCTCCAACGCTGACGACAGAGAGCTCAGACGGCTCAGGCCCCTCCCACGAGGGGTCGGGCGACGAGTTCGACGAGCTTAGCATGCACTCTTCAGACCCGCAACAGTCAGCTGAGGGTGGCATTAGTCAGCATTGCGACGAGGAAGAAGAAATCTTCGGCCATCGGGAGGACGATGAGCTCGACGGCGGTGGTGGGGGGTCGGGGCCCAGCGGGGGTGGCGACCCCCCAGGCCCGCCCCATGGCGGCGATGGCTCGCCAGACTCACCGCCTCCACCGCCACCCCCGCAAGTGCGCGTTTCCAGGGCGCATGGCCCAGTCTTCGCAATCGTTTTCCCGAATGGTGACAAGATCACACATTATGAAGCAAGGGACGAGTTTGTCGGCACGCGCATTCACGGCTGTAGGCTCACCAGGTCGAGTAGGGCGGGTGCCCGCCCTCAGCAAGGCAGGCCGCTAGGTTACATCACGCACTGGCTTGAAGTGCGACAGCCCAGACCTTCACTTGATGTCTCGCGCCGGGCCTGTCGCGTTTGCCCACCGCGAAGCGGCGAGGGCTAGGCTCGCTGCGTTCCCTGGCGCGGCACCACTCTTTGACAGAGGGCGAAGGAGGCGGCCTGACGAGGGCCAGGAGCCCGAGCGGATGCCATAGTCCGCCGAGTGTTCGCTCAGCTGTCGCACTGCAACCTGCGTAACACGACATGGTTGAAACGAAAGAAAGACAAACATCGTCATGCGCACCACCATCATCACGCATACACTCGCCATCATTACGCATACCATTACCATCACCCCGCCACTAGGGGCAAGCGCCGTTCGGGGACTGAGGCGCCAGTGCCAGCACTGTTCGGGGAACGTTGTATAAGTGTCAGCACCGCTCAAGGAATTTATACCTGCAGTCGCTGTTTGGGGGGCGCGGCCTGGGCGCAGGCACGGTCTGGCCTAATGCATTGGGCACAACGGCCGATGGGCAAGCGCTGTCTGGGGAAGTAGGCTCAGTTGCAAGCACTGTTTGGGGGCGAGGCCTACGCGCGAACATTTTATCCTGGGGGTGGGGCCTAAGTGCAAACACGGTTTAGGGAGTGAAGCCTAAGTGCACGCATTGTTCTGCCCAGCGCCAAGGGCGCAGCAGCCGACGTGCAAGTGCTGTTTGGGGAAATGATGTTTCTCCAATTCGCTGCCTTATTGCTGCGCCACGCGGATCCTCCTCCTCCTGCTCCTCCGCCTCGCCACCGCCTCGCCCCTCGCCTCCCGCCGTCTGCTCAGGCCACCCTGGGCCGGAGTGGGGCTACCTTGCCGCGCACGTCAACCGCATGATAGGGGGCGAAGTTCATTGCAGTAGGAGGGTTGCAGGCAGACACGCCGTGGCGGTACGGGGCGGCGGTGGTGGTGTTGGTGGTGGTGGTGGTGGTAGTGGTGGTGGTGGTGGTACGGGTGGTGGTGGTGGTGGCGGTGTGTCCATCACCTCGGCAATGATCAGCTACCCGTGCTGGTTTGCACATCATGTGGGCCTCTGTCATGATGCGTCGGGCAGTCAACTGCTCGGCGATACGACTTGGCTGCGCAGCTCGTAGCGGCGCTGCTGGTCGCAGTCGTGGCGGCCATGGTGGTGGTGTTGGTGCTGCTGCTGGCCGCCGTCGCCGATGTGGTGGCACTGCTGGCCGTTGTCGTGGTGCTGCTGGTCGCTGTCGTGATGGCGTTGCTGGTCGCCGTCGTGGCGGTGGTGCTGCTGCTGCTGATGCTGCTGATTCTGCTGGTCGTAGTCGTGGTGCTGCTGGTCGCCGTCGTGGTTGCGCTGCTGGTCGTGGTCGTGGTGGTGTTGATTGCGGCGGCGTTGGTGGCCGCCACCGTGGCGATGCTGGAGACCGCGATGGCCTCCATCTTGAAGGCGCACATTTCTTGGATTCATTGCGAGGGCTCGTGCAGCTTCATAAGGTTTCACGCATTGTTCTTCAATGCAGTACTTCGGCAGAGGTGCGCGCTTCATTGTGAGGGTTGTCGCAGCGCGTGGTGTGCGCTTACTCTGTGCGCGCATTCGGGAGCACAGTCGCTGTATCAGGTTCGATTGCTGTTGGCGCTCATGTCACGGTGCATCAGACGTGTCAACGCTAGTTGGGTAGTGGGGCCTAAGTGCAAGCGCCCGTTGGGGCATGATGTCTAAGTGCAAACACTGATTGGCGAATGGTGTCTAAAGAGCAAGCGCCGTCTTGGGAAGCATGCGTACTTGCAAGCGCAAGTTGGGGAACGATGCCTAAGTGCAGGCACTGATTGGCCTAGGCCGAAGGCACAGCCGCGGATGCGCAAGCGCCGCTTGGGTAATGAGGCCTTCGTGCCAGCGCTGGTTTGGGAATGACGCCGAAGCGCAAGAATTTTCCACGGTGAATGTGGCCTACGGTGCAAGCCCTGCCTCGGGGGGCAAGGCCTGAGTGCGCGCGCGGTTTGGCCCGAGACCTTGGGCGCGGCAACCGATTGCGTAAGCGTTGTCTGGGGAATGCCCCCCCCCCCCCCCCCCTCGCTTCCTTGTTGTTACGCTTCTTTGCTCCTCATCTGCCTCGCCAGCACCCTTCTTCGCGAGCGCCGTCGCGCCGCTCAGGTCTTCTTGGACCAGACTGGGGCTACCTTGCGCGCGTCAACCGCATGATGGGAGCGAAGTCCATGGCAGTAGACGGGTTGCAGGCAGGCACGCTGTGGCGGTGGGTGCGGTGGTTATGTTGGCGGTGGTGGTGGCGCCCGCTCGTGCGCGCGGCGTTGCTATTCAACGGCGCAGCCCCCCCCCCCTGCGCAAGCCGCGCCCCTCGCGATCGGGCGGCGCGTTTGGTCGCGCGAGGCATTGAGGTCGCTCCCAGGCGCGCGAGTAAGCAACATTCGGCGCTGCCTTGCGCGCCTCTCTCAAGAACGTTCGCTCGCAATGCGCCCGTGCAGTGTTTTTGTCGTTTTAGACGCGGTCGTTTTGTGCCACTCGCGCCACTCGGCTGCGACGCTTAGCACGTGGAGGGGTCGGGCGCGCCAGATGCGCGCGCGCGCGAGTCAGCATGCATTGTGCCCCGCGCGGTTGCAGGCCATAGCTGGCCACGGGGCTCACGCCGCGCGCGCGCGACGTTGGCGCCCCCGAATATATGGGTTTGAGAGGGGAGGCTGTTTCTTTGCAAGCCAAGCATTCCTCAGTCGGGGAGGGTTTCTGGGGCGTCGCCAATGGCGGCGATGACGTCGTGCTGTCGTTCACTTGGTGGCCACTTCTCGCGCGCGCTCGCGCGTGCCCCCCCCCCCCCCGCCCCCCTTCCACCGCCGACCGAGATGTGACCTGCGCATCCGCGCGCGCGGCGTTGGCGCGTCGGGGCGCAGTTGCACGTCATTCAGAAAAGGGGTGGCCCAAGCTTTGCGCGACGCTTCTCAGCTCGGGCCCGCCTCCCATGGCTGGGGGGCGGGCATGAGTGCACGCGCGCCGACGGCATTCCCCGCGGGCCGCTGCGTGGTGACCTGCCCCAGGAACACCGCGCGGCGGGGGGGCGCGGCGTGGTGCGATGGGGCCAGGGCGACAATTTCCCAACAAGTCAAAGAGGTGACCCCCCGAGTGCTGAGGCCAGGGCGACCATATCCACAAACGCTCAAGAGGCGACCTCCCGAGCGCCAAGGCCTGGCCGGGGGGGGGGCGGGGGGGGGGGCACACAATGATTTATCATTATTTGGACTTGCACAAAGAGGAGCCCCCCCGAGTGCCAGGGTCCAGGGCGACCATTTTCCAAAAGCCAAAGAGGTGACCCCCCGAGTGCCAGGGCCCAGGGCGACCACATCAAAAAAGCCAAAGAGGTGACCCCCCGAGTGCCAGGGCGTGCACACCGCTTACTGCACCAGCGTCATCTGGTGAGCGGGCCGCGCCAGTGCGCGCATAGTCAGCATTGGCGCCGGCGTGCGACCTCGACCCCCCCCCCCCCCGCGTGCGCCATGCGCTGGCGAAGTGAATATCCACTGCGCGGCTGCCTTGCTGAATGCGTTGGCAACGGCGAGCGAGGGGGGTGGGGCGGGTTGGGGTGGGTGGGTGGGGTGGGGCGGGGTGGGGTTGTGGGCGGGGGGGGGGGGGCGGGGGTGGTGGTGGCGGTGGTGGGGTGATGGGGGGTGGGGCGGGGGGGTGGGTATGTGTGCCTGTGTGTGTGTGTGTGCGTGTTTGTGTTCTGATTTCTGCAATCTACCCCCCAACCCCCCCCCCCCCCACCCCGCCCACCCCGCCCGCCGCCCTCCGCGCCGCCAGAAATGTGAGGCGGTTATAAAACCTGGGCGATGTGGCATAAACTTGGGCGCCGCATCGACAGGCAATGCGCGCGCGAGGAACAGCTCTTTTCGCCGACGTTTGCAATCCCTATCGTGGCGGGTAAGCGCTGGAAGCGCTTCAGATTTCTCTGCCATGTGGTTTCGGTTCGTGGGGTCGAGGGCCGCGCGCGTCGGCGATGGCCCGCTGCCGAGCGATATATATAATATATTATATATATATATATATATATATATAGTCAAGGGTTGCGGGCCAGGGCTTTGGATCGCTCGGGCCATGGGCTGGCCCGCGGGGCTTTGCTGCCTCCACTCGGGGCTCCGGGGCGACAGGGGCGCGCCATTGACGACGGCGAGAACGCGCAGAACTCAGCCCCCCCCCCCCGCTTCCCCCCCGCGCAGGGCGCCCCGCTTGCCCCCCCCCCCTTCCCCCAGCGCTTCCATGGCAGACGCCTCGCTGTTCCAGCAGCCCAGTGCCCTGGCGCTCCATTGCAAGGGCTACAGCCGCGTAATCGCTCGCGTGCGTTTGCCGCGCGTCGGTCGAGTTCCGTAGCAAACTGGTTGGATCGGCCCTTGCGAACGGGGAGTTCGCAAGGGCATTGCTCGCGCGGGGCGCTGGATTGGCCAGTTTCGCCATCGTAGTATTACTTCAGTAAGACGGCAGTTGCGCATTCTGCGGTCGCCGTGCGCCGAACGGCGTCTGCCACGCGGGCGATCGATCTCTGCGGGGGTGGTTGATGAAGGAGCGGGCGCATAAGAAACAATTCCTCTGGCGTTTCTGGAGCTACCAGACGCGCTGGGGGACTTGGGTTGCGGTGGCAAGAGGATCGGCGACGAGGGGCTCGCGAATCGGCAGTGGGGCAACGTGTCTCAGGTCGCCAACGAGGGCCCCATTGTAGATTCCGCCCTAGTCTGGGGGGGGGGGCGCCCGCTCGCCCGCTCGCTCGAGCGAGCGAGCCACGGGCGCCCAAGCCTGCGGCCGCGGCGGCCTAGCTTGCGGGGCGCCCGCGCGCTCTGCGGCGGCCAAACCGAGCGAGCGAGCCGACCTGCAGCCGCGGAGCCCAGCCTTGCGGGCTCATTGCGCGCCCACACATTCTTGTTGAATGGCAAGAGGTCACAAACGTGCCCGTGTACTTTTGCCAGGAGCCCGAGCCTTGTTTGTGCATTTGGGAGCCAGACAGAGTCGTCCAAGAAACTTACAGCCCCGCCCCATAGGTTTGTAGATACTCCTTCCGGTATCAAGCAATCACATTCCCTCTTGTGGGTCTGGTCGCCCCCTGACATTTCGCGGGCGATGGGGGGGGGTCTTTTCTTAGGACGTCTTCCGATGCGAGCGGCCATCAGTTGACGCGTAAGTAATGTTATTTCAACGCTGCAAATGGCTGCTAGGGAAATCATGGGCGGGATCTCCTGGGCTTTCGCTGGGCTCCTATAGACCAGTTTAGCGTTCGCGGGTGGGAGAGTGGCTGGGTGGGCGGGGGGGGGGGGGGGCATTACGAACGTCTCAAATGCCTTGCGCGTCTTGGAAGCGTTGGGGACTTTGGTGTTCTACAGCGGGGAGGGATCTTCTGGCGTTCAAGAGGGGCGGTGGCGGTGGTGGCGGCGGCGGCGGGGTGGGGGTGTGGGGCTGGGGGGGGGGGGGGCTTTGTATTCGCAAGCTATGGCGGTCGAGGGGGGGGGGGGGGGGTATGGATCCTTCAGGGTCATCAGAATGCCGCTGGGGAGTTTCCAAAGCGCCGCGCGACCGAGCAGCGCCCCTTCGCGGGCGAGATGAGCGACTGCGCGGACACCGTCGCGCACAGCATTAACGGGCACGCCAGAATGGCCAGGCCGCTCCATGCCCAGCCGCGCACTCCGCGCAAACCCCCAAAATGTCCACCAAAACGGGATCGCGGCGGGGAGAGCGCGAGAGCGCACGATGATGTGCCACGCGAAGCGTGATGACCACCACAACTCCTGCCGTAAAGCACACCATCGTGAGGAAACGTCTTAATCAGTTAAACATGGAAACACCACTGACACGAGCAGCACAACAGGTCATGCACCCTACCATTCCAGGAATGAAAAGGCTGTGACGAGAACTAAGGGTTAATTAATCTGTCTGGCAGGCCCAGAATTTGGCACCATCACCTGGCATGCCAAACTGGGGCATCATCACGTGGCAGGCCAACACCACTGATACATGATATCCCACCACTATCCCGCATAGGGGCGCTCGGGGGTGAGGGGGCATCACCATTAACAGGGCAATAGTACGCGACATGACAGTCATGATTAACGCAGCCGCCAGCATCGTACCCATCACCATGAACATCGTAACCGACATCATCAACACAACCACACAGAGACTCGAAAGCATCATCACCGTCACCGCCACAACTACCGACATCACCATTAACATCACCACCATCATCACTGACGCTGTATTCATCGCCATCATCAACACAGCGCCACCGTCAGCGTGCTCAGTATTCAATGCACAGAACTCGAAGGTGGCCGAGGAACTTCCATTTCGCGCCCGAAGCACCGCTGCAGGGAAAACCATCACGCTCCCGGACAAAGAGGCGGGCGGGGCAAAGCCAGGGGGTCGCATATGTCACGTGTACATGACCAATTCTTCCGCAAATATACTAGTGAGGAAATCCTCCCCAACCTTGCTCCACCCCCTCTTCACCCTCTCACAATAATCTCCGTCCTCGCCCTACAATATGCGACAGCCTTGCGGCGATCCCACCAAACCTTCGATCAGGAGGCCCTTGGGGCCACTGCCGCCGTGGGCGGGCTTTCAGTGTTTCCAGGAGGCCCATGCGCTCTTAAAGTCCGATATCGTGAGTTTCGCTTGTTTGTGACATCCGAAGTGCTGAACAGATTTCTTGCGCCGTCTGCGCGCCGCCGTTCGGTTCCCTGGGCTGCCCGGCCTAGCCCAGGACGGCCTTGGCGGGCCCGGGGGCCCCCTTCCGAGGTTGCCCGAGGTAGATCTGTCGATGGCTTACTGTCTACGTCGCCCCCCCTGTCCTGCGGCGCTCAGAGATGATAGATCGCTGTGTAGCCATTGGTATGGCGCCCAGGTCTAAAAGTACAGTCATAGCTACTACGCCCAGGAAACCACGGCAAAAGCCAGCGTCAGCATCGAGATCATCTGGCATTGGATCAGGCGTTAAGAAACTCTTCGGTGAAAGCGAAGCCTGCAGTTTGTTCACTGACCTCCAGAATCTCAACGCTCGTCCCAGATCGTTTCGTCTCGGGGTCAGGCCCAGTTGCGCTAGGTTCCAAGATAGGTCTCATAAACTACTACGACGAGGCGAAGGTGCTGCCGAAGGAGGCCGTTCGCCCGTGCCCGAATGCTCCCTTGCGCTCTCCCTCCACTGACATCGAGGACTCCGCGCAGGACCTGGTTCCCGCGACGGACGGGCCTCTCTCGGACAGAATGGGTGGTTCTGATCGTTTCTCTTCCTCGCCTGAGCCCCCCTCCGATTCGGATTGAGTAGGCAGTAGGCGACATGCATGTTCCATCTCAGGGCCTATGCTTGCGCGAGCCATCGGCGTCGCCCTCTCGCGTTCAGGGTGTACCGACGCGCTCTCTCGCGTTCAGGGTGTAGCGACGGTGTAGCGACAGTTCTAGGATATGTCTTGCGTTGGCCCATTGTGCTTCAACAACGAAGCTTCTGTCGTCCCACATGACCATACCCTGCACTCTCAGTGCCATTAGTCAGTCGGGGTCCAAGTCCCCGAGGATGTCAGAGCCCCCCCCTTCTGCGTTGCGGCCCCTGTGCGTATTCCTCCAGCCCCCCCCCCCCCCATCGCCGCCAGCCCCCGTGGCCCATTTAGCTCAAGCTGCACGGCAACCGCCCCGATACAAGTGTCAGCGCGATCGCACCTCAGGTGGGAGCCCTTGCGAGCACTACCAGGGAGAAGCTCGCTCGCACAGCTTTCCAGCGACAGCTGGGCGGCGGAGCAGCCAGCAGTGGCCGTGACGCCGACGACGCTGGCTCCGCGGTCTCCCTGGGGGCCGCCGTCATTCTCGCGACTGCTGCAGGGTGCGGGACCATACGTAGAGAGTCAGTAGCTCAGAAGGAGATGGAAGATGAGGAGAGGAAGCTTAGAATTGCTCGCCAGAGTCGGACCACGTGCTGCTTCGCTACATGCAACAAGCGGCCCACGCCAAGGGACAAGACGGAGAACAATATTTGTTGCCCCAGTCACTACAAGGTGTGGTCAATCGGATACAACCACATGAAGGAGGAGGAGGCTGGGGAGAAGTACGGCGCGGACACGGAGTTCAAGGCTTCATTTGACGGAGCGGCGCAGCTCGTGGATCAGCTCGAGCTTGATCAGGACAAGTTCCCTTTTACTTGCGTTGACCGCGGTGCATGACAATCGGCGTCTTGTCAGCGCCGTCTGAGGTTCTGGACGCGCCCCGATGTCTTCTCGAAAGTCGGCTACCTTCCAGAGCAGATCGGGTGCAAGTGTTTCAACTTGTGGGACGAGTTCGGCAACCCGACCGCAGGCGTCCTCACGACCGACCTTGAAGCGCCGAGGACTTTCGTCATTGAGTTCTCGAAGCGGTTGGAGGCGAACACTTCCTTGTGTCGTCCAGGGACCGCCATCCACGCCACCCAGTCAGACGATCTACCAGAAGGAGTCGGGCGTCTTCTCGGCCGAAAGCAACCCAAGCGGATCCGCCGTCGTCGACCTCGAGACGCTGGTGTCACGGGCCGCCAAGAAGAGGAAGGACGCCGAAGAAAAGGCGCGCAAGGAGGCTGAAGACAACGACGAGGACCTTGCTGGGCAGATCGAAGTGTTGCGGAATCTGAGTGTTGGGCAGGACGGCGCTTCGGCCGATAATGACGACACCGAGCAGCGCGCGAACGGCGTCCACGACCGCGGGATTGGGCACGCATACGCGACTATGAGCTCACCCATCTCGCCCGAGAGGGCGGGGCCGAGAAGCAGCGCAGCCATGCAGGCATCGGGGGCGAAGTCCAGAGCGAGCCCAGCTTGTGACGGCGTGGCTGACCTCTCAGATGTATCCGAGCTCTTGCAGTCCGGCCCTATCAAGGCGAAGTGGTTGTTGCAGGTGTCGAAGTTGAACTTGTTGAAGGCCCTCTCTGGGAAGCAGCCTGGAGGCGTGGGCAGGGAGAGAAACACGCTGAAGGGCTACTTTGGATAGGCCGAAAGCATGGGTCGATCGGAAGCGGTTGATATGCAGGAGCACCACGACTTGCACAAGCAATGCGAGCAGTTCAGCAGCGATCAGGCGTGGCTGAATGCGTCGTCTGAGGAGCTCTCCGAGTTCTGCGGGAAGCTGAAACTGAAGAACGTAGACATGCCTACGAATGCGAAGTTGGCGTGCTTTGCTAGGGCGTTGCGAGACTGGACCTTGCTGCAGCATAGCATCGAGGCGAAGCTCCCCGCCCTCATGAGAATGATCGCGCCTTGGCCAGTGCAGGGCGACAGCGGAGATGGATTCGACCCCGAGGCGCCCATGGCTCGGCACATCGAGGGCAGCCCCGCCGAGAAGATGGAGAGGATGAAGGACGCCATCCTCTCGAAGGTCCTCGGGCCTATGATCAAGGATGGCGAGCGGGGCCACGAGTCATTCAAGGGGGTCATCGTTGTTGTCTTAGAAATGATTAAGCAGGCGTCTGACGACGAAACTATCGACTTCGAGCCGTGCGAGGACCACGCCGACAGCGTCATGTCAACCCTCAAGGGTGCCTACTTCGTGCTGGAGCAGAATTTCAGCAAGGTGACGCAGGTCAGCGCCTCCTCCAAGGACTACGACCGTCTCGTCTCTGAGGGGGCCTCTGGCAAGCAGCTGTTCAGCGTCGTGACTGCCATGAAGCATGTGAACTACTAAAAGGCGCTCCTTGGCGAGTTTGTCCGATGCCGCAAGGACTGCGATGTCTACTTGCCTCGCTTCGACACCGCCATGGACCAGCTGGGCAAGGTTGCCAAGTTCGGGTTCGAGGAGCATATCGGCGTCGTCATGCAGGCTTGGAACCTCCTCCTCGAATCGCGGGGCAAGCTGCGCAAGGGTCAGGACGCGGAGCTGAGAGCAAAGACAGAGAAAGCGACCATGGACATGTTGAGTAGCGTGTCCGATGCCATCGAGGCGGACACCATCCCGACCGATAGGTGCTCCGACCTGAAAGAGCTGGTGGGGGTCACAACTAAGATGGACTTCCAGCTGCCTAGTATGGATTCCCTCATCAGCCACGTGTGCAAGGTGTCCCAGCAGCGCAACATCGACACCCACATCGACATCATGATGAAATGCCTGGGCTCGCACGACGTCGACGCGGAGCGCGGGGTCCGCACTGAGAACTTGGAGTCGCCCACCGGCCAGGTGAAGCTCTACAACGACTACGGGGTCGGCCCTGCCTCAGGGGAGCTCTGCGGGCGCATCGTCTCATTCGTTCTTAGGATGGTGAATACGTTGGGTGCTGGTGAGGACACGCATCTGAGTGGTGAGGTGATCTCGTATTTAAGCTTGGCTTGCCAGATCGGGTCTGCTTTGTCCCCATTGGTGAAGGACCCTTCCGAAGAGGTCAAGGTGCTGTTCGCTGCCCTCGCGACCTTGTCTGGTGTCGAGTTGCAGCTCTCATCCGTCATTATGTTCAAGAAAATCGCCGCGACCTCCGAGTTGAGCATGGCCACCAGCGATGGCCAGAGGATGGTGAAGAACTTCGCCACCGCCCACGCTGTGCTGCCCGAGGCGCATTGCCCCCGAACATCGGGTTCTCCTGACGCTGTTGCTTGCGCTCGCGCTCTCCCATCCCCCCTCTCCTACGTGCGCCCCTGGCCTAAGATGGGGATGGGCGGCGGGCGGTGGCGAAAGGGGGGTGGTCTGATGTGGGCGGTGTTGTCGGCCCCTTTGCAGCGGTCCACCGCTCGCCCCCCCTTCGCCGCGGCCCGCCACCTATTCTCCGCTGGGCCCATGGGTGCAAGAGGGAGGCGACGGGGGCGGGGTGGAGGAGGGGGGGGGGGGGGGGGGGGGGCAGAAAAGGGTTGCAAGCATCGGCATCAAGACAGCCCGCGTTCGTGGAGCCATTCAGGCAAAAGGGAAGGTCAACTTGGAGTTCCCCACCCGCTGGGCGGGCCAGGTCGCCGCTACCGCCTCCGAGATCAAGGATCTTGATTGCCAGGCGAAGGCCGACGCCGCGGAGGCCGCGTGCAACAAGCACTTCACAGCCCTGCTCACCAACGGCACGGAGAACGGCATCTGGCACGACGGCGTCGCCGTCGACGCTTCTCTGCAGGAGTACCTTAAGGCTGCGGAGCCAGTGTTCGTGAAGGCGCGGCCGTCTGTCTTGAAAGAGGCGATCTCCACCGTCAGTGCGAAACTCCAGGCCGCCAAGATGAGCAGGGACCCCCGCGGCGACACCGCCAGAAGAGGAACGGCACCTTGGACAATATTCAGAAGCAGCTCGACAGGGGCATTACTACCCAGAGTGAGATCATGCCCCTTATCACGTGCAAGGACAACTCGGAAGCGCCCCTGAAGCTCAAGAGGCGCCTGCGTCTGCACTTGGGCCAGGTGGGTGAGCTGCGCAAGGCCCTGATCCCAACCGCCCTGCTTGGCATTTTCACGGGGCTGGCCGAGGTGAAACAGTCCTCGAGCCAGGCGAGCCTATGAGCTCATTCAACGCTGCCCCTGGCTGGCCTGTTTCGTCTGGCTCGCCGTGCACGGTTGGCCGCTCGTCGTCGGCAGCAGCTCTGCCGACCCGTGCGCGCCTCGGGCTCTTGTGGGAAGAGGAGGTCGGCATACTAGTGTGGCTTGCCTGAGTATAGTGGCATGCCAGAAGAGGGGTGTGATACATGGTAATTCCCCATATCCTAAGATAGGGTTCTTGTTGTTACTTGGACGCCTCCTACTCCCTTTCCTCCTCCCCCTCTCCTCCCCTCCTCCTCCTCCTTCGTCCTCCCCTCCTGTCGGACTTACTCGTGCTCAGACTTGCTCATGCCCAGACTTGCTCATACACAGACTTATGCATACTCAGACATTCTCATACTCAGACGTACTCATACTCAGATTTACTCATACCCCGGCGTACACATACACACACTTACTTATACACAGGCTTGCTCATACTCAGACTTACTCATACCCAGACGTACTCATACACAGACTTACTTATACTCAGACCCACACATACTCAGACCTTCTCAGAATCTGAGTTACTCAACGCACGGCAGATTGTGAGGATGTCTCAGGCGGGGCGCTGGTTTCAGCACCCCTAAGGGGAGCCGCCAGGGGGTATATCACGGGCCCGTTCGCGGCCAGTTTGTGGGGATGTCTCAGGCGGTCTGCTCGTTTGCATGCCCAACATCCTTGGCTTTCATCGCAGATTGTGAGGATGTCTCAGGCGGGGCGCTGGTTTCAGCGCCCCTAAGGGGAGCCGCCAGGGGGTATATCACGGGCCCCTTCGCGGCCAGTTGTTTGGGGATGTCTCAGGCGGCTTGCTCGCTCCTCATGCCCAACATCCTTGGCTTTCATAGCAGATTGTGAGGATATGTGAGGATGTCTCAGGCGGGGCGTTGGTTCCAGCACCCCTAAGGTGAGCCGCCAGAGGGTGCATCACGGGCCCGTTCGCGGCCAGTTTGCGGGGATGTCTCAGGCGGTTTGCTCGTTCTCATGCCCAACACCCTTGGCTTTCATAGCATATTGTGGAGATGTCTCAGGCGGGGCGTTGGTTTCAGCACCCCTAAGGGGGTGGTGTGTGTGTGTGTGTGTGTGTGTGTGTGTGTGTGTGTGTGTGTGTGTGTGTGTGTGTGTGTGTGTGTGTGTGTGTGTGTGTGTGTGTGTGTGTGTGTGTGTGTGTGTGTGTGTGTGTGTGTGTGTGTGTGTGTGTGGCGGGGGGGGGGGGGGGGGGGGGGGGCGCCAGGGAGTATATCACTGGTCCGTTCGCGGCCAGTTTGCGGGGATGTTTCAGGCGGTTTGCTCGTTTCCATGCCCAACAGCCTCTGCTTTCATAGCAAATTGTGAGGATGTCTCAGGCGTGGCGCTGATTTCAGCTTTCCTAAGGGGAGCCGCCAGGGGGTATATCACGGGCCCGTTCGCGGCCAGTTTGTGGGGATGTCTCAGGCGGCTCGCTCGTATTCATGCCCAACATCCTTGGTTTGCATCGCAGATTGCGAGGATGTCTAAGGCGGTGCGCTGTTTTCAGCGCCCCAAAGGGGAGCCGCCAGGGGGTATATCACGGGCCCGTTCGCGGCCAGTTTGTGGGGATGTCTCAGGCGGTTTGCTAGTTGTCATGCCCACCACCCTTGGCTTTCATAGCAGATTGTGAGGATGTCTCAGGCGGGGCGTTGGTTTCAGCGCCCCTGAGGGGAGCCGCCAGGGGGTATATCACGGGCCCGTTCGCGGCCAGTTTGTGGGGATGTCTCAGGCGGTTTGCTCGTATTCATGCTCAACGTCCTTGGCTGTCATAGCAGATTTTGAGGAGGGGGGAAACGGGGGGGAGGAAGAGGAGGAGGAGGAGGAGGAGTAAGAGTATGCACATCTGGGAAGCTCCGAAGTTACCGCAGGCTGAGGAGGGCACGGCCTGGCAGCTGAGGAGGGGGAGTGAAGATGAAGAGGCTCATGTTCAACCATACTCAGCTCATTCTGACTCATACTCACTCGCATCAGGATGCGCTCGTCTTCGTCGGGCCCGTCGCCAACGTGAACGGGCTAGTAGAGTCAAGCGCTCATGAACAGACGCTCACTACGGCATAATATAAATCATGTGATGCACATATGGGGAGCTCCACGAAGTGAGTAATTGTTGACCAGCATCTGGGGGGAGGGCGTGCTCCTCAGCTTACCTGTGGGTGTTTGGTTGCCCGGCTGGGCGTTGCGTTGCACAGATCAGTCTGACGCGCCCCGCGCAGGCGGAGCGTTTCTTAGAAATGGGGAAAAACGACGGCGGGGAGGTGAGAGGGAGAAGGGGGGAGGACGAGACACGGGAAATGGTGGAGGAGGGGGCGATACGGGTGGGTGGAGAGCCCCCCCGCCCCTCTCGTCCTACGCTGTCTCGTGTTCCTCCTTCCCCTCCTCTTACTCGTCCTCCCTACTCCGATCCCTTCCTGCTCTTTCTGCCTCCCTCCCCTTCTCGTCCAATCATGCCTCCCTCCCCTGAGCGCCCCCCCCCCTTTTCTGCTCCTCTCCCTCCCGCTCCGACCCCGCTCCCCTCTGCCTCCCTCCCCATCCATCCCTTGCCCCGCTCTCCACTGCCCCCCCCCCCCCCCTCCCTCCCATCCCTGCCTCCCTCCCCTCCCCTCCCTGCCTCCCTCCCCTCCCTCCCTGCCTCCGCCCCCATCCCTGCCTCCATCCCCTCCCTCCCTGCCCCCCTCCCATCCCTCCCATCCCTCCCCTACCCTTGGGCCGCCGTGCATGCAATGAGGCGCTGCGCTGGCGCTTTGGAACACGTTGGAAACGAGTCGAATCCCCCCCCCCAAGCGTCGATGACAACATGTACTCAAAAGGCTTTCGCCATTCCGCAGGCCCCCATGAGAGCTGCTCGGGTTGTGGCAGTCTTTGGGCCGCATTGGAACCTCTTGGGGGCGTATTGGGGTGTCGTGGAAGCATGTTTGTAAGAGCGATAGACAACATAAAAAATCCAGGGGGGGGGGCCTCAAAGGGGGGGGCCTGCCCCCCCCCCCCCCCCACATGAAAAATCCAGGGGGGGGGGGCTCAAAGGGCCCCCCCCCCCACCCACCCACCCGCGCGTGAAGGAGGGAAGGGGGGGAAAAGGGCCTTCTTCTCCCCCATTCCTCCCGTTTCTTTTTGGGCCCTCCCCTTCCCCTTCTCCGGCGCATGAAAGGGAGGAAGGGGGGGACGAAGGGGGCGCCCCCCCCCCCCCCCCCTTCCCTTTGGGCGCCGGAGTTGTGAGGATGTCTCCAGCGGAGGCGCTGGAGTTGTGAGGATGTCTCGAGGGGGAGCGACACTAAACCAAAAAACGCTCAACCACCGCACGGGTTCCTCCCCTCCTCCATCGAAGGGGAGCCTGTGGTCTGCTGCGCAGCAGCAGACCACAGGCCGGCGCTGGTTCGTAGAATGTGTTCTCTTACGTTTGAGCTAACTGGGGGGTCACGGCTGCCCGGGCGCTGGCTCGAAGAACTGTTCTTTCGTGCCTGAAGTAACCTGGGGGGTCAGGGCTGCCCAGCGTGAAAAATCCAGGGGGGGGGGGCCCAAAGGCCCCCCCCCCCCCCCCCACCCCCCACCCGCGCGTGAAGGAGGGAAGGGGGGGAAAAGGGCCTTCTTCTCCCCCATTCCTCCCGTTTCTTTTTGGGCCCTCCCCTTCCCCTTCTCCGGCGCATGAAAGGGAGGAAGGGGGGGACGAAGGGGGCGGCCCCCCCCCCCCCCCCCCCCCCTCTCCCTTTGGGCGCCGGAGTTGTGAGGATGTCTCCAGCGGAGGCGCTGGAGTTGTGAGGATGTCTCGAGGGGGAGCGACACTGAACCCAAAAACGATCAACCACCGCACGGGTTCCTCCTCTTCTCCATCGAAGGGGAGCCTGTGGTCTGCTGCGCAGCAGCAGACCACAGGCCGGCGCTGGTTCGTAGAATGTGTTCTCTTACGTTTGAGCTAACCTGGGGGGTCACGGCTGCCCCGGCGCTGGCTCGAAGAACCTGTTCTTTCGTGCCTGAGGTAACCTGGGGGGTCAAGGCTGCCCCAGCGCTGGCTCGTAGAATCGGTTCTGTATCCGTTTTACAGGGGACTCCCACCCAGGCTCCGCCCAGGCCGTCGTTCCAGGGGCATTCCGAGCACAAGCTGCAGCTACTCTGGGGGGTCACGGCTGCCCCGGCGCTGGTTCGTAGCATGTGTTCTTTTACGTTTGAGCTAACCTGGGGGGTCACGGCTGCCCCGGCGCTGGCTCGTAGAACATGTTTTTTCGTCCTTGAGCTAATCTGGGGGGTCACGGCTGCCCCGGCGCTGGCTCGTAGAATCGGTTCTGTATCCGTTTTACAGGGGACTCCCACCCAGGCTCCGCCCAGGCGTCGTTCCAGGGGCATTCCGAGCACAAGCTGCAGCTAATCTGGGGGGTCACGGCTGCCCCGGCGCTGGTTCGTAGCATGTGTTCTCTTACGTTTGAGCTAACCTGGGGGGTCACGGCTGCCCCGGCGCTGGCTCGAAGAACCTGTTCTTTCGTGCTTGAGCTAATCTGGGGGGTCACGGCTGCCCAGGCGCTGGCTCGAAGAATCGGTGCTGTGCGAGCAGGACGCGGCACTCCCACCCAGGCTCCGCCCAGCCATGGGCCCTCGGGGTTCCATTGTGCTCTGCCTCGGCCCTCGGCGAGTCCAGCTGTGGCAACGGGTTCCCAGGCTTCCCCAACAGAGCGATCACTGGCTCCTTTGGCTCGCCCCGGGAGCGTTCACAAACGCATGCGTCTTTGACGAGCTCCGTGCGCGCGCTGCCAACTGAGCGCGCTTCCGGCCCCAGGGACCGTGGCTCGGGGAAGGTCTTGTCTGGGTCCGGAGGAAAAAGTCGGAAGTTAGCTTCGGAGTTATTTTGCCTGTGGCGTGTCACTCCGGTGCCGGAGGAGGCTGCGGAGAACGAAGCCTCGAGGGACGAGGTCGAGGAGGCGGAGGAGGAGGAGGAGGAGGAAGAGGAGGAGGACATGGCAAGGTAGGGGGCAGAGGGGGATTATACGGAGACGAAGTCGGACGGCGGAGGATGGTGGGATCGAGAGATCGGCAGGAGGAGGGACAGGAAGAGGAGGACAATGATGATGATGATGATGATGATGATGATGATGATGATGATGATGATGATGATGATGATGATGATGATGATGATGATGATGATGATGATGATGATGATGATGATGATGATGATGATGATGATGATGATGATGATGATGATGAGGAGGAGGAGGAGGAGGAGGAGGAGGAGGAGGTGGAGGAGTGGGGGCGACGCCCGCAAAGACGGCATTGGAAGGGGAAGAGTTGGTGGAGGGAGCTCGTGGCCAATGCCCGTCTCGAGGGTCCGAGGTTGGCTCCGCCCAGGCCGTCGTTCCAGGGGCATTCCGAGCAGCAGACCACAGGCCGCTGGCTCTTCTCCGTCCCCGTTTTCGCCGCCATCGTCCGCTTCGGGCTTCGCCCAGGTCGTCGTTCCAGGTTGTGATAACCTGGGAAGTCTCGTCGCCAGCGCTCGTAGAATCGGTTTTGCATCAGTTTTACACGGGACTCCCACCCAGGCTCCGCCCAGGCCGTCGTTCCAGCGCCCCTCCGAGCACAAGCTTCAGCTAATCTGGGGGGTCACGGCTGCCCCGGCGCTGGCTCGCGGCATGTGTTCTGTCAGGTTTGCGCTAACTTGGGGGGTCAGGGCTGCCCGGGCGCTGGCTCGTAGATTGTGTTTTTTCGTGCTTGAGCTAACCTGGGGGGTCAAGGCTGCCCCGGCGCTGGCTCGTAGAATCGGTTCTGTATCAGTTTTACAGGGGACTCCCACCCAGGCTCCGCCCAGGCCGTCGTTCCAGGGGCATTCCGAACACAAACTGCAGCTAATCTGGGGGGTCACGGCTGCCCCGGCGCTGGTTCGTAGCATGTGTTCTCTTACGTTTGAGCTAACCTGGGGGGTCACGGCTGCCCCGGCGCTGGCTCGTAGAACATGTTTTTTCGTGCTTGAGCTAATCTGGGGGGTCACGGCTGCCCCAGCGCTGGCTCGTAGAATCGGTTCTGTATCCGTTTTACAGGGGACTCCCACCCAGGCTCCGCCCAGGCCGTCGTTCCAGGGGCATTCCGAGCACAAGCTGCAGCTAATCTGGGGGGTCACGGCTGCCCCGGCGCTGGTTCGTAGCATGTGTTCTCTTACGTTTGAGCTAACCTGGGGGGTCACGGCTGCCCCGGCGCTGGCTCGTAGAACCTGTTTTTTCGTGCTTGAGCTAATCTGGGGGGTCAAGGCTGCCCTGGCGCTAGCTCGAAGAATCGGTTCTGTATCCGTTTTACAGGGGACTCCCACCCAGGCTCCGCCCAGGCCGTCGTTCCAGGGGCATTCCGAGCACAAACTGCAGCTACTCTGGGGGGTCACGGCCGCCCCGGCGCTGGTTCGTAGCATGTGTTCTTTTACGTTTGAGCTAACCTGGGGGGTCACGGCTGCTCCGGCGCTGGCTCGTAGAACATGTTTTTTCGTGCCTGAGCTAATCTGGGGGGTCACGGCTGCCCCGGCGCTGGCTCGTAGAATCGGTTCTGTATCCGTTTTACAGGGGACTCCCACCCAGGCTCCGCCCAGGCCGTCGTTCCAGGGGCATTCCGAGCACAAGCTGCAGCTAATCTGGGGGGTCACGGCTGCCCCGGCGCTGGTTCGTAGCATGTGTTCTCTTATGTTTGAGCTAACCTGGGGGGTCACGGCTGCCCCGGCGCTGGCTCGAAGAACCTGTTCTTTCGTGCTTGAGCTAATCTGGGGGGTCACGGCTGCCCAGGCGCTGGCTCGAAGAATCGGTGCTGTGCGAGCAGGACGCGGCACTCCCACCCAGGCTCCGCCCAGCCATGGGCCCTCGGGGTTCCATTGTGCTCTGCCTCGGCCCTCGGCGAGTCCAGCTGTGGCAACGGGTTCCCAGGCTTCCCCAACAGAGCGATCACTGGCTCCTTTGGCTCGCCCCGGGGGCGTTTACAAACGCATGCGTCTTTGACGAGCTCCGCGCGCGCGCTGCCAACTGAGCGCGCTTCCGGCCCCAGGGACCGTGGCTCGGGGAAGGTCTTGTCTGGGTCCGGAGGAAAAAGTCGGAAGTTAGCTTCGGAGTTTTTTTGCATGTGGCGTGTCACTCCGGTGCCGGAGGAGGCTGCGGAGAACGAAGCCTCGAGGGACGAGGTCGAGCAGGCGGAGGAGGAGGAGGAAGAGGAGGAGGACTTGGCAAGGTAGGGGGCAGAGGGGGATTATACGGAAACGAAGTCGGACGGCGGAGGATGGTGGGATCGAGAGATCGGCAGGAGGAGGGATAGGAAGAGGAGGACAATGATGATGATGAGGAGGAGGAGGAGGAGGAGGAGGAGGAGGTGGAGGAGCGGGGGCGACGCCCGCAAAGACGGCATTGGAAGGGGAAGAGTTGGTGGAGGGAGCTCGTGGCCAATGCCCGTCTCGAGGGTCCGAGGTTGTGTTTGTTTAGTTTCTTGTGAAGATCGAAGTCGCGGCTGGAAGGATACAAGGATTGTGAAGGCGAAGCTGTTCACAGAGGAGGAGGTGGAGGAGGAGGAGGAAGACAGAACGGGGGCAGGTTCGGGATGCGGAGGGAGGTCGGAAAGAGATCTCGGCCAGGGCTGCAGTGTAACGTTCCAAGTTGGTCGAAGGCGTTTTTACGTGCGAAGTGGACTGCCGTGGAGGGTGGCTGGGGAAGTTCTCGGCCACGGCCAGACAACGAAACCGCATGTCGGAGCTGGACGTTTCGCAAATGATGTTTCTAGTTCAGGGGCTGACAGAGTATGTAAGCAGTGATGACAGCGGTTACGAAATAAGATGGAGTTTCCATGGGTAGGCGGAAAGTGGCTCCAGGGACTCATGGGCAGGAGCAGGAGTTGGAGGAGGTTGAGGAGAGGACAAGGACGGGATCGTAAGGCGAGGGGTGAGTGGAGCGTTCTCGCGGCCAGGGCCGGAGGAATATCGTGATCACTATTTGTGGGCAACTGTAGGTGCGCATTTTGATACTTAAACTGGACGGGGACGGGCCCCGCCCTGGGAGGCGGGGGGTGGTGGGCAGGAGCTGACGGCCAGAGCCGACATGGCGCTCTTCGACTTCCCAGAACTCCACCCCCGGGGAACATTTTGAATGCCCGCAGCCAACTGTAGGCCACTTCGTGCTCTTCGAGTCCCCAAAATTCCACTCCCGGGCAACATTTTGAATGCCCGGAGCCAAGTGTAGGCCGGCCGACCGTGCGGGTTTGCTCCCGCACAAGCCAAACAGGGCATGCCCATACGCCAGGTAAAGCCAAGAAGGGCTTTCATCTGCCTGATCCTGGCCTCCCGCTCTCTTCTTCCTTCTTTCATCGAAGTCAGAACCCCCGCCCCCTATGACGTCCTCCGCCGGCCTGGGTGGTCTACTCAGGTCGCGGAGGGGGATAGGGGGGGGTCGTTGCCACGGCTGGTGCCTCGTTTTCACGACGGGGAGGGGGGGGTGCACCGTTCCCTCGGATGGGCACATCCCCCCCTCCAAGGGCCTCCGAGCCTTCCCTCTCCGTCCTTTCCTTCTCCCTTCTCCTTCCTCCCCTCCGCGGTTTTCAATGTCTTTGGAAATTATCAGTTTTACACGGGACTCCCACCCAGGCTCCGCCCAGGCCGTCGTTCCAGGGGCATTCCGAGCGCACGTTTGAGCTAATCTGGGGGGTCCCGGCTGTCCCGGCGCTGGCTCGTGGCATGTGTTCTTTCAGGTTTGAGCTAACCTGGGGGGTCACGGCTGCCCCGGCGCTGGCTCGTAGAATACGTTTTTTCGTGCTTGAGCTAACCTGGGGGGTCACTGCTGCCCCGGCGCTGGCTCGTAGAATCGGTTCTGTATCAGTTTTACGCGGCACTCCCACCCAGGCTCCGCCCAGGCCGTCGTTCCAGGGGCATTCCGAGCGCAAGCTTGAGCTGATCTGGGAGGTCACGGCTGCCCCGGCGCCGGCTCCTAGCATGTGTTCTTTTACGTTTGAGCTAACCTGGGGGGTCACGGCTGCCCCGGCGCTGGCTCGTAGAACATGTCCTTTCGTGCTTGAGCTAATCTGGGGGGTCACGGCTGCCCCGGCGCTGGCTCGTAGAATCGGTTCTGTGTGAGCAGGACACGGGACTCCCACCCGGGCTCCGCCCAGGCCGTCGTTCCACGAACCCGCCGAGGACAAACTTCAGCTGATATGGCGGGTCACGGCTGCCCCGGCGCTGGCTCGTAGCATGAGTTCTTTCACATTTCGGTAAACCTGGGGGGTTACGGTTGCCCCGGCGCTGGCTCCTAGAATCTGTCTTCTCGTGTCTTGGAGGTCAGCTTGATCCATATCGGACACTCTTGCCACATCTCGGAAAACCTCTCCAAGAGTATTTGGCCATCTTGCGGCCACCGTCGGCAGCAGCTTTCGGGAGTGCGCTTCAACTTGAACATGCCAAGGCCCTTGCCATGGTTCACTCGCTTTCTGTTTCGGGCCGTCTTCGAGCACTTTAGAGCCTCTCTGAGGACTCTCCCGGGCAACGTTGAAGTCATTTTGGCGCCTCGAAAAGACACTGGTTGCGACGCGGCATTATCATAACTTTGGATTGCTCTTTTTACGTATTGGAAACGTTTTTGGTTTCTTGGGGCATCGAAGCCACTCAGAGCCATTCGCGGCTCGAGGTTACATCTTGTGCTGCGCTTGGAAGGTGGAATGCAACCTGAGGCCCGCGCGAAGTGCCAGGGGCATCCGCAGTGCAAGAAATACACCCCTTGCCGAGATGCTCACGGACTTCCTGCATGTGAAGCACATGGCGGCGTTTCCGGCCGCGGCCGCTGGGCCCGAACCTCCACGGTGGAAGCGACGTTGGCGCGTCTGGATCCAGTTCCGTTGCCGCCTTCGGCTCCGCAGTCCGCTAACCTTTCATCCTCGTCCAGCGGCGCCGTCGATGAGCGCTTCGTACCCGATGATGCTGCCTTAGGGGACTCCGATGAGCACGTCGACGCTGTGAATGCACTGGCGGGCGACGAGCTCGCAGAAAAGGAGGACGTGGACGAACCAGCGGTCGTTCGCGACAGCTCATCAAGCTCCGGCATCTCTTTCTCGGATGAGGTGTACTTGCAGGACGCAGACTTGGTGGCTCAAGGTTCCAAGAGGGAAGCCGACGTAATCATAAAGATTGGCGAGGCGCTTGGCGTTCAGAACATGCCTTTGTTCCGATCATTCGGCGTTTTCCTCATGGTGCTCTTCTCATTGCAACCTGACGAGTTGGCTCCGCCGCACGCGCGTCAGAGGTTCGCGGCAGCGGCGAGCAAGGTCGACCCCATGTACCTGGCCGTCTGCAAGGCAGCCCCGTTCCTCGGTGGATCCCCGCTTTTGGACGCAGCACTGCGATCGCGGCCTGTCTATGCGGCAGACATGTTCGCCCGGTTGTTTCCGGGAGAGGCGCCAGCGCCTGCGCTGTTTTCGTTGTGGTCCTTTCACGACGCTGCGTTTCGATGCACTGGCACGAAGACGTTCATGGATTTGTGTTTCTTCAGCCCTGGTCTTCCACCGCAGTTTTATGTTGGTCTTCGCGCAGATAATGCCGCCGTCTGGGCCGAGCACGCGTCGGCTTGCGTTCGCGCGCAGGTTGAAGCGCGGAGCGCCGTGTCTGTGTTATCGAGCTGCCTGCGGCACCTCCGCCGCCGTGCCCGCGAAACGCTACCTCGAAGTCGTCGAGGTCCCATGAAAGTTGTGTGTCCGACCTTCCCAGCTCTCCCCGGCCCGCGCGTAACCGCGGGCATGCTTTCTCCCACAAGTGTGGCCTATTGGTTGTTCACCACAGGAGGAGGATACCGTAAACGGATTAGGATGCCCTTTTCGCTCAGGTGGGGGCGTTCTGGAGGGGTGGGAGAAGCACGAAACCTGATCAATTGTACGGTATTGGGAGGTATTGGGATACGCTCCTCGTTCAGGCGGGCTCCCCTGGCGGAGTGGGCAGGGTACGAAACCGCAGAAGCGACCTGTGCGGTTTTCGGACACCCACCGCGCTCACGCGGGGCCTCTTTGGAGGGGTGGGAGGGGCGCGAAACCTCTTCCTCGTTCTGGTGGGGCCTCCCTGGAGGGGTGGGCAGGTTACGAAACCGGATTAATAGTATGGTATTTGGATACAATCGTCGCTCAGGCGGTTCCTCCCTTGAAGGAGTAGAAGGGGAACGAAAGAATATAAATCATATGGTATTGGGTCGCGTCCTCGCTCAGCCGGGGCCTTCCTGGAGGTGTGGGGTGAGGCACGACACGTGAGACATAGTATGGTATTCGGAGAATTTCCTCGATCAGACGGGGCGTCCCTGGAGGGCTGGGAGGGGCGCGAAACTTGAGGACTCGTATGGTGTTGGGGTAGCCTCCTCGCTCAAGCGGGGCCTCATTGGAGGGGCGGGAGATGCCCTCATCGCGCATGCTGGGTTCCCCCAGGGGGGCTGGAGGGAAAGGAAACCTGAACGAGAGTTCGTTTTCGGATACCCTCCTCGCTCTGGCGGGGCCTCCCTTGGAGGTGGAACGGGCACGAAACCTGATAAGTAGTACGGTATTGGGGCGTTGCCTCGCTCAGGCGAGGCCTTTTCTGGAGGGGCGGGATGGGCACGAAGCTTGATAAACCGTGTGGTTTTGGGATGCACTCCTCGCTCAGCGGTGCGCCCCGGGAGGGGTGGTCGGGGCACGCAACCTCATACATATCAGAATATTATGATACAAGGGGGAAGCATTCGGATACCCAACCACTATTCCCAGAACGTGATAACCCCAGGTCTATCATGTTCCCAGGAGGGCATCAGGAACCCCGGTCCATATTTTTGACGTTCCCGTATCCCCACCAGGCCATCCCGAAACGACATCCCTTACGTAGAACTGACGAACAAGGATATGACGAAACACTCAGAGTGAAACGCAATGAAACAACGCGGCCCAAGGGGTGATCTGAGAGATCACGGGGATCAGATGGCGTCGGGGCTGCTGCAGGTGTTGTTGATATTGATGTTGCTGATGGAATCATGGAGCGCTGTGGTGCATACGGATGCTGCCGCAGCAGTTGCGGTGAGTTCGAACATTACAATTACGGAGGCACGGAGGTGCATAGCACGTCGCCCACAAACGGCATTCATGCGCAAAAGGTTAAACGAAGATGCGCCGTGCAGGCGGCGATGCATATTCATCGGAGATGCGCGGGGTTCTGGTTTCCAAACCGTTACTTCCACAGCTAATTCAGGGGCCCCTCTTTTCGACGCCCTCGCCGCCCGAGGGCGCGGCGGCGGATTCGATTCTCACGACGGCAGACGCCTCACGTTCAGGCCTGCTTTCCTCGTGCCGGAACACGTCTGCCCGTGCAACAGGCTCATTGACCACCTGATTGCCGCATTCGGTCTGTGGCCGAAGGCCTGCGAAGCCGTTGGCGCCATTATGATGGCCATGTTCGAGCAGCTGCGCGTGCCACAGGTGGACACGCACGCACTGCTTTTGCTGGGCAAGGAGCTCATGCTGGCCTTGCTCGGCTTCCACTTGCTTGGTCGGCCATGGTTGAAGTCAACGATGGCGTTCGGCAAGAAGGTGCACTCTTACGGTTGCAAGTTCCTGCTGCAGGACCACCTTCACCTCCTGACGGTGTTGTCGTGTCGCCGCGACGGCCACGTGCGGTGCGGGTGCGCGCCATGTGTAGCGCTTCTCTGGGTGAAGCAGCGCCTCATGTTCATGGGGCCAGCACCGAGGGCGCTGTTCGCGGCGCTCATGCAGGGCGCGCCGCGGGAGCGGCGCCTCCTGCAGGAGGTCATGCCGACTTGGGCCCACATGTGCCAGCTCTTCAACGACGAATATGGAACATCTTTTGACCTGTACACCTTTCAGGCGGGGCCTTGCTATTGGCGCCCGTACCTGATCTTGGGGGCGCGGGCGCAGGACGCCGGCGGCCTCCCGGACGATTGGGTCTCGCCCCAGCGCCGGCTAGGTCAGAGCCCCGAATCATCAGGGGTAACTCGGGTCAGGGATAACTTGGGTTCGTTTTTCGGGCATCCAAACCCGAGTTACCCCGGGCCCGAGTTACACCGCACTCACATCTATACCCTTGGGTGGGTGTATGTGCGGCCGTTTTTGCGCTGTCATGTGCGCGGCATGTGCCAGTCATGTGCCAGGCCTGTGCGGTCCTTCTTGGATGAACTTCCTACTGTGCACGTCGTGCCCGGGCATGTGCGGGGGCATGTGCGCTGTGTTTTGATGTATCCATCGTACGCACACGCACGCACAGTCCGACGCACATGCGCGCACATGCCTGCACATGCGGGAGGTGTTCGAGAATCGCAGATCTGTCATCGGCACATGCACGCACATGCCTGCGCAACCTCTCTTCGGGAGGCCGCGCGGGCCCGCACATGCACGCACATGCGGTGAAGCGCGCGGGCGCACATGCGTGCACATCCCAATGCACATGCACGCTCATGCCCTAAGAGCTGTCTGGGACTACTGTGCCTCCAATGCCTCTTGGCCTTCGCAGAGCTAACCTGGGGCGAGCCAGGGCTTCCTGAAAGAGTTTGTTGTGCGTTTAGACTCGCCCGCTGCTGGCGGGGGCGGTTATTCGCCCGGTTCGTGAGCTGGCGGTGGCGCGCCCGCCTAATAAGATACTCCCCCGCGCGCCTTCTCAGCTCGGCCGGAGAAGCAGGGATGGGGGGGGGGAGGTGGAATGGGGGGGGGAGGAGGGGGGGGCGGAGGAGGCGGGCGCCCCTGGCCACTGGCTAGCCTGCCTGTTCGGCTCGGCCAGAGGAGAAGGAGGAGGAGGAGGAGGAGGAGGAGGAAGAGGAGGAGGAGGAGGAGGAGGAGGTGAGAGTTGCGAGGCTGTCTCAGGCGAAAGTGGCTTGACGGCCCGAGCTCAGGGAACCTCGGAATCGCTGGCCTGGCTCGGCCACCGGCGAGCTCGGCCTGTGCGAATACTGTGCGTACCTGTGCAGTGCATGTGCGGGACGTGCAAGAATGCCGGGGCCGGCGTTCGTCTCCGGACGCCGGCGCGTTCGCGTCCGGCCAGTTCCGCGTGAGACGTCGTCGGCAATTTGGAGGCCGACGTGCTTTGACATGAAGTGATCTGGCCACCTTCGCCTGAGACATCCTCGCAACTCTGGTCTCGGAGATGCCCTGCCCCATGGTGGCCCGGCCACTTTCGCTTGAGACATCCTCGGGACTCTGGGTTTCGAGACGCCCTGAGCTGAGGTGGTTAGACCACTTTCGCATGAGACATCCTCGCAACTCTGACCTCAGAGATCTCCTGCCCCATGCTGGTCAGGCCACGGTCGCCTGAGACATCCTCGCAAGTCTCGATTCCGATATGCCCCGAGCTGAGGTGGTCAGCCACTGTCGCCTGAGACATCCTCGCAACCCTGATCTCAATGATGCCCTGCTCGATAGTGTCTCGGCCCCTTTCGCCTGAGACATCCTCGGAACTCTGGGTTCCGAGACGCCCTGAGTTGAGGTGGTTAGACCACTTTCGCTTTAGACATCCTCGCCCGAGATGCCCTGAGTTGAGCTGTTCAGGCCACTTTTGCCTGAGACATCCTCGCAACTCTGACCTCAATGATGCCCTGCTCCATAGTGTCTCGGCCTTTTTCGCCTGAGACCCTCGCAACTCTGGTTCTGAGATGCCCTGAGCAGGTGGTCAGGCCAGTCCTGCCTGAGACATCCTCGCAACTCTGGGCTCCGAGATGCCCTGGGCTGAGGTGGTCAGACCACTTTTCCCAGAGACATCCTCGCAACTCTGACCTCAGAGATCTCTTGCTCCATGGTGGTCAGGCCACTTTCGCTTGAGACATCCTCACAACTCAGACCTCGGAGGTGTCCTGCCCCATGGTCGTCTGGTCACCTTGACCAGCGACATCCTCGCCACTCTGGTTTCCAAGATGCCCTGCCCCATGGTGCTCCGGCCACGTTGCCTGAGACATCCTCGGAACTCTGGGTTGCGAAATGCCCCGAGCTCAGGTGGTCAGGCCACTATCGCCTGCGACATCTCTGCGGCATGTGCGGGCATGTGCGTCTATGCTTTCAGAGTTTTGCTTGACCGTGCATTCGACTGTGCGTCGGACGGTGTGGCATGTGCGCGCATGTGCGGCAATGCTGTTGAGGCTTTTGTATATTTGCATGGGCATGTGCATGCGACTGTGCGGCATGTGCCTGCATGTGCGGCCCCTTCCGGACCACAATTTCAAAGTGAGAACTATAGAAATGAACGCTATAGAAGTGAGTCCGGTGTACCCCGGATAACTCGGGCGTCCAGAGCCCCGAATCATCAGGGATAATTCGGGTCAGGGCTAACTCGGGTTCCTTTTTCCAGGAAGCCAAACCCGAGTTACCCCGGGCCCGAGTTGCCCCGGATAATTCGGGCGCCCAACTAGGGGGGCAGCTCTTTGCCCTCGAGTCGGTGCGGATGAAGGACATCGCGGCCGCACTGCGAGATGCTGGTCTGGGGGACGTGCCGTTGCCTGTGGACTTGCGGCGGCGGCTGATGTTGGAAGACCTCGGCGACGTGGTCCGCGTCGTCGCCAGTACGATTTCGGAAGGGCGGTCGGCTGGCCGGCGGCTCCGGAGGCATTTCAGCGTGTATGCGCCGCTGCCGGGAACTGGGGTCCCCATGCCATCGCCGGCTCCGGTTCCGGCGCCCGCGGCGTCGGCGCCACCGCCGCTTGCGCACGCCCCCCTGCCGCCGCTGCCAGCCCCGCCGCGGGCGTGCCCGCGGCTTCTGGAGCCCGCGGGGTGCGCGGCGTGCGGCGGGCGACACGGACTCAGCTCCAACCTGGCGAAATGCGTTCTCTGCGTCGACTGCTGCAAGTCGCCGACGTGCGGCGTCGCGTCTCATCGCAAGAAGAATCGACAAAATGGTGTTTGGGCGATGCGCGCCAGCCAGTGTGGGAGCCAATCGAACGCACCGGGCGATTGAGCCATCCTCCTGGGCCCACGAGCTATTGGTCGACCTTTCCCAGGGGGGCCAAGCGCACGACGGGGGCGGCCCATGGAGAGGTGCTGGCGCATGGGTTTTGCCACCGGAGCCCGCGGTGGAATTCTTGATTCCTCGTGCATCCCTACCAGCCCACTCAGATTCTGTGCGCAAGGCGAGCGCAGGTGTTGTCGCGAGAGGTTCGCGGAGGTCTCATGGAACCATTTGGGGCCTGTCTTGGGGGTCCTCTCGCGGTACTCTTCGAGCCCTGTTGGGTTTCGTTGGGAGGGTCTCTTCTGGGTCCGCTTCGCGCTCTGTGGGGGTGCTTTGGATCTGGCAGTGGGCCGCGGAGAGAAGTCGCCGTGGTGCGTCCGCCCCCACTCCGGAAATACGAAAATTCCGTCTTCAGGTTCTCCTCGGGCGTCTTTGGGGCGCTTTGGAGAGCTCGTGGGGCCGTCCCGGGGCGACGTTGGGCTTCTCCTGGGGCCCCTCGGGCATTCGCGGTGCCATCTTGAGACCTCGAAAACCCGTCGGAAGTGGACGAGCGAGAGCGCAGAACATTGGTTTGTCGGTCTGATTTGGAAGGATGTTGGCGCTCGCCATTGCCAACCATCCTGCGGTGTTGGAACTTCGTTTTGAAGAGACAGCACCGCGCGTATCCTGCTCCTTCTTCCTCCCCCATCTTCCCCGTTCCCCCCATCATCATCATCATCGCTGTCATCATCAACGCCGCCAAGTTCATCAATATGTTCAACATCATCGTCACCCTCGTTTTCATCATCATCGCCGTCGTCATCATCGACATCATCGACATCGTTTTCATTGTCGCTACCGTCGTCAGCTTCGGCACACCCCTCACACGTTCGTGGGGCTCCATCTTCCGACAGCCAAAACCAATCCACGCGACCGAGCGAGAGTGCACAACAATGTGTTTTTCTTTAGGAGCTTGAACGATGTTGGCGTTTTGTTCTTGTCAACCATCCTGTGGTGTTGGGTCTTTGTTTGAAGAGGAAGCGCCCGCGTCCCCTCCTCGTCCTTCCTCCTCCTCTCTTCTCTCTTCCCGTCATCATCATCACCATCATCACCACCGTCGTCATACATATCGTCATGATCACCGTAATGTTCATCATCATCATCAGCATCATTCACACGCTTCGTAGTCCCATGGGGAGTTCCACCGCACGGCTCATTGGCTGTGTTCGCATGCCGCCCCCGCCCCAGTTTGGCACACCCCTCACACGTTTCGTGGCCCCAGAGGGAGCTCAACCGAAGGCGCCAGCCAGCCGCAGGTGTCGCGCGCTGGCCTCACCTCACCATGGGACACATCTCACCCGTTTTGTGGCCCCATAGGGAACTCCCCCGAAGGCGCCAGGGGCAGGGTTCGCGTAGTGATCCCACCGCACTTCGCCACACCCCTCAAACGTTTCGTCGTCGCCCCCATACGGAGCTCCACAGGCCGCGGTGGTTTTCTTCGCGTTTCGCCCCCACCCCAGTTTGGCACACCCCTCACGCGCTTCGTGGCCCCATCACCGAAGGCTTCAGTGGCATGGTTCGGATGCTGTTTCGCCACACTTTGGCACACCTCTCACACGCTTCGTGGCCCCATGGGCAGCCCAACCGAAGGCCTTACTGGCAGTGTCCGCATGCTGCCCCCGCTCCATTTTGGCACCCACACGTTTCGTGCCCCGAGTCGGATTTCCACCGAAGGCCTCTGTGGCAGGGTTCCCGTGCCGCCCCCACCCCACTTTGCCACACCCCTCACACGTTTCGTGGCCGCATATGGAACTCCACCGAAGGACGCCGTCTGGGTGTCCATCATGGCGGCAGGTATGCGCCCCGGCCCTTTCTGTGGATTGGTCTTCGTGCCGCGGTCCACCACACACAGGACCACGCAGAGGGGGAGGGGAGAAGGAAGGTACCAAGAATGCAAATTCGCATTCTTGTTTTGTGCTGCGGTTGGGGGTGATACAAAAACACCGAGCGTGCAAATTGGTTTTCGTGCCGCGGCCCCCCACACACAGGACCACGCAAAGGGGGGGGGGAGAAGGAAGGTACCAAGAATGCAAATTCGCATTCTTGCTTTGTGCTGCGGCTGGAGGTGAGACAACAACACCGAGCGTGCAAACTTACATTCTTGCTTTCTCCCCTTGGGGCTGGTGTCAAGATACGTCGGTGTACGCATGCATGGATGAGCAAGGATGGGAGGACATTCAGTGGGGATGGAGGCGAAGGAGGTTGCATCGAGAGGGCCCGGAAGCCAAGGCACCTCGACGATCCGCAGCCGTCGCGGCCGCTGCTGCCGCCGTCGTCAGAGGTCGCCGTTGCCGTCGTTGCCGTCGTCTTCGTCGTCGTCGTCGTCGTCGTCGCCTTCGTTGCCGCCGTGGTCGTCGTTGTAGAGTCGGCGGGCTGGTCGGGGAGGCCAGGGCCCTTGCCTCTTCCCCCCCTTGGCTTCCCGATCGTGCTTCACTGGTTACGTGCTTCAGCTCGCATGCCCTTTGGCGTTACGGCTGTCGCCGACGATGACAACGATGAGTGCGACGACGAGGAGGGCGACGACGACGGCGACGACGCCGACGCCAACGACGACGACGACGTTGTGGCTCTCTTCGGTCGCCCGGGGGCCGTGCCCAATGAGGTTCCTGGGAAGCCTCCCGGGGACCTCATGTTTGGTGATTCGTTTGTGGTCCGGGTTGTCCTGGGCGGCCCGTGGAGACTTCTGCAGGCTCCTTGGGATGCAAGCCCTTTGGTCGCCCGGGAGCCGTGCCCAATGAGGTTCCGGGAAGTCTTCCAGGGACCGCATGTTTGGTGCTCTGTTGGGCGCTGTCCGTGGGGTTTCCTAGGCACCCTCTGGAGACTCCCTCTGTCTCCCTGGACCAGCACGGGATAGCACGAGGCTGTTGATCCGGAAAGAGTTCTCAAAGCAGGGTCCACCTAATTGACCCCCCGGTTTACAGTTGCTATGGGTGCTATGGGGCCGCATGGCTGCCTCTTTGACCCCCCGGCTTACATTCGCTGTGTTCGGCGTCCACGCATGGGGGACGCATGGGGGCCTCTTTGAGAGCCTTTGGGGTGCCTCTTGGGGCCTCTTGGGGGCCTCTTGGCTGTTTGTATGTGTATCGGGATCTCGCGGCACGCCTCTGGGGGGCCTCTGGAAGGCAGTTTCTTGGGGGCCGTTTCGGGGCCTCTGGGGGTCTTTTGGGGGCCTCCTGGGATCCTCTTGGGGGTCTCCTGGGGGACTCCTGGGGGCTCCTGTGGGTGTCTTGAGGGCGTCTTGCGAGCCTCTGGCGGCCTCTTGGCGCACTCTTGGGGCTCCCTGGGCCTCGTAGGGCCGGAAAGTTCGATCTATAGGCTTACGCCACATCCGCCGACCCCTCGAGTAATTTTTTACCACATGAGGTACCTGTGTGTTCGTTGTTTTCTAGAGGGTGCTGTAAGCTTTGCTCTCGACATCGGGGAGAGAGGGGTGTAGTTTTCTTATTCCGTTTTTGTAGACGAGGGCAGCACTGTCCCGAGGACGCTTCACATGGCGGCGGGATGCTCGGATTGTCGGTCTGGGCTGCATCTCTTGGGCTTCTGTTCAGTTTGCTTGGCGCCTTCTTGTCGGTCCGGACTGCGACGCCGGCCACCCTACGGAGGACGAGGAGGAAGGGGGGAGGGAGGAGGCAGGAGGGGGGAGGAAGAAGTGGAGGAAGAGGACGAGGATGAGCAGCAGGCGAACCCGACGCCGAATCCGTTGCCGATCCCGACGCCGAATCCGACGCCGATCCCGACGCCGAACCCGACGCCGAATCCGACGCCGAATCCGACGCCGAACCCGACAACGAACCCGCCGCCGCCGGGGCCTCTTGGGCCGTTTTGGAGCGTCGGGAAGCCGAAATAGGGAAAAGGCAAAACACACCGTAAAACACAATGTGAAATCAACAATTTTAGCCTCTCGGGGCCCTCTTGGGAGGCTTCTTGGGGACCTATTGGGCCGTCTTGGAGGCCTCTTGGCCTGTCTTGGGGCCATCTTGGGCGTCTTGGAGCGCTCGTTTGGCGTCTCGGGGCTCTCGTCGGCTGTCTTGGAGGCTTCTTCGCTCGTCTTGAGGCTCTGTGAGCCTGGAAAAGCCCTGTGCCGCGCTCGTCGGGGGCCCCCCCTCCCCCTCCAAATCGACCAGACCGGGCTCCAAGGAGAGGGGTTTGGGGAGGGGGAAGCATCTCACACGCCGATGATCCCCAAGGGGTAGGTGGATTTTGTTTTCTTACAAGGGTTCGTTGCCCCCTTGATGCAATTGCTGTGTCCTTCGCTCCATGACGATTGTGGTGTTCAGGCTTCAGGGCTTCAGGGTATTGGATCCTGCCATGTGTGAGGCCTTGGGGAAGTCGGGCATGAAGAATGTAGTGTCTCACAGATTCGAGCTTTTGCTGTTTTCGGGATTCAGAGCTTGTGGGCTCTCGGGGATCAAGACAGTTGCGCTTTGATGTCTCCTGTACATTTCAAGGGTGTGAAAGCTTTACGGGGTTATGTCATGCGGCCATGTGGCTTTGGTGGGGCAAGGTTTAAAGGGCGCCTGCCACTCCAGGGCGGCTGCCCGCTTCCAAGGCGCCCGCGTATTCCGCTTGTGAGCCATGGCGTCCGCTACGCCTGCGACGGTGGCCGGCTCGCCTGCAGGGAAGAGCGCGGAGGACATCCTCGCTCGCGCTCTGGGCTCCACTGCCCGGTTCGCATCAGATCATCAGGTCCGTGGGTTTCCATTGTCTATTGCGTTGCCTGTGTGGTTCCGGTTACGGTGCCTTGCCGTGCGGACACGTGCGACCCCACGTGCGTGCCACGAGGTGGGCCTCTCCGTCCCTTTCTTGGTCCGTCTTTCCGGGTCAGTCAGGAGGGGCGCTGCCCTTCGCCCAAATGCTTCCTTGTCGATTCCTTATCGTTTTTTCTTTGTTGCTTGTGCTGATTCCAAGGTCACGCCTGACTTGTCGCGACGCCGTGTCGAAGACGCCGTCGCCGCTGCAGTTCGCCGCGGAGTCACCTTGGACGACCTTGCGAACTACACTCCGAAGTCCTTGGTCGGCCTTTACGACATCCCTGAGCTGTTCGACATGGGCGCCGACCTGCCCGCCGTGGTGGCTCAGTTCGGCCTGGTGCTTCGGACGCTGCTCCGGAACCAAGGAGAAGGCCATGGAGGACGCTTGTCCTTGGACGAGCTCATGCGTATAGGTGGTGTCGCTCGGAAGGCCCGCGGCTTCGCCGATGTCGTCACTGCCGCGCGTGTCGAACAGCACGCTGCCGCTCTTCGTTCCACGAGCCTTTGCGTGGCGCTCTTTGACAAGTGCTTCTCGTCCCTCTTCTGGCCTCCAGCCTGGAAGATAGTCCCGCGCACCAAAACGCAGAACCCGGCCTACCTGAACGGGCGCACCGCTCACGTGCCGTGCGCGGGCGTGAGCATCTCCCTCAGCGGCGCAGGCAAAAGCCACGTGCCATCGATGATGTACGACATCGCTTCCCAGGTGGATGCTAGATGGCCAGAGAAGCTGAAGGTCAGCCAGGACGGCAAGGCTGATGGCCCTTTGGTTCCTCCCATGAGCCGCAAACTCGCGAACTTTAGCTCGCTCTCCGTTCGGGCGTGCAACCTCCCACACGGTTGGTTCCCGGATGAGTACACCCAGGCGGTGCTCCCGCAGCGGCCTGACCCGAACGCAGCTGCCAGCAATGCGAGCAAGCAGTACATGTTGTCGCCCGGGGAACTTCTGGAGTTCCTGACCCCGGCCAAGCAGGGTGGAGGCGCGGGGGGTGTGCGGGCGGATCGATCATTCAAGTATCCCTCGGTGTTCGGCTCCACTCTGACCTCAGCAAAGGCTATATATTACTTGTGGGATGATGAATCCGGGGTCTCCGCCAGACTCCTGAAGGCCCTGATCCCGCCGAACATCTGCTTCGAGCGGGCTACCGAGACGAAAACTGATTTCGCTGATCGCCTCCAGTTGCGGAAGTTCCTCACGATCACGGAGGAGGCATGGGCGTTCGACCAAGATCAGCAAGGTCGGCCCCCCGCTCCCACAAACACCACGTTCGACGCCGACGCCGTGGTGTGGGAGAGCGCGCTGTGGGCAGAAGCCCTGGCCGCTCTGCGTGACACCGCCAACGCGGACAAAGACGCCCTGGCTCCACATATTCTGAAGTTCCGGGATGCCTTGGAGCGGCTCGCGCATCATGCCATGACGAATCGGAGCCACGGGAGAGACGAACTGTTCGAGGCCATTGCAAAGCGCATCCACCCCGAGATAGAAGAAAAAGATCTTCCGATCCCTCCCAACTGGGCAATGGAGGTCATGGTGGTCGACATTGCGGGGGCGCTGAAGGAGTGGCTCGCGTTCCTCGCGGGTGAACGGCATTGCCTCAATGAGCAGGCAGCCCAAAAGACTCGTGACCGGCCCCCGCGCCAGCCCCAACCCCCCGACCAGGCGCCCGGGCAGGAGGCCAGTGGCGTGGCCTTGCCCAATAAGGACATCCGGGTGGCAGCGGCCGCGGCGCAGAAGGCGCAGAACGAGGTGTTGGGCCACACGACTGGCCGGGCCGTGGCCAAGACATATTGTCATAAGAACTCGTCCTACCTCCTTGCGGTGTACAACGTCATGGCCAAGAACGGGATCCTCGGCGAGGTCGAGCGCATGCAGTGTGAGCGTGCCGAGGCCGCCGCCTTGCCCGAGGCCTCGCAGCCTGCTCGGAAGCGTTCTCGGCGATCGGCGGTGCGGCAGGCCCCCGCGCGTTTCCCTATCCTCCCCCATCCTGCTCTTTCCTCTCCTGTCGCCCGCTTCCAGGTTGGGCGGCCCGCTGCGGGCGACGGCGGCGACGGGGCCCGGGAGCAGGACGAGCTGCCGGGCACGAGATCGGTTCTGCGAATGGAGCTTCGGGAATGATAATCAGACAAGCACTGATACTTGGCTGTGTCTGGGCCAGGGGGGTAGCAGGGGCGGCGCCCGCGCGTCGCAGCAGGCGGTGTAAATTCTGACCTGCGCGCTTCCGTAGCATATGACATTGCTGCAACCAGGGGGCGAATACTCGAATATTTGTCCAACGAGTCGTTCGCTGACGCGGGGTAGGTGGGAACTCGCAACCTCCCCCCCAGTTGCCAGCAAGGGCCCTGAGCGCTCTGTTCCTCCGCCCGCGTTTGAGCGGAGGCCCAGAAGGGCCTGAGCTTCCGGCGGTGCGAGTCTCACCAGGGGGATTGCTCGTCGTCCACTCTGAGCTTCGAGAGGCGTCCAGAGGGCCCCCAGGAGGCGGTCCTCGAAGGCGCCCGACATGGAAATTGTTTTGGGCTTTTTGGGCTCATAGTTCAGGGCGCCGCTTGGTAATGGTGGTCGCAATCCCGGATTGCGTGTGTGTTTTTTGTTTGCCTCTGGCGGTGGCGGCAGCGCGAGCCCGTTGCCGCAGGAGCCGTGGGCGGCCGTAGCATATGACATTGCTGCAACCAGGGGGCGAATAATATTTGTCCAACGAGTCGTTCGCTGACGCGGGGTAGGTGGGAACTCGCAACCTCCCCCCCAGTTGCCAGCAAGGGCCCTGAGCGCTCTGTTCCCCCGCCCGCGTTTGAGCGGAGGCCCAGGAGGGCCTGAGCTTCCGGCGGTGCGAGTCTCACCAGGGGGATTGCTCGTCGTCCACTCTGAGTGTCGGGAGGCGTCCAGAGGGCTCCCAGGAGGCGGTCCTCGAAGGCGCCCGACATGGAAATTGTTTTGGGCTTTTTGGGCTCGTAGTTCAGGGCGCCGCTTGGTAATGGTGGTCGCAATCCCGGATTGCGTGTGTGTTTTTTGTTTGCCTACTGCGGTGGCGGCAGTATGGGCCCGTTGCCGCAGGAGCCGTGGGCGGCAAATTCCGGCGCCATCCTGATGGTGGAGCGCTCCCGGAATGACAGCTTGCCCGCCATCAAGTTGCTGCCGCGCGCCGCCTGGCCAGACAACGACTTCGTGGACGAGCTTCGCGCTTGGCTGGACGCCTCCCTGATCGACAGGGCCGCCGCCGCCGGACGCAGCGGCGCAGGTGTGCCGCGCGCCGCGGCCGGGCGTGGTTAGAGTAGATTTCATGGGTCTGGGCTGACGGCAATGTATTACGGGTGGGGGTTAGAGTCATGGTCAGGGAGTGGGTTCAGGGTGGCGGTTAGGAATTTAGAGTTAAGGTCAGTTGGGGGGGGGGAGGGCGGGTTTGGGGATATGGATACGGTGGGGTTAGCGGAGCTGCGCGTCCGGCCGTAGCAGATCGGCTGGGGGAGGAACGGTTCGGGGGAGGTCATCGCGGGGGCCGCCCGATTCAAAAAACGGCGAGGGGATATATTTTGAGCGCGGCCACCTACGTGGTCTCAGCTATCTGGCAGTGCAGTAGGTCGCCCGACTCTATCTAATTGGGACGTCAGTCAGAGCGTGCTCATCTGGCTTTCGCGCCCGCATTTTCTTTCCCATCGCGCGCTTGCGATTGAGATGCAGGCGCGCAGTGGGTGCGTCACAACATATGCATGCATGCCTTTTGCAAAATCTGGGCAACTTGATGTACCACAGAGGTGCTCCGCGAGATTGTCGTGCAAAACAAATGGGCAGGCTGGCGCGTGGTCTGTTGCAGCAGCGTGAGAGCATCCTCAACGGGGTGCTTGGCTGGAGAAGTTTCCCAAGCAGTGCTTGCCTCTGCAGGGCACCCGCTGGATTCGCGTGGTTTGCGACGTGGGCCAGCGATTTCCTGGGCCCGCCCAGAGTGCCCGGGTGCCTGGTGGGACGGCGATGTCCGTGGGCCGCCTGGGTGCCTGGCCGCCCTAGAGCCCCCTGGCCTCATGGCCTATGGCTTTGAAGGCTGATATCTCCATATCTTTATAACCACATAGCTCTATAGCCCGACAGCCCAAACTGCTCTAGAGCCCAACATCCCTATAGCCAGAGAGCTCCATAGCCTGATAACCCTCATGTGGTTAGGTGAGGTGGACCTTCGATTTCCGTGGCCCGCCGCGTCTGCCCAGGTGCTTTGTGGGTCGCCCATGTCGGTGGCCCGCGTGGGTGCCCGGGCGTTGGGTGGGTCGCCGATGTCGGTGGGCCGCCGAGGTGCCCGGGTGCCCTACAGCCCCAAAGCCCTATGCCTTACTGCGTTTTGACCCAAGAACCCCTTAGCCTTACAGCATCATAGGTCACTAGTCCAATCGCCTTATAGCCCCATAGCCTAATGGCCCCGTAGCCCACAACCCCACATGGCTCACTCGCCAAACGGCTTTTTCTCCTTCTAGCTTTATCCCCCGATAGGTCCATAGCCTTTGGGCCCCTTATAGTCTGATAGCCTGGTCCCATGGCCGACTGGCTGCCGCCTGACGCGCCCGTGCGTCGTCGCAAAGCGCCCCGCGAGCATGGGGCCTCCCCCGCTTCGCCCCTGGAGGTGAACGCGGGCGCGGCCCAGGTTGCGATTATAGTGGAAGGCGCCGGCGTGGAGGCTGCGGGCGCTCTGGCCGCGTTGAGGCAGGTGGGCCCTGCACGACCCGTTCGGAGGGCCCACTCTGCTTTTGCAGGTAAGTTGATTCGTGGCGCTTCTCCGATGCCGGGGGGGCTGCCTCTGGATTCCGCCGTGGATGTTATGGGCCAGTGGTTGCCTGCAGGTTCATCAGTTTGCCCTGTGTGCTGCAGCAGTGATCCTGGATGGGCATGCAATGCATCTGCATTTGGATACTGCAGCTGCGAGGAGGCTTTGTCCACGCAGCGGTTCCCACAATGGGCCGCGCGTGGCGCGTTACGCCCGGCAGATGCTGTCTTCTGCGTCCATGGAGATCGGGGCGAGGTTCTCCCTCATGTGAAAGGCCACTGCAGAACCCACGGACTCGCAATGGATGTGTGGCGTGCTCAATTGAGGGCATTCGCGGCACGGTTGTGTCAGTTGAAAACTCGCGCAGAAGACGGCGACGCGGATGCTCCTCCTCGGGCGGCGCGGGATGACGCCCTGTCCGACCACATGCGTTCTCGCGTAGCCGTCCTCGAGGGCATATCTCAGCAGAGATCTCCTGCGGCGTTGGCTCATTTGCTGACGCAGGGGTGTCTGGGCCCTACCGCGACCTCATCTGCAGCTCCTCCGGCGCCACGGCGAGCTGAGCGGGAAGTCGCAGGATCCCTTGCCCACCGGCATTTCAAGATACACTCGCTTCGCGCTTCCGCGTCTCCTGAGGCTTTGGTTTCTTGAGTTAGGCGACGCCGGATCTGGGCACGTTGCTTGATGTGGGGGCGGGGATTATTTTCGGAGGTCGGTTTGGCCGCTTTCTCTTCAAGGGAGTGGTTCTAAGCTACGTTGAAGGGCAAGTCTCTGCAAGGGACTTTCCAAAGTGGCGCGCGCTCGCTCGTCCAGGTGCCGCGGGGGCTACGCTTCCATCTCAATTGCTTCTATGCGCGGGTTCCCGCTGCGCGGGAGTGGATGTCTGACAGTTCCGCTTGCCAGATCCTCAGCCACTGGTGCGGGGTCGACGGTCGGGAGTGGTGCGCGCACTCGCTCCTGCAGCGTTTACCACTGTGCAGTCGGCATGGCGGGAAGGACTGCTGGAAGACAGCCCCGGGCGCGCCGGTGCTGCAGCTGGTGCGCGACTTTAGGGCTGCACAGGCTGAGGAGTTCCATCTGGTGCCGCATGGGCGGGCGCGAAGAGTTTGGGTTACCCCGAAGCCACGCGCATGCCAACACATATAAATGCACACGTCTACATTGGTACCTATGTGTTCTGTGAGTAAACTGTTCAACCCCCAGTCCTGACCCAGCGAACACTAGGGGTGCAACGCGGAAGAGAATCATGAGAGTCGGGTTGGACCGCCAGAGCCCCTCCATTGTTTGAATCCCCCCGCGCACTGTCTTGGGCGCGGCCATGGAGGCATCGCAAGTCGGGGGGGGGGGCCAAAGAGGGCCCGGGTGGGGCCCATAGAACTCGTCCGCAGGGGAGGTGTCCAATGTTAGTGATGCGATCTTTAGGGTCTGGTATGGAATTATGGGGATTATGGGTCCCGCCAGGTACCGAGATATGGAGCTTCGGGGGATCTACGGCGATCCAGGCGGTCGACGTGTTTCGTGGCGGCTGCGCCGTCTGTGCAACCGGGATCGGTGCAGGCATTGTCTCCAGATGACGTCTTGTCCACCATGTTGCGGTGTGGGACGTCTCTTGGCGGCGCTGACGCCAGGCTGATGCAGACTCTTATACCTAGTAGAGTGTTATGGTACCGCGTTGACGGTCGTCCACTATCTCCTGGAGACGTTATGTGTCCTGATTGTCGTGCCCCGTTGCGTTTCCTGACGGTGCAGAATTGGAAGTCCTTGGGCCTGGGGGTCAGAGGTCTCTTTCGCCCTTGCGTGCCGGTGCTGCAGTGTCGTGCCCAGGGCTGTGGTCGGACGCCTTGGTTTTCCCCGCTATCCCCAGGTTTTGCGGCGGCATTGCCAAGAGGAGCAGTTCCCATGTTTAGGTGGGACCGCGCAGCCAAACGCATCATGGAGCGCGACTTCACAGATGCCTGCTGCACGGAGTTCAGGCAGAGCTTCGTGTCGGCGCGCTTGCGGAAGACCTTCGCCATGCGAGTGGTGCAGGGGTGGGCGTCCGCGCTGGAGGACGTGGCGCCTGCCCGCGTGCAGGCTATAATGCCTCTGTTGCAGGTCCCAGGGCAGGGGGGCAGGTGGAGGGGAAGGGGGTAAGGGAAAGAGGCGGCCAGGGCGCGGCTAGGCACCGTGCGCTGGGCCGCCTCTTGTCAGAGGGGTCCGCTGATAACACCGCGGTGGCTTTCGGCAGCATGTTCATGCCGTTTTGTGTTCTCGGCGTTTGGGGGGGGGGGGGTAATTTCAAGTGTTCCCTGTGTCTGAGGGCCGCTTATCTTGCTGAGTCCGCAGCCTTCGCGCATGGCGTGGGCTGCTGGGGGGCCATGTGGGTGCCAGGATAAAATGGCCCGGGTCAGAATTTTTAAAAAGGTCCTCCGCTATCAGAGACTTCCGAACCAATGGAGGTTTGGTTTTGCAGATTGGTCTAGCGCGGCGATTTCGTGTCCGGGAATGCTTGCGTCTTCGATGGAACGTCCAAGGCTTGCCTTCACGCAGGGCTGCCAACTGCAGCGTTCTTCGGCGATCTGGCGGTGAAGGTTTTTCAGTTGTTCGAGAGAGGCGCTGTGGACGGTCTGGTTGCAGAGGTGGTCCGGCAGTTCGGGTGGATCTTCCTCTTCGACGGCAGCTCCGCTCCAATTCAGCACGCCCGCGTGTTGCAGCAGCCACTGGGCGGCAGAGCTAGAACTGTCTTTGGAGCAGGGTGCTCCCTGCAGGGTACTTGGGGCGCCCCTCTGATGCCGGTGGTCTTGACGAACCAAGAGACGCACGCGGTGTGCCTGCAGATGTCTGCGTACGCGTGGCACCTGCTGCGGCAAAGCGACCCTCGTGCAGCTCCGCTTGGTTTGATCACGGATCGCTTAGAAGCTACCTTCGCATCATCGTTGCCGTTTCTACGGATCATGCTGGAGAGCGATATTTCCACCGGAGCTGTTGCTATAAACGCTGGGCAAAAGGAGGTGTGCGGGTTTTGGCTGGGACAGGACCCGAAGCACGTGCAGTGGCGAATCGGGGACAAACTCTGTAGGAGCTCGAACGACTTCCCCCTTGCAGTTCAATGCCTCGGAATCCTCATAACTCGCCTGGCGGGAGGCAACGCCTGCCCTAGCCCCGCCCGGCTGCCGACGGAAGGGGCGTCCGAAATTGCATTCAAGTGGGTTGAGCCATTCCGCTGACCCCCAGAACGAGTGAGAGCTTTTAATTATCGTGGTGGAAGTGATGTAGAGGCCTTCGGACCAAATCTCAGAGTGTCTTGGGATGTCTTTCGCGGACCTCCTGGAGAGCTTTTGAGGATATCTGGGGGGCTTGTCCGGGCTCTTGGATGCATCTTGAAAGCCATTTGGAGGTGCCTCGGGGGCCTCCGGGGGGCTCTCGCGGCAATCTTGGAGGATAAGGTTTGAAATCTCACTTTGTATTTCCCCTGTTGCGCTCTCTTGGGTCTCTCGTGGGGCTCTGTTGGGCTGTCTTGTTGGCTCCTGGCGCCTTCTTGCGGCTATCTTTGGTCGCGTTGCGGCTCTCTGGGGGCCCTCGTGGCTTGTCCTGGGATGATGTTGAGAGCCTCTTGGGCCGTCTTTGACGCTTTCAAGATGAAAAAAACGATTATGCTATATGTCTACGTTTCCTTGAGAGTGTGTTGATTTTTGCTTCTGGGGGCTCTTGCGGGGCCCTCGGGGGGCATTCTTGGGTCGTCTTGGGGCCCTCGTGGGTTGTTTTGAGGCCATCTCGGATCGTCGTGGGGCTGCCCTGGGCCGTCTCGAAGCTCTCTTGGATTGCATTGGCAATCTATCTAGACCGGCTCGGTGCTTCCTGGAGGCTCCGGAAGCCCGGGGGGGCCGTTTGAGAGCGGGGCCGGCTTCCCCGAAACGGCATATTGGATTGATGGGGGAAGGGAGATGGATAGCTGGAGAGCCATCCCAGCCAGCGGAGGTCGGCGGACGTGCAGCTTGCGGCAATCCCCGCCAATTTGTTTTTTAACCTGGCGTGTTGTGATAATTCGAAGGGGGTCCAGGGCTTCTTTTTGGATCCGATCTACTGGTGCTAACGGTTTTGCTTGGGGCAAAGCAAACCATCTTCTCGAGCTCGTTAGGGTTTCTTCGGCGAGGGGGGGGGGGCGGTGCGAACCTGTGTCCTTCAGCGAGGCCTTGATTACATTACATACGCTCGGTTTCATGAGATATCGCGAGGTGGACGCGCAGGAAGCGCGATGGCGGATGTACTTCGGTGGCGGAAGCGCTCGTGAATTTCATGCAGGGACATCGGTTGGCGACCAGCGCCGCCCTCCAGGCAGAGGTGGCGCAGTCGTGGATGCGAGGCGAGATGGTTCGGAGCTCTGACCAGGCGAAGCCTCCTCGAGGCTACGCCACGCTGTTGTGTCGAGCTCTGGGTGCCGACCCCGCCGGCGATGAATTGTGGCCGGGTCACCTGACTGCGGCGTTAGTCAAAGAGGAGCTTCAATTCTCATGCCTGCGGCATGTTTTACCGCCGCGCCCCTGGCTCAACAGATGCGTGATGGGAGAGTTGCAAGTTGCGCGCGTGAACGGGCGCCGTTGCTTTTGCTTGTTCGTCGCATGCGCATGGGGCCAGCGAAACACTGGGGGACATTGCGGAATTCCTTCTGAGGCACATGTGTCAACTTGCTGCGGCGTGCCATGCTTGGCAACGCCATGTATGTTTTCTCGCGTGGCACGCCGTTCCAGCGTTCGGGCGTTGACTCTTGGTGCCCGTTTAGGGTTGCGTTCTGCATTGCTGCGCGCTTGCTACAACATTGTACTTGAGATGTTCCAGGGTGCTGCCTATGCTCACCGGCTATGGTGCGGGAGTTGCGCGCATCGCTCCGCGGTGGATTGTTCTCCCGCTGGTTCAGCGTTGCCATGGCCGACGCGCCGCTGTCTCACGTGCACCTGCGGATGAAACGAGGGGGGCGGTGGCACATTCCAATGCGGCGAGAAGATGGGCGCAGGGTCCGTGCAGCCAGCTCCAAGATGCCAGCTGTGGGAGTGGAGACTCGGGCAACGATCCTCGCTCAGTGCGATCCGATTATCGTGCACGGGCTCCAGGCTGCCGGAGATCTAAAGGCTGGATTAGCTAGCGCTGGCGTGAAGACGTCGCTGGGCACCACGGGTGTGGAACGTGGCTGGATCAAGACACTCTTGCGAAACGCAAGTATATAGTGACCTTCGGCCTATCCCGTCACCGCGCCCGAGTTATAGGTTAGAGGATTGTTGCATGCGTGCCGGGATCCCGCGGCACGCCTCTCGGAGTCTTCTGGAAGAAACTGCGCAGCCTGTTGGGGGCCGTTTTGGGACGCTGGTTATCTTTGGGGGGGAGGGGGGGGGGGGGACATCGAGCGGCTCTTGGGGCTTCCTTGGCCCGTCTTGGTTGATGCTCGGGGTCGTCGGGGGGCCTCTTGGTGCAGTTTTGGTGCCCCTTGGGCTTGTGAAAACGGAAACCCAGCTTTATTTTAAAAAATATTGTTCGCCTTCGTGAGCTTCTTTTGGTGCTGTCTTGGAGCTTTCTTGTGCCGTCTCGTGCGTTTCTTGGGTTGTGTTCGGGCAGTCTTCGTCTGGCTTGGTGCCGTCTTAGGGCCTCTTGGGCCGGCTCGGGGCGATCTTCATGGGCTTCTTGGGCCGTCTTGGAGCGTCGGGAAGCCGAACAAGCGACGCGGCAATAACGCGCTGAACAACACATGGGGGAATCAATGATTTTATTGTTTCGGGGCCTTCCATTGCAGGTTTCTTGGGGAGTTCTTGGGCCGTCTTGGAGACGTCTGGGCTACTAGTGTGCCCATGTCGTGCGTTTTGATGCACTCTATGGGGGGTCTCGGGGCCGTCTTGGGCCGTCTTGGGAGCTTGTCCTGGGGCGTCAGGGTCGGAAAAATTCAAGCGACAAGATGCGAGAACTGCTCTGGGGGGACGGCGTGAGCCTCAAGAGATTTGGCAAGTTTGTTTTTAGTCCCCTTTAAAGATCTGGAGGAATGAGGCTTACGGGATGAGGCAGAGAACCTGAGGCCACGCTACTTCCGTGACCACAGGCACGGTGGCGGATAACTTCGGTTTGGGCTCGGCCGTCGTATTCTGAAGGTCTGCGCCGTTCCGCCGCGCCCCAAACTGTGACCGGGCATTGGAACGAGGCATGAAAGGCGCTTGCGGGACCAACCCTGATGGCGAGCAGCAACCGATTCAATGTGCCTTTTGCTCTCGCGCACGCGGGCGAGTGCTCGTGGACTGCCAATGCCGGGTCGTGGTCGTGTGGAAAGAAGAGGTGCGAGACAAGATACGTCTCCGGGAAGGCTGGGGATGTTTGGGCCGAAAACGAGACAACGCCATGTGTCAGCTCGGTGAGGAGCTCGCGTTCTGGCTCGGGGGCCACCGCGGGCCGCTCTTGTTGGAGACGCTCGTGCCTGAAGAGCCCGTGGATGTAAATCTCGGTTTTGATGAATTTTGCCGCGGTTCCGGGCCGCCCGCAGCTCCATCCATGGACCGGGCGGCGAAGCGAAAGCGTGCGGTTTCGGCTCGGTGATGGGCTCGCTGTTGCAACTGTTTTAGGTCGCCTTCCTTGCCCCCGCTCGTTGGTGGAAGATGTTTTGGCAAGCGTCCCTGCGTCAGTGCTGCAGTGTCCGCGTGGCCGACAGTCCACTAGCGTCCGCAGTGCCTGAAAATGTATTGTGCTCTGAACGTCGTTGTGTGTGGCGGCAGGAGATTGCGTTCTTGTTGAGCCAATTCGAGTTTAGTTCTTCCCTCTGGCTGCCGCTGCTCGGTTCCTCGCTTTTCATATATCTCGCCGGCTGGTGCAGATTCCGCGGTCAAGTGTGTCGGTCACGCTCCCATCGTCCTGCTTTCGATCCTCGCCTCCCTCCATCGCCTCCCGAATCGTTGCACTTTCGCGTCCCTGTTGCTCTCTTCTCGCTTTGGATCTTTCCTGGGCGGTCGGCGAGCCGGCTGGCCAGCTCGGCTCGGCGCGACTCGGTTGCCGGGGGAGCGGAGAAAGGGGGGGAGGAGGAGGGCAGGGATAGCGAGAGCGATTAATCAGAAGAGGAAGATATGAGGAGGAGGTGGAGAAGGAGGAGGAGGGGGAGGAGCAGAAAGATCCCTTATCAGGAGAGGATTCGGCGGGGGGAACGGGGGAGAAAGGAAGCAAGCTTGGCATATACATGCTCGGCGGAATCCGGCGCAGGGGAGAGGGATGAAGGAACCTGTGGGATTGAGGACTATGCAGATGATGGTGGCGACGATGGCAATTCTGGGTCCAGGTACTCCCAGATATGAGGTGGGCTACCCAGTCGTTTGGCGCTCCCAGCAGCTCCCGTGTCCAACAGCTCGTGCGTGAATCGAGCGACCACAAATGAGTGGAGTTGGGGTCTCGGTTCTTGGTCTACGGTTAGCGCTGAGGGCTCCGGGCTAAGAAATAGCGGATAGGGTCAGGGTCGGAGCTTTGCTCAGAGCTTTGGGGTGGGGTTCGAGGTTAGGATAGGGTTATTGGTAGTGTTCGCATGAAGGTTGGGATTCGGATTTGGTTCGGAGTGTGAGGTTTAGTGTTGGGGCTGGGGGTGAGGTCCAAGCTTGTTGTCGAGGGGTAGGGATAGGGGTTCAGGAGTTGGGCCGGTGCTACATAGGGGTAGGCTTTTCTTGGCTCAGTGGCGGGATTGCCGGTAGGGTCCGGGATCACGAACCGGTCAGGGTTAGGATTTAAGGTTTAGGGTTACGGTCAGGGCTTAGAGCAGGGGTTAGGGTTGGAGGTCAGATTGCAAGCCTCACGGTTCGGATGGGGGGTTGTGTGTAGGATTAGGGGTTGGTGCTCGGCATGAAGATCAGGAGAGGTTCGGGTTAGGATGCAGGATTGGGGGTTAGGGGTTATGGAAGAAGCTGAGTCAGGTGTTTGGAGTTCGGGATCAGGGTTAGGGGTACGAGGTTGGCGAGGTTGGCTTTACGGTCAGGGGTTATGGGTTAGAGATTATAATCAGAGTTCGGGTGAGAATGTGCATTTTGACTTCAGGGTTCGTTTCGGGTTTGGGGCGAAGACGAGACTCAAATTTGGGATTGCAGTTCAGGGCTTGTGTTTGGGTCAGGTTTCAGGATTTAGGGTTAAGGTTAGAATTCAGAATTTGGAGTGATATCAGTGGTTACTATGGTTTAACAGTTGAGTGTATGGTGTAGGGCGAGAGTGTGTCTTGAGTGCGGGAGAGGAAGGGGGGGCCTTCTTTTGTGGGCGCGGGGGATAGAGTGAGGCTCGAATGCCCAGAGGACGGGGACGGGGAAGTGAGTCTGTGAGCGTGGGGCAGAGAGTGAGGCTCGAGTGCTCGGGTGGGGGGGGAAGCGCCTTCTGGGGGTCGGGGAAGAGAGTGGGGTATCCAGTGCCAGGGGAAGGGGGGGAAGAGTGAACTCGAGTGCCGGGGGGGGGGGGCCTCCCCCTTGTGAGCGCCGGGGGAGAAAGTGGAGTCTCGAGTGCCAGGGGGGAGGGGAGGTTCTCCTCTTTTGTGTGCGCGGACCA
>CAUYUJ010002530.1:0-20000 GCA_963575745.1 Prorocentrum cordatum
CATCTTGGGCCGTCTTGAGGCTATCTTGAGAGGCTCTTGAGCTGTCTTGTGCCATCTTGAGTCGCTTTGTTGTCGTCTGCAGGCCACCTTGGCCGTCTGGAGGCCAAAAAGACCCTCCGACAGCAATTTCGGAGGGGACGGTTGTCGAGGCTTGCCTCCCGGAGGGGGGGGCCCTAGAAAAGTAGGAACAAAAACAGCCTTCCAGGCAACAGACGAGCATTCTGACACGCCCACTCTATGCAGGAGACAATTTTCTAGGGTCTGGCGATAACCTGGGTGATCGGTCTCGCCCCCCCCGGATAACCTGTCCTTGTCGGTTGAGCAAGGTCCGGGGGGGTGGGCGCAGGGAGCTCACAGGGAGCGCTGTGTTCAATGGCGCGGTGGTGTGTGCAACAGCATGCTGGTGTTCGGAGACGAGGACGACGACGACGACGGCGGCGGCGGCGACGGTGACGGTCGACGTCGTCCATTGGCATCTGGAGGTGCACGTGAGCAGCGCGTGCACAGGCCTTGCGTGCACAGGCAGCGACGCGATTTGGTGCACGGATTTTGATGGTGCTGCAGCAGGATCTGTGGTGTACGCAGGCGTTGTGGTGCACGCAAGCATAATTGCACGCAGGCCGAGCGGAGCACGCGGGCATCGTAATGCATCCAGATATTATGGTGTAGACAGGATTTGTGGTATACACGATTGTTGCTGCAACAGCAGTCACGGCTCACGGGGGCATCCCAGGCATGGTGGCGTGCAGACGCGCTGTGGTGCACGGCCATAGCGGTGTACCACATACACAGGCGCTGCGGTGTACGCATCCGCTGTTCTACACAGTCGCTACGGTGCTATGGTGTACACGGGCGTTGTGGGCCCAAAAGACGGGCAGAACAATCGACAATCGCAAATAATATGCATATTGGATTTGATACGTTCGGGACCCCTTGGAAGTGCACGCAATTTTCTGGTGTACACACTCATTTTGGTGCACCAGAGCTGCGATTCACACTTGTTGTGCTGAAGTAGCAACCGTGATGCGCATAAACTTCGCAGTGCACGTAGGCACCGTGGTGTACACAGGCGCTGTGGGACACACGGCTGCTGCGGTGTACGCAGGCGCTGTGGTATACTAAAGCACTGCTGTACACACGTGCGGTGCGGTGTACAACAGCACTTGTGGTGTGCAAAGGCGTCGTGGCGTACACTCGACAGGTACTGTGGTGTTCACAGACATGGTCGGCCCCAAACAGGGTGGGGGGGCGTACCTCAGGCCAGGAAAAGCAATAATCACATATAAGTTCCATGTTGAGTTTGATACGGTCGGGCCCCCGCCGATTTTCAAGAGTTGGGCCCCGTCGGGACCTTGGAGGGGCACGTAAGCGCTGTGGCGCACATGTTCGCTATGCGCTGTGGTGCACGCGGCTCCTGTGGTGTGCACAAGCGTCGGCGTGTACACAGGTGCTGTGGTGCACGCGGCTGTTGAAGTGTACACATGCATTGTGGTGTACACAGAAACTCTTTTGTAGACAGGCACTGCGGTGTACACGAGTAATTAGCTTTGGTGTACGAAGGTGGCGTGGTGTGGTGTACAATAGACAGGGACTGTGAGTGTACACAGACATGGTCGGCCCCAAGCAGGGGACCGTAGCCCAGGCCAGAAGATCAATAATCACATATACATTGCATATTGAATTCGATACGTTCGGGCCCCTTGCGGTTTTCCAGATTAGGGTCCCGTCGGGACCTTGGGGTTGCACGGAAGCGCTGTGGCGCAAATGTATGCCATGCGCTGTGGTGCACGCGGCTCCTGTGGTGTGCGCAAGCATCGGCGTGTCCACAGGCGCTGTGGTGCAAGCAGAAGCTGCAGCTGCTGCTGCTGCTGCAGCGGCCACCTGTGGTGCGCATCGCGTGCAATATGGTGTACATCAGATTCTTAGGCTTACGCCACACCGCCGACCCCTTGTTTATGCCAATCTGGGGGTAGTAGAAGCTGCGAAGGGGTGAAAAGGCGAGTGATATTTGTTTGGTGTCGGTTCGCCGCCACCGCCAGAGGGTCTCGGGCAGTTCCGCGGGGAGGTCCGAGCGGACAGCGACACTGCGAGTTTTGGAGCCTCTCGGGGGCCGTTTCGGAGCCTCTGGGGTGATTCTTGGGGGTTCCTTGGGGCGTCTGGGCGGCCTCGTGAGGGCCTCTGGGGGCCTCTTGGGGCACTCTTGGGGCCCCCTGGGGCTCCTGGGGGCAGAAAGCTAGAGTTTCAACATGTTTGGTCGCCCTCTTGGGCCCCTCGTGGTGCCGTCTTGGAGCACTCTTGGGCCGTCTTGGGGACCTCTTGGGCCGTCTTGGGGCCGTCTTGGGCCGTCTGGAGGCCGTCTTGGGGGCCTCTTGGGCCATCTTGGGGCTGTCTTTGGGGCCTCTTTGCCCGTCTTGGAGCGTCGGGAAGCCGGAAAGGCGGAAAAGCAAAACACATCGAAAAACACTATGGAAAATCAACAATTTTAGACTCTTGGGGCCCTCTTGGGAGGCTTGTTTGGGACCTCGGGGGCCGTCTTGGAGACCTCTTGGCCCGTCTTGGGGCCATCGTGGGCGTCTTGGAACGGTCGTTTGGCGTCTCGGAGCCTTCGTGGGCCGTCTTGGAGGCCTCTTGGAGCCTTCTTGGCCCGTCTTGAGGCCCTCTTGGGCCCGGAAAAGCTCCGTGAACCGCTCGTCCCGGCCGTGCTGCGCTCGTCCTGGCCCCCTCCCCGCCTCCAAATCGGCCCTCTTGGGCCGTTTTGAGGACCTCTTGGGCCGTCTTGGGGCCGTCCTGGGCCGTCTGGAGGCCGTCTTGGGGGCCTCTTGGGCCATCTTTGGGCTATCTTTGGGGCCTCTTAGCCCGTCTTGGAGCGTCGAGAAGCCGGAAAGAAAAAAAAAAAAAAAAAACAAAAAAAAAAAAAAAAAAAAAAAAAAAAAAAAAAAAAAAAAAAAAAAGCGGAAGAACCGCCCCCCAAAACATCGAAAAAAACACTTTTTTTCTTTTTTCTTTTCTTTTTTTTTCCTCGTACTTTATATTCATCTTTTTCTGGAAAATCAGCAATTTTTGACTCTTTGGTCCCTCTTGGGAGGCTCATTTGGGACCTCAGGGGCCGTCTTGGAGACCTCTTGGCCCGTCTTGGGGCCATCGTGGGCGTCTTGGAGCGGTCGTTTGGCTTCTCGGCGCCTTCGTGGGCCGTCTTGGAGGCCTCTTGGGGGCTTCGTGGCCCGTCTTGAAGCCCTCTTGGGCCAGGAAAAGCCCCGTGGAGCGCTCGTCCCGGACCCCCCCCCCCCTCCGGAGCGCTCGTCCCGGACCCCCCCCCCCCCTCCAAATCGACCGGACCGGGCTCCCGGGGGAGGGGTTTGGGGAGGGGGAAGCATCTCACACGCCGATGATCCCCAAGGGGTCGGCGGATTCTTGGGCTACTCTCAGCAATTCCATCCCGCGTATCCCAATGCTAGCTGTCCAGACATATCCTGAGGCATTCTCAGACGGCGTCCGCATCGTCGCAGCATCAATAGCAGCATCGTCGCAGCATCGTTAGCAGTTGGAGGGGTCGCAGCACCAGGGCGCGCGGGCATATGCAGGGCTGCCCACAGCGCGAAGGTTAGGTTATCGGCCGGTCCATACCACCCCCAGGATAACCCAGGTTATTGCCGATAAAAACACTCTCCAGGCATGGTGGTGGATTCTTTAGAAGCACATTCAACTTGTGACCGCAATCAATATGGATGTGCATAGCTTTGTATTGCTAGCTTTGTATCAGTGTTTATTTCGTAACTGTATTTGACTAGCACTACCATAGCGTAGATCGCTCATGGACTGCGACCAGCATGGATGAGGAACAGGAGGAGGGTGGGAAGGTCTTGGAATCCATATTTTTATATATATAGAGAGAGAGAGAGAGAGAGAGAGAGAGAGAGACAGAGAGCGATATACTTATATATTGTTTTTAGTTTTTGCCTAGCTCTCGTTAGTGATGGCGGGGATGTTCGAACCCCCTAGCGAAGAGGACCCGTTCGTCAAAAGGGCCCTGGAGCATATCGTTCCAGACGGAGCCACTCGGCGTACTTACCCGTGGGGCATCCAAGACATCGATGCGGACGTGGTCCGGGGGCGGGGCGCGGGGGTGAACGTGTATGTGCTGGACACTGGCATTCTTACAACGCACGTCGAGTTTGGCGGCCGGGCATTCGCTGGGTTGGACATGGCTTCCACGGGGACCTACACACTGTGCACGCCTAGCAGCACGACGTGTGCTGCAGACTTCAATGGGCACGGCACCCATTGCGCGGGCACGTTGGGTTCCTCGACATATGGCGTCGCGAATGGCGCGACCTTGTGGGCAATGAAGGTTCTCGACGACAACGCCGCAGGCTTTACATTTTGGTCGATTGTTGCCGAACAGCATGTTTTGACGTATGGTTTAAGGCCAGCAGTGGTCAGCATGAGTCTTGGGGACCCCGGCGCGGTCGAATCGGAGCAGACCTCGATCAACGCGTTGGTGGCTGATGGCGTGACCATGGTGGTTGCTGCAGGGAACCAAAACGATGACGCGTGCAACTATAATCCGGCCTGGATCCCGTCGGCGATCACGGTGGTATCTTATGATTCAGCAGGGGCCAAGTCGTCCTTCAGCAACTACGGCTCCTGCATCGATGTCTGGGCTCCAGGCACGTCCGTCAAATCGACGTACATCGGCAGCAACACCGCAACGGGTTGGTCTTCGGGCACTTCCATGGCCTGTCCGCACGTCTCTGGGCTTGCGGCCATCATGTACGAGGACAACGCAACGGCGGGATCCATGACCGATTCACAGAGGTGGGCTCTCCTGACGGCTTCGCAGCACACTGGCTATGTCACTGGAATTCCTGCGACCCCAGCCACTGTCAACCTGGTGGCCTTGGCACCCACGCCAGGAACGCCGGCAACCCCGTCACCGACGCCCAGCCCGACTCCCAGCCCGACGCCCAGCCCGACGCCCAGCCCGACGCCCAGCCCGACGCCAAGCCCGACGTCCGGCGCGACGTTGTTGATGAAGCTGAAGGCGGGCTCCAGCACTTTCCAGTACGACTCCAGTTATTGGACAGATGGCAGTTCGGTGTTGAACGAAGCCAGCGGTGCTTCCAGCAGCGACTCTGACGACGAGGACGTCAAGACGTCGGCGTTCAACACATTTTCGATCTCTGCCCTCACGTTGTGCTACAAGAAGTTGGACAACTGCTACACGTACGAGCTGGGCGCGACGTACGCCAGCGCACAATCGCTCTTCAGCTCGGGCTTCATCCGCAGCCTCAAAAAGAAGGCCTGGACAGATTTGTTTTTGCCGCCAGGAACGGCCACCTGGTACGACGACTTCTGGAATGGGAACGGAGGTGGCAATTGCGATATGCAGCGACCCGGAATCAACACCCAGTGCAGTGATAACAACTGGGCTCGCATCGGGTACTGCGTGAACCTTCCTGACCAGAGTTGCCAGTCCTCTGACGGCAGCGATGCCAACTCTCCTGTAGGGATCGGGCTGAAGACGCAGAACTGGCCCAACAATGTTAACCCCCCTTTCGGTGAGTACTTCATACATGGCGCCGGGTCGTCTGGGGTGCAGAGCTTCCAACACCAAGCATGGCTTTTTGCAGGATCGGGCCCTGCTCCTGGCGGGGCTGCTGCCACTGGTGATCCCCATCTTCAGAACATTCATGGTGACCGCTTCGATTTGATGAAGGCGGGCAACCATGTTCTGATCAACATCCCTCGTGGAATGAGTGCTGAAAACGCATTGCTTCGCGTCCAGGCCGATGCGCGCCGACTGGGAGGACATTGCGCGGATATGTACTTCCAGGAGTTGAACATTACGGGGTCGTGGGCAGATGCGAAACAAGCTGGAGGGTATCACTACAGCGTGTCGCAGCATGAGGTCAAGTCTCCCGAATGGGTTGCTCTGGGTAAAGTTGAGCTGAAAGTCGTGCATGGGCATACGGATGATGGCATCCGCTATTTGAATGTGTACGTGAAGCATTTGGGGCGAGCAGGGTTTGCTGTCGGAGGTCTTCTGGGAGACGACGACCACGGGGATGTGGTCGTTCCTCCAGAGGCGTGTGCCAAGCACCTGTCCCTCGTGGACGACGTGCCCGCGGACAAGGCGCGCAAAACCCGTGTGCTCTCAGTCGCAGAGGCAAGCCTGGCGTGACCGTGCTGCGCCCGCTCATCCGTCGAGCGACGCAGGACCGTGGGGACCGCCAGGGCTTCCCTTCGCCGCTCGGCCGCGGTCCGGCCTTCCCGCCGCGCTCACTGGCGAGTTGATGGGCGTATTCATCTCACAGGTGGCTGCGCAGGCCCTTCGGCCTGCTTCCGCCATGCCAATTCTGATTCGCCCCGATGCGACCTTTGGGTTCCACGCCGCGACGAAAGCAAATCAGTTCACAGAAGCAGGGCGGCAGTGACGCGGCAGCGGGGCGGCAACTGGGCGGCGACCGGGCGGCAGTGGTGCTGCAGCGGTGCGGCACGGGGGCGGCAACGGGGAGGCAGCGGGCGGGGACTGGGCGGCAGCGAGTCGGACATCCGGAGTTCGCGTCCAGCCTCCTCCTCTTCCTCCTCCTCCTCCTCCTCCTCCTACTCCTACTCCTCCTCCTCCCCCTCCTCATCCTCCTCCTTTCCCTCTTCCTTCTCCTCCCCTTTCTCCTCCTCCTCCTGATCCTCCTCCTCCTCCTCCTCCTCCTCCTCCTCCACCTTGCAAAGCGAGCAAGAACCTGCAAGTGCAACTGCTTTTTCGGGAAATTGCCTCCAGCGCTTTTCCAAGCGCACTCAGGGGGGTTGCCAGGCTTCGCACTCTGCCCTCTGCCCCCCTTGCCGGCTGGCGGGTTGGCTGGCTGTTTGGCTGGCTCCTTGGTTGGCAGGTTGGCTAGTTGACTCGCTGGCTGCTTGGCTAGCTGACTGGTTGGTCCGTTGGCTGGTTGGCTTGCTGGCTGATTTTCCATGTGCTAATGGCTGATCTTCCATGTGCTAACTTTTTGGCATGTTGGCCAGCTGAGAAGGGCCCCCCCCACGTACCTCTTAAGTTGCTTTCGTGGCACCCACAACGTTTCAACTGCCCCAACACGGCCGACCAAGGCCCGAATGTACATCCGAGCGGCAGCAGGTAGCACGAGCACGCAGCAGCAAGCAGCAGCAAGCAGCAGCACGCGGCAGCACGCGGCCGCCGGCAGCAGCATGCACATCTGCAGCAGTGCTCCCTGCTGTGCCCGAGACGGGCGGCAGGAAGCGCGGGGCGGTTCACCGGCTGCTCACTCCGAGCTGTTGTCTCGACGGTCCCGAGGCTCCATTGGGGCCCCCGGCGGCCGAGGACATGGCGAAGAGCCTTCCGTCGCAATTCTTTCCCTGGCCCCAGTCGACTACACGTCAGTGCGACCTTTCGCCGGAGTGACCTTGGGTGCGGGCCCAGTGGGGTCCTCCGATCGCCGAGCGCGGTGCGGCAGTGGCGCCCTGCGCACCTGTGTTTGGCTCCGCCGCGGCCCCCCCAAGAGCCGCGCGCCAGGGGTCACTCTTACCCAGGGTCACTCTTGCGTGTGTCAGGAGGGAAAAAGCACACAGACACAATTAATCGTCGACTCCCAGGAAAATATGGGAAAATATGGGAAGTGGGGGGGAAGACAACAACCCCAGAAAATGTGGGAAAATATGGGGAATCCGGTTACTTGTGTCCATTTATGTGTGTGTCCCGGGGCCCCTTCAGTGTAGTCGATCCAGGGGGGCGAGGTCGACGTCGACGAGGCCGACGCCGACGTCGACGCCGGCGACGAGGGCGACGAGGGCGACGCCGACGCGCGGCGGCGCCGCGAGGCGCCCGGGCTGCCGCGGGCGGGCCCCGGCGGCCTGCCCCCGCTCGGCGCCTCGGCAATGGCCGCCGCGCCAGCGGCCCGCGGCGGCGGCGGGGTCGCCGACCTAGGCCCACCGAGCGCGCTCCACTGCTGGCAAACTGTCTATAGTCCCCTGAGGTTCTGGCGTTGCAATTTTTTTTGCAACGGGCGTTTTAGCTCCACTTCGGGCCCCGGGACCCTCACGGATCGATCCGGCGCTCGAAAATGACGCAGAAAGATGCGGTCCGGGGCTTTGGACGTGATTTTCTGCGATGTTGCATTTTTTTTTGCAACGTCGGATCTCAGGGTCTCTAGGCCTCCTAGGTGGGGTCCGAGTAGATGGGGTTGAGGATCGCGCCGCGTCGCCGATGCATCGCCGGTGCGGCCCGATGCGGAGCCTGATTTCCTCCACGCGGACGTCGCCAACGGACGCATCATCCACGTCGCCGGCCTAGGCTCAACGAGCGCGTTCCACTACCCACCACCCCCCAAACAAACCCAACCCAACCCGAAGGCCTCAATCTGTCCTCCATTTCCAGTGGGGGGGGCGGGGAACATTGAAAAAACATGGAACCCGTACCCCCCCCCCGAACCTGAAATTCGGGTCAAATTCGTGTATTCGGGTTGGGTTGGGATGATTTGGTAGGTAGTCAACCAATGGCAAAGTGCCTACTCGCAAACGTCCGAGACAAAAGGGTCTTCCTCGATGTAGCGTATCGTAAATCCCCCGCGGCGGATCCAGGCCATCTGCGAGCAGTTGCTGCTTTGCGAGTAGTGCAACGCGCTTGCCCATTGGCGTTGGGGAGGGGAGGTCCTCCTGTCGGGTGTTCAGTGGTGGCAGGAGCAAGAGAGGGACGTGCGCACACGCCAATGTCACGTCGACCTCGCGAGTATACGCGCTGCGCGAACGGGGAGGGATCCAGCAACACGCGCATGCTTGATGAGAGGAGGTGGGACGAGGAGCGGAGGGAGGAATTCGATGCGGACGTGGGCGTGGATCGAATAGTCGCAGCATGTCTCAATGCCTGTGGACTAGGGACGGGTCCCGCCTGCGTGCAGAACCGGCGCGCTCCGGCTGCAAATCGGGGGGCATCGGCCTCGTGCCTCGGGGGGCACGTTCCCCGACCGCTTGGATTTCTGTATCGCTTGGCCGGGTGCACGTCCAGGATGCGGGTATGTGCGTAGGGGGCTCTGGGAACCTTTTGGGGGCGTCTTGGGGGCGTCTTCGGCAATCTTCGGGTGCTCTTGGGGTCGTCTGCCGCCTTCGGATGCCGTCTCAGGGGCCTCTCTGGGGCGTCCTGCCTCCAAGAGCTGTCATCGGGGTCCCGTGGGCTGTCTTGGGGCCCATTTAGGCCGTCGGGGAGCTGTCTTGGGGGCCTCTTGGGCCACCTTTGAACCCTCTTGGGCCGTGTTGGGGCTCTTTTGGGGTTTCTTGGGCCGTCTTGGGGGGTGTCCAGCGCCCCAGAAGGTGAGAGCGCTAAACTTCAAGGTGAGAGCGCTAAACTTCAAGGTGAGGCCAGAGGCTCTCGCCGACGCTGGCTGACCATATACAGGAGTCGTACGCGGCCAGGAGCTCGCATACCTGACGAGGCCAAAGGCTCTCGCCTCGCATAATGCGACGAGGCCAATAACTAAATAGCTCCCCGGGCGGCCCCCACCATAGCCCCCTTGCAATTCATTCACAGACAATGGCTCCTGCCTGATACTTCCTCCATATTCGAGCCTGATGAGCCCAAGAGTGACGACAGTTACAGGTTTCCGACAACTCGCTCGGATTACAAACGTGAGCTGCAGGCCCCATGGGGAGGGGGCTCCCGCTTGAGACTTCGTCGCAGTTCGCTCACAGACGAGTCTACCGCCTCATACTTCCTCCATATTCAAGTCTCATGAGCCCAAAAGTGACGACAGTTACAAGTTTCCGACAACCCGCTCGGATCACAAACATGAGCTGCGGGCCCCGCAGGGAGGGGGTTCCTGCCTGAGACTTCTTCGGAGTTCATTCATACACGAGGGCTCCTGCCTGATACTTCCTCCATGTTCAAGCCTCAGGGGGCCCAAATCTGACGACGGTTACAGGTTTCCGACAACCCGCTCGGATTACAAACGTGATCTGCGGGCCCCATAGGGAGGGGGCTCCCGCTTGAGACTTTTACGAGATTCACTCACAGACGAGGCTCCCGCTTGATACTTCCTCCACATTCATGCCTCAGGCGGCCCCAAATGACGACAGTTACACGTTTCCGACAACCCGCTCGGATTACAAACATGAGCTGCGGGCTCCATAGGGAGGGGGCTCCCGCCTGAGAATTCCTCGCAATTCACTCACAGACGAGGCTCCCGCCTGATACTTCCTGTCTATTCAGGCCTGCGGAGCCCAGTGACGACAGTTACACGTTTCCGATAACCCGTTCGGATTACAAACGTGAGCTGCGGGCCCCGATGGCGAGGAGGCTCCTGCTTGAGACTTCCTCGCAATACACTCATAGACGAAGCTCCTGCCTGATACTTCCCGCATGTGTAAGCCCCTGGAGCCCCAAAGTGGCGACAATTACAGGTTTCCGATGACCCGCTCGGGTTACAAACGTGAGCTGCGGTCTCCATAAGGAGGGGGCTCTCGCCTGACATTTCTTAGCAGTTCGCTCACAGTCGAGGCTCCCGCCTGAGATGAGTGGGCGCGTCAGTGACTGATTGAATGCGTGAGCGAAGATGAAGATGAAGCTGAAGATGACGATGACGATGACGATGATGATGATGATGATGCTGATGATGATGACGATGATGATTATGATGATGATGATGATGATGCTGATGATGCTGATGATGATGATGATGATTATGATGATGATGATGATGGTGGTGGTGGTGGTGGTGATGATGATGATGATGATGATGCTGATGATGATGATGATGATACTGATGATGCTGATGATGATGATGATGATGCTGCTGATGAGGATGCTGATGATGATGATGCTCATAATGTTGATGCTGATGCTGATTATGATGATGATGACGATGACGCTGCTGGTGATGCTGACAATGATGCTGATGATGCTGCTGATGATAATGATGATGATGCTGCTGATGATGATGCTGACGATGTTAACGATGATGATGCTGCTGCTGCTGATGATGCTGACGATGCTGATGATGCTGATGATGCTGATGCTGATGATGATGATGATGATGCTGATGATGCTGATGCTGATGCTGATGATGATGATGATGATGGATGATGATGATGATGATGACGACGACGACGACGATGATGATGATGATGATGATGATGATGATGATGATGATGATGATGATGCTGATGATGATGATGATGATGATGATGATGAGATGATGATGATGATGGCTGATGATGATGATGATGCTGATGCTGATGCTGATGCTGATGATGATGATGATGATGATGATGATGATGATGATGATGATGATGATGACGATGATGATGATAATAGTGATGATGATGCTGAGCGTGTGAGTGAGTGAGTGGGTGGGGAGGTGGGTGAGTTCCTGCGCGGGGTGTCCAGAGAAAACAAGAACCCCACTTTGGACGTGGGGAACAACCAGTACGGTGAGGGGCCGAGGGGGTGGGGGAGAGGGGATGAGCGGGAGGGAGGGGCGCGGAGGAATTTGCTGATGACGAGGGAATGGAGAGGAGGAGCGGGATGGAGGGATGGCGGGCGGGAGGGCAGAAGAGAGGGAGGACACGGAATGCAGATGAAGACCCCCGCCTTCGAGACCCGAGAGGCGTTTTGGACGGGCGATTATTGCTCTTCGGCGGGGTGTACTCCAATTTGCAGGCCCGTCCCGCGCTTCCGCCTGTTGGTAGGAAAGCGAGCGAGGCGGACGAGGAGGGGAGGAGGAGGAGGAGAGGAGGAGGAGGGAGGAGGAGGAGGAGGAGGAGGGAGGAGGACGAGGAGGAGGATGGGGAGGAGAGAGCGAGGAGGAGGAGGAGGAGGAGGGAGGAGGGAGGAGGAGGAGGAGGAGGAGGAGGAGGAGAGAGGAGAGGGAGGAGGGTAGGGAGGAGGGAGGAGGGAGGGAGAGAGGAGTGAGGAGGAGGAGGGAGGAGAGGAACGAGGGAGGAGGAGGAGGGCGGACGGAAGAGGGAGGAGCGGAGGAACGGAGGAGCGGAGGAGGGAGGAGCGGAGGAGCGGAGGAGCGGAGGAGGGAGGAGCGGAGGAGCGGAGGAGCGGAGGAGCGGAGGAGCAGAGGAGCAGAGGAGCAGAGGAGCAGAGGAGCAGAGGAGCAGAGGAGCAGAGGAGCGGAGGAGCGGAGGAGCAGAGGAGCAGAGGAGCAGAGGAGCAGAGGAGCAGAGGAGCAGAGGAGCAGAGGAGCAGAGGAGCAGAGGAGCAGAGGAGCAGAGGAGCAGAACAGGGAGGAGGGAGGAGGGAGAAGGGAGGAGGGAGGAGGGAGGAGGAGGAGGGAGGAGGGAGGAGGGAGGAGGGAGGAGGGAGGAGGGAGGAGGGAGCAGCAGAGGAGACACAGGATGCGCAGAATGTGCGGCAGTGCGCCCACCCGGTCGTAAGCCACCTTCCCCAGAAGTTAGTGCAGCCATGTTGCTTCGCTGCTGGAAGCACCTCCTTGGAAGTCGATCGCCACGTGGGGTTGTCCTTCGGGCGATAACACCGTTGTGCAGTAATTTCGCCTACCGTCCTTGCGGCTAGAATGCATCATTCCCCGAGCACGCACCTTCGGGAATCTTACTTGTAGTCGTTTTCTTACTGTTTTGCCGATCGGCGCGGGCTCTCGCACCCCCTCCCCCCCCTCATGGAGTAGATCTTGGCTGTTTTTGCCGCCTGCTTCGAGCAGGTGGCGTCTTCCCCAGAGGGCGCACTGTTGCAAACAGTCGCGCTAAGCAGAGGTCTGGAGCCAGACCCCCCCGAGTCGAAACGCCGAGTAAGAAACCTCCCACCTTACTTTATTGAGGGTCTTGAAAGGTCTGGCGAGGTTTTTCCGCGTGGCCGCCCGCGGCCGCCTCGTGGCCACGTCGTGCGCTGGGCGGGTCCGGCGAGGTTTTGCCGTTCTGCCGCCCGTGGCGGCTTCGTGGCCGATGCGTGCGCTTAGTGGGGTCGGCAAGGTTTCGCCACGCTGACGCCCGCGACCGCCTCGTGGCCGCCCTTATGCGCTGGGTGGGTCCAGCGAGGTTTCGCTACGTTGCCGCCCATGGCCGCCTTGTGGCCACGTCATCACGTAGCTCTCACCACATAGCTTGCACCACGCCGATTGCATCACAGAGCTTGCATCACATCGCTTGCACCACATAGCTTGCACTACATAGCTCACTCCACATAACTTACACATCCACAGTGCAATCTTCTAGTGTCTGGGGTCCAAGCTGGCTAGCATCAACATACCTGTATACATAGATACCTCAACACAAAAAAGGACAGTACTCCACCAAGAGCCCCGATGTGACAGGATAAACACTCCGTCTGTGCACATTCTTATTGAAGGTTTGGGGACTCGTGGCCGCAGTGAAACGTGAAGTGCCCCTCTTCGTCTCCTTCTCCTTCGCAGCTCGGAATTTATAGGAGGGATTAGGTCAACAGCCCCGAGGGGACCACTAAGAGCCGAGATCGCTCACACGCTGGACGGCTCACGCGGTATCAGAGACCAGGGCCGACGTGTCACGGCATGATCCTGCTGTGCCCCCGCTTTCCACGCCCACGAAGCTTTCAGGTTCATGCGATCAAGAGGCCACGAAATGCCCGTGGGGTCGCGGCGCCCCACTGGGAAGTGGGCGATCCAAACACGTTTTCTCGGTTCGTCGTCGTCGTCGTCGTCGTAGCCGGCGACTGATACGAGAACAGCTATTCGTGTAATCGTCACTGCCATGTTGTGCTTCATCTTTTCCTTAATCGCTTGGTCGCAGTACGATCTGGCAAGCATCATGCATATCTTCGTATTAACGTGTGGTGCGCTCGGTGTGATTCCGCAGGCGCTGGAGGCTCTCGTGGCAGTCTGTCGGGACGAGGCGCAACTTGGGATGCTGTTTTTTTTGTTGTTCTCTTTGCCCTGCATGAACTTTCACTGTGACATGTGCCCGCAGGATGTAGCAGCATCGATGTCAAAGTTCAACCGGCGAGATCGGAGCGGGACCAGGGAAGCGTGAAGTTGGAAGTTTCGAGACATTTGCAAATGGCAGGTGAGTTGATTCTGCCACGGTACATGATAGGCATGCTATCAAATCTGATTCATGCATTGAAGATCCATTATGCAGTCTTTCCATTACACCCGCATTGTGTGGTTCGTTGACCGCAAAGCCAGGTCGGTTGCGTGCACATGCCAGCTTTGCGCTTGGTTCACCTTGGGCTCGAGGCTGGCCAAGCTGGTGCAGGCATGCATGACCGCGGGAAGTGATTATCGAAGCCACTTCTTGGCGGAACTAAGTATCGCTTCTCGCCACTAGAAATGTTATCCCGCCCCCAGACCCCTCAGTGCGGGATTCCACCAATATCCTGACAGGATTCCAATCGGACTCCAATCGGATTGCAATGGGAGCCCAAGAGGGTTGCAGCATAAACCTAGTATTATGATGTTCCAACCTAATCTGTTTTGGATCACCAGGCAGGATTTCGAGCACCAAGAAACTACCGAACCTGGAGTGTTCTCACGTGTCGGGCCCTGGGAGGCGATACTCGTTCGACACTGTTTCGATACTTTTCTGGGTGCCCGAAATTATCTCTGGGATGTGGTCCTTAAGTGCGATGGGAACAACATAAACCTAGTAAGATCCCAATTGGATTCCAATCGCCTCAGGGATATCTCGGGGCTGTCTCGGGGATTTGGACCGTCGGCGGGGGCTCTTGCCTCCGAAGAGGCCGTCTCTTGAGGTCTCTGCTGGGCCGTCTTACTCATTCTACTCCGACCCCCCCCGCGGAAGCATGTAATTGGTGAAGTTGACGTGGTTCTAACGGTATCCATCGGTGGTCTCTTTTTTTCGGGGGCAATGCACTCATTATTTTTGAGTGCTGCAGATAACGGGAGGGCTCGATATCCGTTTCCCAAGGTTTCGAAAGTTGGGTTTGCACGAGGTTTGAATCCCAAATCAGAGTTTGCCTCTGTAGGGGTCCTAGCGGATTCATATGGTTAAGTGAGCTTTGTCACCGATTTTTGCGGCCCGCCTGGGTGCCCGGGTGCCCGGGTGGCTGGGTGGCCGGGTGCCCGGGTGCTTGGGTGCCTTATAATACCATAGCCCTAAAGCCCTATAGCCCTATAGGCCTATAGCCCTACAGCTCTCTAGCCCTACAGCCCTACAGCCCTATAGCCCCATAGCCCTATAGCCCTATAGCCCAATAGCCCTATAGCCCTATAGCCCTATAGCCAAATAGCCCTATGTCCCTATAGCCCTATAGCCCTATAACACTATAGCCTTATAGCCTCTTAGCCCTATCGCACTAAAGCCCTGGAGCCCTATAGCTCTGTAACCCTGTAGCCCAATAGCCCTATAGCCCTGTAGCCCGCTAGCTCTATAGCCCTATAGCCCTATAGCCCAATAGCCCAGTAGCCCTATAGGCCCAACATCCATGCAGCCCTATCGCCCTATAGTCTTATAGCCTGATAGCCCTATAGCCCCATAGCCCTATAGCCCTATAGCTCTATAGTTTTATATGCCCATAGTTGTATAGCCCCAGAGCCCCAGAGCCCTACAGCCCTATAGCACTACCGCCCAATAGCCCTATAGCCCCCGAGCCCTATAGCCCTATAGCCCTATAGCCCTATAGCCCTACATTATTATAGTCCTATGGCCCCATAGCCCAATAGCCCTATAGCCCTGTAGCCCTTTAGCCCTATAGCTCTATAGCCCTATAGCCTCATAGCCGTATCTAGAGCCCTATGACCCTATGGCCTTATAGCCTTATACCCCTGTAACCCTATAGCCCTATAGCCGTTTAGCTTTATATGTCTATAGCCCTATAGCCTTATAGCCCAATAGCCCAATAGCCCTACATCCCTATAGCCCCCGAGCCCTATAGCCCTATAGCCTTACAGCCTTATAGCCTTATAGCCTTATAGCCTTATAGCCTTATAGCCCTATAGCCCTATAGCCCTATAGCTCTATATGCCACTAGCCCTATAGCCATATGGCCCTTAGCCCTATATTTGTATATATATTTATATGTGTATATATATATATATATACCCCTACAGCCCTACAGCTCCATGGTCCCATAGCCCTATAGCCCCATAGCCCTATTTCCACATGTTGAAAAGGTGAAACTGTTGCCAATTTTTATGCTTCAAACTCATAAGTGGCGAGGACGTCTCAGGCTAAACGCCCGGCCCGCCCTAAGACCTGGCCTCGGGGTGCGACAGGGAGAAGTTATTTCCAATCAGAGTTTGCATCTGTAAGGGTCCTAGCGGATTCATATGGTTCGTTGAGGTTTGCCACCGATTTCCGCGGCCCGCCGGGGTGCCCGGGTGCGTGGGTGTCTGGGTGCCCGGGTGCCCAGGTGCCTGGGTGCGCGGGTGTTTTATAGACCTATAGCCCTATAGCCCTGTAGCCCTATAGCCCTATAGCCCCAGAGCCCTATAGCCCCATAGCCCTATAGCCCTATAGCCCTATTGCCCTTTAGCCCTATAGCCCCAGAGCCCCAGAGCCCTATAGCCCTATAGCCCTATAGCCCTGTAGCCCTATAGCCCTATAGCCCCAGAGCCCTATAGCCCCATAGCCCTATAGCCCTATAGCCCTATAGCCCTATAGCCCTATAGCCCTATAGCCCTATAGCACCAGAGCCCCAGAGCCCTATAGCCCTATAGCCCTATAGCCCTATAGCCCAATAGCCCCATAGTCCTATAGTCCTATAGCCCTCTAGCCTACTAGACCTATAGCCCTATAACCCAATAGCCCTATAGTCCTATAGCCCTTTAGCCCTGTAGCCTTATAGCCTTCTAGCCCTATAGCCCTATCGCCCTAGAGCCCTATAGCTCTATGGCCGTATAGCCCCATAGCCCTATAGCCCTATAGTCCTGTAGCCCTCTAGCCCACTAGCCCTATAGCCCCATAGACCTGTAGCCCTATAGCCCTATAGCCCCATAGCCTTGCAGCCCTACAGCCCTATAGCCCAATAGCCCAATAGCCCTATCGCCCTATCGCCTTAGAGCCCTACAACTCTATAGCCTTATAGTCCTATTGCCTTATAGCCCTATAACCCTATAGCTTATATGCCTATAGCCCTATAGCCCTGTAGCCCTATGGCCCTATAGCCCCATAGCCCCATAGCCCCATAGCCCTATATACTCATAGCCCTACAGCCCTATGGCCCTATAGCCCCATAGCCCCAGAGCCCCAGAGCCCCAGAGCCCTACAGCCCTTCAGCCATATAGCCCTATGGCTCTATAGCCCTCTCGTCCTATAGCCCTATGGCCCTATAGCCCTATTGTTCCACAGCCCTTTTGCCCCATAGCCCCATCGCACTTTTGCCCAATAGCCCCATAACCCTTTTTTCCCTGACGAGACTTTGATTGGGACTTTTTTTCCCCGGTATCACATCCGTTTCCCAAGGTTCTGGCAGTTGGCTTCGCACGAAGACGGGTTGGACCAGTCGATCGGCCACCTCTTTGCCCACTCTGGGCCCGCTGGGGCCCACCTCTCTTGCCCTCTCTGCCCCGTGGATGGCGACTCCTCTCTCCTCCTCCCCTCCATCTCTCCCCCTCCCTCTCCCTCCCTCCCTCCCTCCCTCCCTCCTCCCTCCTTCTCCTCCCTCCCCCTCCCTCCCTCCTCCCTCCCCTCCATTTCTCCCCCTCTCTCCCTCCCTCCCTCCCTCCTCCCTCCTTCTCCTCCCTCCCCCCTCAGTCCGCAGCCACTCCGGGCCAGGCCACAGCCGCTTGGCATGGGGCTCGAGCTGGCGGGCATGCGCGTGGTGGCCGCCGCCCCAGCTTGCACCCGCGTGCATCGAAATGGCTCTCCGGTGCGAGCCACAGACGGCACGGGAGCTGCCGTCCAGCGGCGCCCGGTGCGCCTGCTGCGGCCGCGCGTGCTGGACGGCAGGCGCGGCGCCGCTCGTCGGCGTGGTCCTCTGCGAGTGCAGTGGAGACCCATGCCAAGAAACACCTTGCTCGCCTCCTGGGTGCCCGTCTCTTGGGTTTCGATGATTTTGCTATGGACAGCGTGACGCTCCCACGCCAAAGATCCATGGAGGTCCTGGGGTCTCAGGGTTGGGTTTCTTGTGGACGGTTTCTTGTGGTCGAGCTCCTACGGTATGGGCACGTGGGCGAGTGCTGGCACGGGCTTCGCTGTCTGCGGAGCGGCGCAGTGCGGCGGAGGGGCCGAGGCGGGGTCGCGAGGTCCTCGCCGTGCTCCTTAAGCAAGCGGCAGCCGAGGAGGGCATCGCGAGGGCGGAGGCGGAAGGCGCTGGCGCTGGGGCCCCTGGGGCGGCGCTGCGGGAGCTGCTGGTCGGCTGCGACGCGCTGGCACAAGGCACCGCGGCGGCGCAGCAAGTCTGAGGAGAGCATCACGCAGGCGGAGTTGGCAGGCCGCTGGCACTGGAGTTTCCTGTGGTGGCGCTGCTGGACCTGCTCGTCGGCGACGGGCGGCCGAGCTTCCTGGCTTCGCGGCCGTGAAGAGGAAGGGGGCCGGCGCCGAGGCGGCCTGCGGAGCGCAGGACGTCGGCGGTCGGCACGCAGGATCGGGGCGGCGCGGCAGGTCTGTCAGCCGCTGGGACCTGGCTCGCTGCGTGGCGACCGATGAGGCGGCCCCAGGGGATAGGCGACGCACGGAGGATGGCATGGAGTGCGGGGCGGCGACCGTCGTGCAGAAACACCCTAGGGGCCACCTGGCGCCGAGCAGGTTCAGAGGAGGAGGAGGAGGAGGAGGAGGAGGAGGAGGAGGACGAGGAGGAGGAGGAGGAGGAGGAGGAGGATGAGGAGGAGGAGGAGGAGGACGAGGAGGAGGAGGAGGAGGAGGAGGAGGAGGAGGAGGAGGAGGAGGAGGGAGTAGGAGGAGGAGGAGGAGGAGGAGGAGGAGGAGGAGGAGGATGAGCATAGCCTGCCGTGGCTAGCAGCTCTCCACATCAAGCCGCCGTGCGGTCGTGGACCCGGTCGTCGAGGCAGGCGGTGGCGAGGGCGAGGACGAGGCCGTCGCGCGCACGCAGCAGGAGCTGGAGAGGCCCCAGGGCAGCCGGCATGCCCGTCGTGCAGGCCGCCGGGCGGCAGGCAGGGGCGGCGGCGCAAGAGCGAGAGGAAGGCCGACACGCCGACTGGAGGCGAGGCGCCGCCGGCGGCGGCAGAGGCGGCGGCGGAGGCGGGCAAGGAGCGCCTGAGCGTTTCGCGGGCCGCGGCGGCTGCCCAGGAGGCTTCCCCCAGGGGGGTAAGGACCACAGCTCCCCCAGTTATGGTTGGTCGGCTGGAGGCGGCCCGGCTTGCAGCCGAGCCGGAGGCCCCGGATGTCGCGGAAGCCGAGCCGGAGGCGGAGGCCGCTCAGCAGGGCAGCCGTCGTCAACCTCATCCTGGGTGAGGTCGCCGTGGGCTGGGAACGCGCTGGGGCGGCTGCGGGCGGAGGTCGGCTGTGCCGTGCCAGCTTGTGGGTCGGGCCGTCCTCCCCCTCGCGGAGTTCGTGTTCGCGTGGTCGTGCACGGCGCGCTGCTCTAACACTTCTGCAGGAAGAGGCGTTGTTTGCCCCTGCCGCGTAGCGGCTCGGCGGACTCGCCGATGCACCATTACCATTGCAATTGCCATTACCTCCCTCCCTCCCTCCCCCCCCTTCCTCATCCTCCTCCTCCTTCCCTCCTCCTACTCCCTCTTCCCCCATCCTTCTCATTACCCTCCCTTTCTCCGTCTCTTCCCCTCCCTCCTCGTCCTCCTCCATCCTTGTCTTCATCGAGAACTCCTGGCCGCACCCCTGGCCGTGGTGGTATGGCGGGCCAGGCGTTTCGCTGAGTTCATACCTCCCCACCACTGATGATCCCGAAACTGGAAATAAGCAATAGCTCCAATCATGGAGGACGGTGGTGCTCGAAAGCTTTTTAAAGCGTGTAAGTTTCAGCATCTGCAAGGATGGAGGACAGGTCCTTGTCAGCTCGTGTTTCTCTCCTTGACGCCGCGCGCATTCGTTTTCAAAATCCACAACAGTTTCATGAGTGGAGGGCGGGTCCTTTTCAAACTGTGGCTTTCGCTTTCGTGCTGCGTGCATGGGCTTTCACA
>CAUYUJ010002530.1:22500-37500 GCA_963575745.1 Prorocentrum cordatum
CATGAGTTTGTACGCGTAAGAAGATCAGGCGATCGCAAATATGGAATTCAGGGGGCGTGGATTAGCGACGGGTCCCGTTTCCATGGGAAACCGCGGATTTCCGCCGGCGAACGAGGCGGCACAGGCTGCATTTTGGGGAGGGCACCTGCCCCGATCCATGGATTTGGCGACCGCGCGCCAAATCCATGGATCGCTAATCCATGGTTGCGCGCCCCCGAGAAAAGACGGCGCCTTCATATATGCAGGAAGCCCCACTTGGCCCGGGTGGTGCCGAAAGCACGTGCAGCCACGTGCCGCCCGCGCACGTGCCAGACGCATTGGGGATCCCCATTCCGCACACGTTCTATTGCGCGCGCAGGCTCCGACGCCCACATGTTGGATGCCCCTTTTAGTGGCCCCCTGGTGGCGCCGACGGCACTAGAAATACACATGCCAAACGCATGCGGGCCGAGATGCTTGTTGGATACCCCCTTCTCCGCCGCAGAAGTTTTTCGTGCCCAGATGATCTCTGTGTGCTCGCCCCCCATGTCACGGGGCCGCAGGTCCGCCCCTGCCGGGAGAAGTTACCCGACCCACCGCTTCATGCGCGTGACATCGGCATCACCCAACCATATTTACCCTATGGTGATCGTCTTCTCATTCGTTGTTTTGCCGATCGTCGCGGGCCCTCGCACCCATCGCCCCCCCCCACCTCGTGGAATAGATCTTGGCTGTTTTGGGCGCCTGTTTCGGGCAGGTGGGGCCCCTGCCCCACAGGACGCACTGTTGCAATCAGTCGCGCCAAGCAGAGGTCTGGAGCCAGACCCCCCGCCCTCCCCGCCCCCCCTTCCGCCCACTCCTCCTTCTCCTCTTCCTCTTCCTCCTCCTCCTCCTCCTCCGTCCTCCTCCTCCTCCTCCTCCTCCTCCTCCTCCTCCTCCTCCTCCTCCTCCCCCTCCCCCTCCCCCTCCCCCCCTTCCGCCTAATGTCGAAACGCCGACGAAGAAAACGCTCGCGTGGGTGCGTCGGTCGCCCAAGGGGGGCGACGCGCGGTCGGACATCTTTTGCGGCAGCTTCTCGGCGGCGGGCGCTCGCTGGCCGTGCCGCCTGGGCAGCGCTGCGCTGCAGCGCGTGGGCCGTGAGAGGCCTGCGCAGAGGGTGCCGGGCCAAAGCGCCGCACATGCCATCTTCAGGAGGAGAAAAAACATAGACAGACACAATTCATCGTCGATTCCCAGGGAAATGTGGAAACATATGGGAAGTGGGGGGGGAGACAAAAACCCCCAAAATATGAGAGAATATGGGGAATCCGGTTATTTGTGTCTATTTCTTTGTGTGTCCCAGGGCCCCTTCACATCTATCGACTAGACGTAGGAGTGACCTTTCGCCGGAGTGACCTTTGGTGCGGGCCAAATGGGGTCCCCCGATCGCCGAACGCGATGCGGTGGTAGCGTCTGGCGCGCTCGTGTTTGGTCCCCCCGCGGCCCCCCCAAAGCCGCGCATTAAAAAGGTCACTCTTACCCAGGGTCACTCTTGCGTGTAGCCGAATCTAATCCCACCAGCCCTTTAGGCTAAGGTGGTCTAGCGATATTTTCCCTGCTGCCAGTTCCAGACCAGCCCAAGCTGTGGCGCTATTGGCCACGCGGCCGGGACAGCGAACGGCCCCCAAGGGATCCAAAATCGACGGGCTGGCATCCCCCAGATCTGCAGCCCGAGAAATCAGGAGGAGCAGGAGCGTGGGTGCCATAGAACTGGTACGGACGTGCGCCTCCGAGGCGGGCGCCTCGTAGCATGAAGTCGGGCGTGTCCCTCCACAGGAAGAGTACCCAAAAATAGTCAAGTAATAGTCGGGGGACGATGTCTGGACTAGTTATGATGATCATTTTTGAGTATTGTTTTTTTTTTTGGGGGGGGGTAGTTTTTACTTTTCGCCCAAAACCCGCCTGTAAGGGGACATGCCCGACCTAATCGTAGCAGTGCGTCCTCGCGCGTCCCAGTCTCTTCTCGCCCGTGGACGCCCTGCAGGCAACGGAGCTGCTCATGTCCACGGGCTACCACTGCCTGGCGGGCAACTGCGAGGCCCGCCTTGGCGCCAGACGGCTCCCGCCTCGACGACCCTTCGAAGGGGAAAAGTGTCATGGCGCCAACACCGCAGAGCGGATTTCGTTCGGAAAACGATAGGATGGGCCCGGAGTGTCCTGGAGAATTTCGTTCTGGATTTCGAGGTGAATTTCGCGCGGTTTTTGTTTGGCCGGGAATGAAGACTAAACAAATATCCTCGCGAAATTCACTTCGTTTTTTACTCGCCGTTGTAGGGTTTTGCATTGGCAGAAATCCACGCAAAAATCCGCTGCAGCACGTCTGCAAGGTCGGTGCAGTGAGAGGTGGCACCACCACCACCAGCGGGCCACTTCCAGCGAGGAGGTCGGTCGATGCCTCCCCGAGCTGAAGGCTGGAGGTGTCTCGGGCGGAGCCTCGCAGGGCCCCACCTTCAGGGACGTCTTGCCCTACCCCTGCCGCTGGTCGTGGTGTTGTCGTCTTTCCTTGCCTGTGGTCATCGTCGTGGTCCGGGGCGGGCGAGAGGTAGGGGGGGAGGGAGGAAAAGGGAGGAGGAGGAGGAGGAGGAGGCGGAGAAGGAGGAGGAGGAGGAGGACGATGAGGAGGAGGAGCCCGAGGTAGAGGAGGACGAGGAGGAGGAGGAGGAGGAGGCGGCGGAGGAGGAGGAGGAGGAGGGAGGCGGAGGAGGAGGAGGAGGCGGAGAAGGAGGAGGAGGAGGAGGAGGAGGAGGAGGAGGAGGAGGAGGAGGAGGAGGAGGAGGAGTAGGAGGAGTAAAGGCTCGACGGCTCAAGCAAGTCAACGTTTGTCCAACGTAAAAGGAGGAGGAGGAGCAGGAGGAGGAGGAGCAGGAGGAGGAGGAGGAGGAGGACCAGTGTAAACACAAGACTCATCAACGATGCTGGAACACACCCTCCATCCGAGCTTCCTCGTAGGCCCCGGCACGGGTTCATTTCCACTGAGGGAGAGTCGCCCCGTTGGGAAGGCAACCGTGTGAACATCCTGAAGCGCGCCAGAACAACATTCTCAGGACGTCAACGCCACGATTTAACCTGACTGTTACGCCTTGGCGATCCTGAGTGTGTCAGAACGATGTTCCTGGGATTTCAACACCGCGAATCAACGTAACTCTATCGCCCTGAATCCTGAATCGTTTCAAAACGCCATTTCTGGCACGTTAACCATGAGAATCAGTAAAGCACTGGAACATCTTTGAAACGAATGTGCGCGGCGCTAAGGCGAGAGCAACATTTTGAAAAGGAACCGCCCTCAACCCGTGAAACTATTGCAAATTTTGAGAAAGAGTGCGCGCGGCGCTAAGGCGAGAGCCACATTTTGAAAACGAGCCACCCTCAATCCGTGAAGTTTTTGCGCATTCTTAATACGATGCGAAGGCGGGAACCACATTTCGACCCCCCCGCCCTCACTCTTTGAAGTTCTTACGAATTTTTCGAATTAATGTGCGCGGCGCTGAGGCGATAACCACATTTTGAAATCAACCAGTCCTCTATCCGTGAATCTGTTGTCATGATGTTGCTGCTGCTGGTGATGATGCTGATGGTGGTGGTGATGATGATGAAAATGATGATGCTGCTGATGATGCTGCTGCTGATGATGATGATGATGCTGATAACGATGATGATGACGGTGGTTGTGATGATGACGATGGGGATGCTGATTATGATGATGATGCTGATGGTCATGATGATGCTGATTATGCTGATGATGCAGATTATGATGATGACGATGATGATGATGCTGATGGTGGTGATGATGACGATGATGATGATGATGATGACGATGATGATGATGATGCAGATGATGATGCTGCTGATGATGATGATGCCGATGGTGGTGATGATGACGATGATGATGACGATGATGATGATGATGATGATGATGATGATGACGATGATGATGATGCAGATGATGATGCTGCTGATGATGATGATGCCGATGGTGGTGATGATGACGATGATGATGACGATGATGATGATGATGATGATGATGATGATGGTGGTGGTGGTGGTGGTGGTTGTGGTGGTGGTGGTGGGATGATGATGATGCTGATGCTGATGCTGATGCTGATGCTGATGCTGATGCTGATGATGATGATGATGACGATGAGATGATGAGATGATGATGATGATGATGATGATGATGATGATGATGATGATATGATGATGATGATGATGATGATGATAAATGTTGTTGTTGTTGTTGTTGTTGTTGTTGTTGTTGTTGTTGTTGTTGTTGTTGAACATTATTAATTCTAAAGAGTAATTATTGTTGGGACCCCTGGTGCGCGGCCCCCTCGCCGCGCCTAGGCCGCAGCCACATTTTCATCATTTTCGTGAGGAAGTCTCAGGCAAAACGTGGGTACATACCAGATCCGTTTTGTGTTATTACGATCGGTTTCCCTTGCAAAAAAATAAGGCAAAGTGGACATTTCTTGTTCTAACATGACCAAACTTCAAGAATCCCTTGCAAAAAATGACACGAAGTGCACATTCGCGCGCGCAAGACGAAATCCTTCCAAAACCTTAGTCTTCGTAGCGATTTTCACATAAAAACATGAAAAACCCAATGGTTTTTCAAAACAAGGGTTTCAAAAATTCACCCCGCGCGCTCTTGCGGATTTCTTAGGAAACCCAATACTTTTTCAACATTTCTGTCAAACGGCGAGAAGGGCTATGTGTCCAGCGTTGGAACAGGGGGAAAAGTCGTATACTAAGCTAGCTTCCACAAGATGTTACCACAACAAGTCACTGTACCCATGCGCCAGTGTAGTAGCCAAGGTCGTCCGCAGGCCACGAAGTGAAGTGTCCGAACGTCATAGGGCGGGAAGCTGGGTGTGGGTGGTGGCGAAGAGTCGTTTGGAAACTTGGTAGAGCTTGAACCGGCCCCCCCACAAAGTGGGGGTATTGCCCGCCTCCTATGAAAACCCTGGCAATGGTGAGAACGGAGTGTCCCCAGTCTTAAATGATTGTTGTTGTTGTTGTTGTTGTTGTTGTTGTTGTTGTTGTTGTTGTTGTTGTTGTTGGAAGAATGACTATTTTTGATTCCCCTCACCAGTGCATACTGTTTTTCTCAATCAAAATGTGCCCCTCGACGCTCGCACACTGTTTTTTGGCAGGGCAAGTCTTGGTGCTCAAACTGGGCCCCTGGCCCCCCGGATTACAACAACAACGGCTCCCGCCTGAGATTTCCTCCAAATTTACTCAGGCCCCCCGCTCCTAAGACTTCGTCACAATTTACTCAGGATCGGTGCTCCCGCCTGTGACTTCCTCGCAATTTAGTCAGGGCCCCCGCTCCCGTCTGAGACTTCTTCACAATTTACTCATGAACGGCGCTCCCGCTTGAGACTTCCTCGCACTTCCTCGCAATTTAATCAAGACCCCCGCACCCGCCAGAGAACCCTTCACATTTTATTCAGGAATTGCGCTCTGGCCTGTGACTTCCATGCAATGTATTCAGAAATCGCGCTTTCGACGCTCAGGACACACGCTGCGCCAAGGACGCCGTTACAATTTACTTAGTAATTGCGCTCTCGCCATACGCTGGCATCCCGCGTGAATGTCCCACCTGCCCAAACCGCCCGTCAGGGGATCGCCCGCCCGACGTGGGCTCCCGCCCGAGACTTCCTTCAGGAACGGCGCTTTCGCCTAGGACTTCCTCGAACGTTCACGCTCTTACCTTCCTGCTCCTCCTCCCTCTCCCTCCTCCCTCCTCCCTCCTCCCTCCTCTCCTCCCTTCTCTCTCCCTCCTCTCTTCCCTCATCCTTATGCCTCTCTGCCCTATCCCCTCTCCCTCCTCTCCCTCCTCCCTTCTCCCTCCCCTCTCCTGCCTCCTCCCTCCCTCTTTCCTTTCTCTCTCTCTCTCTCCCCTCTCTCTCTCTCTTTCTCTACCTCTCTTATCTGTCTTTCTCTCTCTCTCTCTCTGCCTCTAATCAACCGCCCCCCTCTTCGCTCCTTCTCTCCTGGCGTTTTCCCTCTTCCTTCGTCCCTCCCCCTCCCTTCCTCCCACTCTCCCTCGTTCTCCCCCTCCTCTTTTGCAGGGCCCACACCAATTCCAATGGCGGGCACATGTGCGCCCACGAAGGATTGTCCGCCCGTTCAGGTTTGCCCGCCTGTCTAAGCCCGCCGCCCCCCGCAAAGAGAAATAATCCCCCCAAAGGGGGTGTGATCGAAGACAAAAAGGGCGGGTATCGAGGGTGTGGGGAACTCGTTTTGAATGACACGCGGGCAAGGAAGAGCGACAGTCACTGTTGTTTCAGATTATGTTATTGTTGTTGTTTGTTTGTTGTTGTTGTTGTTGTTGTTGTTGTTGTTGTTGTTGTTGTTGTTGTGTTGTGTTGTTGTTGTTGTTGTTGTTGTTGTTGTTGTTGTTGTTGTTGAACATTATTCCTTCTAAAGAATTATTATTGTTGGGACCCCTGGTGCGCGACCTCTGCGCCGCGCCTAGGCCGCAGCTACATTTTCATCATTTTTTTCGCGAAAGCTTCAGAAAAGTGGATGAGCTCCGGATCCGGTTTTTTGTTGACGCTCGTTTTCCCTTGCAAAAAACAATAGAAAATGAAAATTCTTGTTTTTACTTGATCAAATTGCAAGAATCCCTTGCAAAAAATAAGGTAAAGTGGACATTCGTGCGCGCAAGACGAAATCCTTCCAAAACCTTAGGTTTCGTAGCGATTTTAACATAAAAACATCAAAAACCCAATGGTTTTTTAAGAAAAAATTGTCAAAATGTCCTTCCGCGCGCGCTGTCCGAATCCCACAAAACCAATGGTTTTTCAACATTTATGTTACATGAGCTCGCGCGAGCTACTTTTTCTTGTTCTAACATAATCAAATTTCAATAATCCCTTGCAAAAAATAAGGTAAGTGGACATTCGCGCGCGCAAGACGAAATCCTTCCAGAACCTTAGGTTTCGTAGCGATTTCAACATAAAAACATCAAAAACCCAATGGTTTTTCAAAAAAAAATGTCCAAATTTCATCCCGCGCGCGCTGTCCGACTCCCACAAAACCAATGGTTTTTCAACATTTATGTTACATGAGCTCGCGCGAGCTACTTTTTCTTGTTCTAACATAATCAAATTTCAATACTCCCTTGCAAAAAAAAGTAAAGTGGACATTCGCGCGCGCAAGACCAACAAAAAACACGACGATCTCAGGAACTTGCCCCAAAAATGTGACCAACTCCGCTCTCTCTGTCTCTCTCTCTGTCTGCTCTCTGTCTCTCTCTCTGTCTGTCTGTGTCATGTATTGTATGTCACAATTGCAGGATGCTGGGCACACGCGCGCCCCGAATAAGTGACCAAGTTCTGTGGGTGTGTACCCCACGCCAGTGTAGTAGCCACGGTCGTCCGCACGCCACGAAGTGAAGTGTCCCAACGTCATAGGGCGGGAAGCTGGGTTTGGGTGGTCGCGAAGAGTCGTTTGGATATTTGGTAGAGCTTGAACTGCCCCCCCACGAAGTGGGGGTATTGTCTCGCGTCGCATGAAAACCCTGGCACTGGTGAGAACACTGAGCGTTCGGGTAAAATGATTGTTGGTGTTGTTGTTGTTGTTGTTGGTGTTGTGGTTGTTGTTGTTGTTGTTGCTGTTGTTGTTGTTGTTGTTGTTGTTGTTGTTGTTGTTGTTGTTGTTGTTGTTGTTGTTGTTGTTCTTATTCTTCATCTTCTTCTTCTTATTCTTGTTGTTGTTGTTGTTGTTGTTGTTGTTGTTGTTGTTGTTGTTGTTGTTGAGTAGTCACTTCTAGAAACTAATTATTGTTGATATCTGGAAACGGTTCCGGGCGCTCTCGCCTCGACGCCGACTACATGTTCTCTGAAGACGAGGCTCCCGCTCGAGCGTTGGCTTGGCCCTAAAAGTGGGCCCTTGGAGGCCCAGCTACGACAACAACGGTTTCCGCTCGATACTTCCTCACAGTTTACCTCGAGACACCCTGGCCAGAGAGGCCCCCGAACTCAGGAACGGCGCTTTCGTTCGAGACTTCCTCGCAATTCAATCAAGTTGGCGGGGGCCCAGCCACGACGACAAGGGCTCCTGCTCGATACTTCCTCACGACTTACTTCGTGAGCCCCTGGCCAGGGAGGCCCCCGAACTCAGGAAGTGCGCTCTCGCTCGAGACTTTCTGTTGATTCAGTCAAATTGGTGGAGGCCCACATGCGACGACAAAGGGTTCTCGCGCGATACTTCCTCAACATGCATTCGCAGAGGCCCTGCTTGCCAGAGAGGCCCCCGAACTCAAAAAGTGGCGCTCTCGCTCTAGACGCCCTCGTCATTCAGTCAATTTGGTGTGGGCCAAGCCGCGACGACAAGGGCTCCCGTTCGTTACTTCCTGAAGCTGTACTTCGAGAGCCCGCGGCCCGAGACTGCAAGTCAGTAGCGGCGCCGGAGGCCCACCTGCGACGACAGGGGCTCCCGCTCGACACCCCCTTTAGTACTCCTACACGACCTGGCCAGAGAGGCCCCCCAACCACAAAGACCCCAGCACGCTGCTCATTGAGGCCCAGCGCGCCCACAGGGGCCCCAGCACGCTGCCCTCTGATGCCTTCGGACACAGCCCACAGAGGTCCTGGCGCGCTGCCCACTGAGGCCCCCGACGCACAATTAATTCACTGAGGCCCAGAGTAAGACCATTGGGACCGTAGCATGCGGCCCGCAGGCCCTCCAGTACAGCCCACATAGGCGCCAAGCGCGCCCTCAGAGCCCCCCCCGCGCTGCCCACAGAGGCCCCAAGCGCGCCCACAGAGGGCCCAGCGCGTTGCCCCCCGACAGCCCATAGAGGCCCCAGCCCTCAGAGGCCCCAAGCGCGTCCACAGAGGCCCCAGCCCACAGAGGCCCCAAACGCGCCCACAGAGTCCCCAGTGCGCTGCCCATTGAGGCTCTCGACACAGCCCACGAACGCCCAAGCCCCCGCCCCAAGCGTGCCCTCGGAGGCCCCAGCGCGCTGCCCACTGAGGCCCCTCGTTCCGCAGAGGCCCCAAACGCGCCCACAGAGGCCCCAGCCCACAGAGGGCCCGAGCGCGCCCACAGAGACCCCCGCGCGCTGCCCACTGATGCCCTTCGGCCCCAGCCCACAGAGGCCCCAAGCGCGCCCACAGAGGCCCCTAAGCGCGCCCACAGGCCCCAGCGCGCTGCCCACTGAGGCCCCAGGTCACAGAGACCCTAAGCGTGCCCACGGAAGCTCCAGCGCGCTGCCCATTGAGGCTTCCGGACAACGCCCACAGAGGCCCCACGCGCGCCCACCGAAGCCCCAGCCCACAGAGTCGTCAAGCGAACCCACTGAGGCTCCCGACGCAGCTCACAGAGGCCCCAGCCCACAGAGGCCCCAAGCGCGCCCACAGAGGTTCCAGTGCGCTGCCCACTGAATCCGCCCAACACAGCCCACAGAGGCCCCATACGCGCGCACGGAGGCCCCAGCCCGCAGAGGCCCCCAACGCGCCCACAGAGGCCCCTGCGCGTTGCCCACTGAGGCCCCCGACGCAGCCCACAGAGGCCCCAAACGCGCCCAGAAGCCTTAGCCTGCAGAAGCCCCAAGCGCGCCCGCAGAGGCCCCAACGCGCTGCCCACTGAGGCTCCCGACGCAGCCCACAGAGGCCCCAGCCCTCAGAGGCCCCAAGCGCGCCCACAGAGGCTCCAGCGCGCTGCCCACTGAGGCCTTCCGACAACGCCCACAGAGGCCCCAAGCGCGCCCACCGAGGCCCCAGCTCACAGAGGCCCGCCCCGCGCGTGCCCACAGAGGCCCCCCCGCGCTGCCCACTCCCGACGCAGCCCACAGAGGCCCCAAACGCGCCCACCGAGGCCCCAGCCCACAGAGGCCCCGGCGCGCTGTCCACTGAGGCCGTCGACGCAGCCTGCAGAGGCCCAAGCCCACAGAAACCCCAGACCACAGAGGCCCCAAGCGCGCCCGCAGAGGCCCCAGAGCGCTGCCCACTGAGGCTCCCCAGCGCAGCCCACTGAGGCACCCGCGCGCTGCCCATCGAGGCCCACGACGCAGCCCACAGAGGCCCCAACCGCGCCCACAGAGGCCCCAGCCCGCATAAGCCCCAAGCGCGCCCACAGAGGCCCCAACGCGCCGCCCACTGAGGCCCCCGACGCAGCCCACAGAGGCCCCAGCCCTCAGAGGCCCCAACCGCGCCCACAGAGGCCCCAGCCCGCATAAGCCCCAAGCGCGCCCACAGAGGCCCCAACGCGCCGCCCACTGAGGCCCCCGACGCAGCCCACAGAGGTCCCAGCCCGCAGAGGCTCCAAGCGCGCCCACAGAAGCCCCCGCGCGGTGCCCACTGAGGCCCTCCGACAGCCCACCGAGGCCCCAAGCGCGTCCACAGAGGCCCCAGCTCGCAGAGGCCCCAAGCGCGCCCGCAGAGGCCCCGACGCGCTGCCCACTGAGGCCCCCGACACAGCCCACAGAGGCCCCAACCGCGCCCACAGAGGCCCCAAGCGCGCCCGCAGAGGCCCCCCCCGCGCTGCCCACTGAGCCCAACGCAGCCCACAGAGGCCCCAAGCGCGCCCACAGAGGCCCCAGCCCGCAGAAGCCCCAGGAACGGTGCTCTCGCATGAGACTTCTTTGCGTTTCAATCGAGTTCGCGGATGCCAAGCCGCGACGACAAGGCTCCCGCTCGATATTTCCATGCGATTTCATCCGGGAGGCCCAGGCCAGAGAGGTTCCCGAACTCAGAAACAGCGCTCTCGCTGGAGACTTCCTGGCAACTCAGTCAAATTAGTGGGGGCGCAGCCGCGATGACAAGGGCTCCCGCTCGAAGGTTCCCCGCGATTTGCTCCGAGAGGCCCTTTCTCGTGGTCCATCCTTCTCTTCCCCCATCCGTCCCCCCTGCACCTGTTTTAGGGGCTGCGCTAAATGTGCGTGGCAGGTAAGTAAGATATACCCCCGAGGGGGTACGGTCGAATACAAAGAGGGCGAGTATCGAGGGTTTGGGAGATATGCGTTGCGTGGCACGCGATCGAGGAAGAACACTCAGTCTTAAAATGATTGGTGTTGTTGTTGTTGCTGTTGATGTTGATGCTGATGAAAGGATGATGCTGCTGCTGATGATGATGATACTGATGTTGATGTTGACGATGATGATGATGATGATGATGATGATGATGATGATGATGATGATGATGATGATCATGATGATGATGATGATGATGATGATGATGATGATGATGATACTGGTGATGATGATGATGATGATGACGATGATGATGATGATGATGATGATGATGATGATGATGGGGATGCTGATGCTGATGCTGATGCTGATGCTGATACTGATGCTGACGCTGATGTTGATGCTACTGGTGATGATGGTGCTGCTGCTCCTGCTGCTGATGATCATGCTGATGCTGATACTGATGCTGATGACGATGATGATGACGATGATGATGACGCTGATGATGATACTGCTGATGCTGCTGCTGCTGATGCTGCTGCTGATGATGATGATGATGATGATGACGATGACGATGATACTGATGATGATCTGATTATGATGCTGTTGATGATGACGACGATGCTGTTGATGTTGACGATGATGTTGTTGATGATGATGGGGATGATGATGTTGATGTTGATGATGATGATGATGATGATGATGATGCTGCTGCTGCTGATGCTGATGCTGATGCTGATGCTGATGCTGATGCTGATGCTGCTGCTGATGACGCTGATGATGATGATGATGCTGCTGCTGATGATTAACGTGCTGCTGCTCCTGCTGCTGCTGATTATTATGATGCTGTTGATGCTGATGCTGATGCTGATGCTGATGAGGATGATGATGACGCTGATGCTGCTGCTGATGCTGCTGATGATGATGCTGCTGCTGATGATGATGACGATAAACATAATGATACTACTGATGATGATGAGATGATGTTGATGTTGTTGTTGATGATGATGATGATGATGATGATGATGATGATGATGAATGATGATGACGATGATGATGATGATGATGATGATGATGATGATGATGATGATGATGATGATGATGATGATGATGATGATGATGATGATGATGACGATGCTGCTGCTGATGATGATGATGATGCTGCTGATGATGCTGCTGATGACGATGATGATGATGATGATGGTGGTGCTGATGATGATGATGATGATGATGATGATGAGATGATGATGATGATCTGATGAAGATGATGATGATGATGATGATGCTGATGATGAAGATGATGATGATGAATATGATGATGATGATGATGATGATGATGAATGATGCTGCTGCTGATGCTGATGCTGATGATGAATGATGATGATGCTGATGATGATGATTGAGCTGATGATGATGATGATGATGATGATGATGATGATGATGATGATGATGATGATGATGATGATGATGATGATGATGCTGATGATGATGATGATGATGATGATGATGATGATGATGATGATGATGATGATGATGATGATGATGATGATGATGATGATGATGCTGATGCTGATGCTGATGCTGATGCTGATGCTGATGATGCTGATGATGAGCGCCGGCAGCCACGACTTCGGGTGCGGCTTCCCCGAGGACCTCGCCATGGGAGGAGGAGGAGGAGGAGGAGGAGGAGGAGGAGGAGGAGGAGGAGGAGGAGGAGGAGGACCAGGAGGAGGAGGAGGAGGAGGAGGAGGCTGAGGAGAGAGGGCGGGCCTTCTTAGAACGCTCGGAGGCCCCTTCTGAGAAGTTTCTGGAGCCTTCCCCGTCGACACGGGAAACTTCTCAGCAGGCCAGAGGGGGCTTCTCAGAAGCTCCGCCGCCTGCTGAGAGGGCCTTCTCCTTCTCACTCCCCCCCTCGCTCGCCGCCGACAGACGGAGTGGGGTTGGGGTGGATCAGAGGAGGGAAAGGAGCCCATACCGCTACCCTTCGCCCGTTTCCTTCCCATTTCGGCCTCCTGGGAGGCCCTCGTCGCCACCGCTGGATTCGCCTCGGAATCCTGGGCCGAGCGCACCCCTCGCTCGCCGCCAATCTGCGAGCAGTGGAGCGCGCCTGTCTATCGAGCCGCGGCAGGGGCGGCTGCCGAAGAGCAGCGGCGACTTCGGCGGCGGCGGCGGCGGCGTCCGCGGGCCTCCGGCGGCGCGCCGCGGCCCTCCCGCCCGCGGGCGCGGGCAGGAGAGCGTCAGCGCCGGCAGCCACGACTGCGGGTGCGGCTTCCCCGAGGACCTCGCCATGGGAGGAGGAGGAGGAGGAGGAGGAGGAGGAGGAGGAGGAGGAGGAGGAGGAGGCGGAGGAGGAGGAGGAGGAGGGGGAGGAGGAGGACCAACAAAACAAACGACACCACCCCACCTACGGCCCTCCATGTTGCGCTACAGCCCATCGGGGACCGTAGCGTACACCATGCAGAAGCCCGCGCCAGATTTCCTAGTATACGCTAAGCCCCGTGGGGCTGTATGTGGGGTGTTGTCGGTTGTTTTCTGGCCCATCCTAGATGGGGTCGGCGTAGATTCGGCGTCACACCAATATACTGATACTATGTGTGCGCCGCCCCACCAGGGGCGACGCGCGCCCCGAGAAGTCTTGCAGTATGTGCGTCGTGGCTGGCGCTTTCTGGCCATACCGCTCGGGAAGCGATCTACTATACGCTGGGTATCGGAGGTTGGGGGGTGAGATCGCAGTTGAATGGAGACCCCCAACAGGGAAATCGTTTCGTTTCGTTCGTGTCGTGCGTGCGGGCGAGGCGAAGCTGCGTGGGCGCGCGAGAGGAATGAACCCGCCGTTGCTAGGGCGAAGTCGAGACAAATGTTTCTCCTCCGCCCGTCCCAGGCCGCGAGTCCCGTCTGCCCCATGCGCCCTCCCCCCGTCAGGGCTCCTTTCGACTCCTTCCGTTCCATCCGATTCGATTCCGGTCGGTTCCGATGCCGCTCCGATCCTGATCTCGATTGGGATCCCAGTTTCTCAACGGAGGCCCGGCTGGCCCCCTGGTCTCAGCCGCTTCGACTTCTCCCGACCTCGCCGCCGATTTCCGCTGACCCGATTCACTTCGATTGCCGATCTGGCTTCTCGAGTCGATTCTGGGCCCGCCTCCCCTCGGCGCGGCCGCGGCGGCCCGCGCGGCGCCCGCGCAGGACAGCAAGTGCGCCGAGTACAGCAGGAACTGGTACGCCCACGTGAGCAGGCCAGCGGCCGCCTCGTCGCCGGCCCTGGCTCAGAGCAGCTTTCGCACTTGAGCGACGTCGTCGTCGTCGTCGTCGTCGTCGTCGTCGCTCGTCGCTCGTCGCTCGTCGCTCATCGTCGTCGTGCGCGCGGGCGCGGCTATGGTGCCGGAGCCGCACGGCGGGGGGTGGCGTTACGTCTCACGCTCTCCCCGCCCCCCCATGACGCCCGTCATCGCCGATGATACAGAAACGCGCTCAAGGTTTCGACTGCGCTGGCATTTCGCGTGAGCCGCCCGCGCAAGGTCGCGCGTAAGCGCCCTCGTTTCAGGTGTAGCCTTCCGCTCTGCGGCCCGCGTAAGCCACCGCGTGGAATCTTGATGCCATGTCGCGTGAGACTCGTTTCTTATCGTCGCTCACATGGGCCTCGCTTGCGTTGCATCTTCGGGGCCATGTCTGTCCTGCAAACTGCGGTTTCGTCGTATACCCGCCGAGGGTTCGACACGGATCCGACGCGGATCGGGCGAGAATCCGAAGTCGTTTCGATTTGTCCGACATCGATTTATTGTGAAGGCCTACGGCTGGTGCCAAATTTGAGGAGGAGGAGGAGGAGGCGGATGATGATGAGGAGGAGGAGGAGGCGGCGGATGAGGATGAGGATGAGGATGAGGATGAGGACCATGAGGACCATGATGATGATGATGATGATGATGATGATGATGATGATGATGATGATGATGATGATTCCCTACCTAGGCTCTGCCTAGAGGGTTCTCACTCTCTTAGCTTGAAGGGGCCGGGCAGTGGAAAGCGCCCTGGGCGGTTCCCCCGGCATCCGCCCCGAGGTTCCCCC